>JAZKJV010011386.1:600000-995846 GCA_037367405.1 Ottelia alismoides | reverse complement strand
TGCACAAACACGTGAACCAGATGCGCATGGGTATACATGCAATTTTCAAAATATTAACTTCATTCCATAACCAGCAACAAGTTCAGGACAAAGACTGCAAATATCCAAAAAGCTTGTGCAGGTGCACATGACTACAACTCAGATGGACTAAAATGTAAATATTAAAAACTATAGGGGTCTCATTACAAATGTTTTTAACTGCACATTATATTTATTGGACTAAACAAAATGAAAATACATGCAAGGGAAAAAGGGTAACATACCCTTGAGGGCACGCGCCTCGCGTATGGAGGTTTGATGGCTCTGATGGGCTCCTGCAAATGGATCTGACGGCTAGAGGATGTTGGGAACGTATGGCTCAGATCTGGCACGTCAGGGTCTGATCAACAATGCTGCAAGGCTGCTCTGATGTGCTGTGCAGATGGAGTGGGGACCCGATTTGTCATTAGTTAGGTGTGGGAGAACAGTCCATATCAAATATAGTAGACAAGGATAATCTAATAGTTCTGGAGGATGCTGGAAGAGCACAACTCATGCGAGATTTGATAGGTCGTAGACGGTGATCCCATAGGTTAATCGACTCGCGAAGAAGTCCAACACCTTTGTAGAAATTCTCCACGTTGAGTGGAAGTGTCCGATGAGGTGATAGACGGTCTGATCAACGTGGCGATACTCCACCACCTAGAGCTGCTCCGCCTGAGCAGTAGGGGCTCTTATTGGGTCTCCTTGCGCATGCCTGCACCTGCGAAGGGTAAATAGACTCAAAGGCTCTGTTCTGGTCTGGTTATTACATATAAAAGCAAAGGGAAGCGGCGAGGGAATGGAGCTCTGGTTCTCGGAGAAGGCAGGTATGGGAACCTAACCTAATCTCGCTCTCTTGTACAGGATCTAGGGAGCAGGTTGTGCTGGAAGATGAAGGGAGAGCTAGGGAGTCAATCAAAGCGGATGAATGAGTGAGATGAGGCTCCGACCAACAACTTAGAGCAAGTGGAGCGACGACGGAGGAAAATGGGCCAATCAAAGTGGAATTGGAAATACAGACAAAGTAAAGGGTACATGAAGCTTCTGATGGGATCGGCTTCATCGGGTGAGGTGAACGGCGAGGTAGAGGCTTTGATCGGGTTGCAGAGGACTTGGGAGGCTACACGCGGTAGAGGTCCGACCACGTTGTGAGCTACGTTCAAATCAAGCATCAGATCGAGCTCCGAAGGGGTCTCCGAGGAGCTTTTACTCTTCTAATGGTGGCTAAGGTGTTGCGATGGCACAAGGAATGAGCTTCAAACCAAGGGAAGCGGAGTGAAGGCTTTATAGGGTTCTTGCAGAGTCTGGAAAATTTGGATGATGGAGCGAAACCCTAGAAAGATCTGACCTCACTAGGGATCCACAAGGACAACAGATTTTAAGAGAGGAGTTGGTCACAAAAAGTGAGGACAATAGAGGTCAGACCTGACCAGGAAAATGTCAAGAAATCAATCTGGCAAAAAGGGTAGTCGGGTCAGGTCTGGTGGAGAAGGGGTCAACCCGGGTCATTGGACTAGGGCTTGCCTATCAGGAAATTCAAGGATGATAAATTAAAAAATAATCAAAATAAAATATTAATTGAAACTAAAATAGAAAATGGTAAGAATAAATAATGTTTATTATTTTTCACACTATTTTTTCTATGATTTTTAATCATTTTTATGAAATATATACGTTATATATACAATATGACGTATTACGTATATGTATATATACTTATATATTTTATTATTTAAATTTTATTTTATTATTTTTGTGGCAAATATCATTTATTTTATATTTTATTTATTTACAAGATTTATTTGATGAATATAAAATGAATTTTAGTTGATTTTTATAGATTAAATAAATAAATTGGTAGTGTATTCAATATATAATAGTGTGACTTTTGCAGATTGGATTTTTTATTTTGTGTTTTCTAATTTTTATTTGGTTTTTATTTTTTTGTTGAGGATATGCATAAGTGTTTTAAAATATATTGTGCACAAGTGTAAATTAAAATATCTAAATATTTACAAGTATATGTATCCCGTACAAGGTATCCTATCCCCACATACTTTTATCCTTTGTCGACCAGGTCCAATACTGACCTTCTATCAGGGTTTGGATGATTCGGCATTTATATATATAATTTACCTCCTTATTTTCTTTTTCTTTTCTCTTTATTCTTTTATTTAGGAAAATATGTGATAATTATGAGATATTAACAATAACATGCGCAACGTTAACTTATTGTATTTACACCTATTTATAAATCTTTTTTTCTAAAAGATAAAGCTAAAATAAAATAATAAAGAATGAGAATCAAATATTCATCGCATATCATATCCTAAGTCTTTTAACATGGGTGAAATCTGAACAACTGCAAGATTTCTTGTCAGCTGGAGAACACGTTCATCTGACCTCAATTGTATCCTTATGAAATTCACCTTGCACGACAATCTGGCTAATTACTTTACTTTGTGAGAGTAATCTTCTTTTTTTACTTTTCTCGTCACCCTTGATACATATGCATAGTAAATGCCCTATTGTTCCGATACTTTACCCTAAAATTATTCGATAACCCGTACTTACTTTCTGATACTTATGCATATGCAATTCAAACTTTATTTTATCATTTTATTATCTACACTTGTTAGACCTAATTTAATTCATTATTCTTGATCAATTCAAGCATGCATATGCCAAAAACATGTTAAATCTATTTATGAACTCAAAATCTATATTACTTTCGCCCATTCATCATTTTGGTTATTATTAATAAATCCATTTTTATTCGCCCCTTCATATGGATGAATAAATAAAACAAATTCTAATACCAAATATGTTATACCACAATAAAACATTCAAGTTTTTGATTCTGTTCAATCAATATCTTAGCAATAAAGTTTCCAGCACTATGATGATATGTTAAGGTTAACTTGTCATTACCTTTCATGTGAACCTTATCGTGCTTTTGAAACCCTAATACAAAACGATTAAGAATTAAAAAAATTAACTTGAAACACTTGCCTCTTCTTCCCCTTCTCTGCGTGAAGCAAATCTATACCAGAAGAGATCAATCTCTCCAAGGCTGTGTTGGAGTTGCAATCGCTCTCGTCGACCTTCTCAGCCCAAGCTGAGCACTTTCCCCTTCCAATGTAGGAGCTGTTGTTCTTAGCGGTTTTCCCACGATTTGATTTGACTGATTTATCAATTATTAAATTAGTATTAATTCATTACTTTCTATTTATGATATTATAACCCGCTCGTCATTTCAAGTATCCATGTCATCATTTTTTTAGAAAAAAATAAAGCCAATTTCAAAATATCATTTTGAATTTGAATATGTTTCCACTATAGATTATTCCAGATAACAATGAACGAAATCTTATGCTTGTCTTCTTCCAGGTACATATTCTTCATTTTTTTTCCTTTTTGCAATTTAAAGCCATGAACACCATCAATTTTGTAGCTTGTAGTAGTTATGGTATTTTTTAACTATTTTTGATGTTATTTCTAGATAATATCTCAAATTCCGTGCAGGACGCTATGGATTCGAAATAAAATATATTTTCTTGAAAAAATAAATTCATTATTTACATCATTTCGTATTCAAAATTATACATTATTCTATAATTTGTAGTCTCTTGCCAATACTATGTTTTTGGTTTTGGGTCTAGATGAAGGTCATCTTATTCATATCTAAGTTTGTAATTATTATGTAATTTATCTCATAAATGATAAAATATTTTCTGTAATTTGAAGATATATCTTGTAATTTTAAAGAGTCTTTTTTATATTATTAGGCAACATTTGTAAATAATGTTCCATCAATTTGCTTATTTTTAAATAGAAGATGCTATTTTTATATTAAAAATATATTTTTTTCCTTTTTTTTGATAATTTTAGTTTTCTTTAAAATTAACCATAATATTTTTTCACTTCAACCTTATTTTTTAAATATAACTCTAAAAGAATCAGATCTTTGTAAAAATTATATCCTATTTGTAAAAATATAACCACAATTGTAATTACATAAGTTGAATTTGTAATCTTAGGCATTAGAAAATGTTTAAAAGAGAACATTGTTATTTTCGTATGTTTCACTTTTAATGGATCACATTAAACATCAACTATTTCAATACTTATCACTTAAAATTAATTTTAATCAATATCAATTTTTGGATTTTGTCACGGTCGAATACATCAAGATCATTTTTATTCGTTTGAACCTATTCAGTACACAAGTTCTGATTTGCAATTTGAGAGCCACTAATGTAAAAAAATTATTAGTAGTACCAATTAGATCTATTTTGTAACTATTATGTTAATACGAATCACCCTTTTTGTAAACTTCGACTATACATTAATAAAATTCCATCATTCCTTAGAAATTGCCGTCCTATATCGATATATGCATCCATACGTCTATATCGACTTTGAAAATATACATAGATATAATAAGGACCCATATCAAGATCCAAGTTTCGCTTGTGTCCTAATCGTCTCCCTTGCCTGAGGCCTAGTCATGCATTCATAGCAAAATAGATTTGCAATTAGTTACTTACAGTAAAAATTATTAACATAATCTTAGGAACTTGTAATTCAAACGTTAAAATACAAATCTCTGTCTAGTCCTTAAAAACTTCAACTAATGTGTATCGTTTGCGTCATCTCTAACAAAAAGCTATCATTTAACAAGTGAAATTGTGCGGTGGTAACACTCTTGACTATTAATAGCTTTTTACCTTTTCAGGAAAACAACTATTGTAAGAAGTTCTTTAGCATTGCCCTCTCTCATAGATGACTTGGACTTTGACATTTTCAAGGGGTTGAAGTTCCTTTTTCTTTGCTACGAAGAGAAAAAGAAGAAAAAGGAGAAGGCAGACGAAAGCATTTCAAAAGAGCTCCCTTTTCGCACACTTGAGGGATTGGAAATATTCAGTTCCTCTTTCTTATGGTACGTTTTACTGTAAGAAATCCTGAAATTCCGCATTTTCTGAACGTGGATGAGATTACATCTTTACAGTTTTCCTTTTTTTTTGTTTGGCAGGAATCTCCTTAGGGCAAAAGGGAGCTTTGTGATACCATGAGGAGAGTATTATTCAAGACCATGTAAATCTTCAATAAACTTCATGGAACCCTAGATAAGAACTCTTCGATGTTACGTTGGACGATGTCGAAGACGTCAAGATTATAATGGAGAATGATAAGGACGATTGGATGAGCTTTTCATGATAAGAAAAACGCAGATCTTCAATTGAGCCATGAGGTCGAAATCGCTTGACGAGACAGGCTCGTCGCATCCATGCTCCACGACAGAGAGGAGGCGATCGTCTAGCGAGAAGTTCTCTATCGATGACCCTCATGCTGCCAAAGGCTCTGCTCAGTGCTCAGTCGTATCTGTCTATCATGTAAGTTTACATTTTAGGATGATTTCATATGGTATTTAACCCTCTCGAAAAACAACCAGTACCATCGTTTCTTCCCATGATTATCATTGTTACCACTGTGAAAAGCATAACTAAAGTTGCAAGAATTTGCTTGCTGCTGCTTCATTTGTTCTTATTAAACTAAGACTGTTGACCAATATCTTTTGAAAAATGCAGGAATTATGGAAGAATACAGATAGTTGTGAAATTGCTTTGACAAAATTTCTGTTGGCAAATGTCTAGGCGAACATAGGTGGTGCAACAAGGAGCGTGACCGTGGTGTGGAGCACAGAATCTGATGAATCATTCTCTATCGGTGGCAGTGGAGAAGGGAGTGGAGGGCGGCGAGACCGGGTTGGTGGTGACGTGCAAGATAGAGTTGAAGCCGTGGCCTTTCTGGAGCAAGAAAGGGTTCAAGTCGCTGGAGGTGGACGGCCGCCGTGTGGACGTCTTCTGGGACCCTCCGTTCAGCCAAGTTCGCCAATAGCCCCGAGCCCACCACCGGCTATTACGTCGCCATGGTCTGCTGCGAGGAGGTATGCATTGAACCCACTGACTGTAGTTGATTAGATCATACCTATTAGTTCCTTTTGAATGATAACATTTTAGCATATTGATTTGTGCACTGCTTGCAACAATGTAGCAATGAATTCTACATTATTTACTGCTAAATAAGGAAGCATGCATGCAGTAAAGTCGATCGTTATATATTTGAAAAAGGTCTATATCGTCATGGTGCAAAAGTACCTGTTGATCTTGTCCATTTACATACAGTAGAGTTTGCAGATTTTAATGTGATGATGTTCATCTTCTGGATTGTTCTATGATGGGGAAAATTATAAGCTGAATCGATTGAAACATTTTAGGACACTGATTTGTGCTACATCAATATGCCAGCGATTATATATTTAACATTTTGGCATATTGACTTGTGCACTTTGGCATATCACTCTTCTTTCTTAAATTGCTTCATTTTTAGCAATATCAGTTGTGCAATTATCCTCTTGAGCAATTAATCATCCCCTTCGATGAGTTTCCGTTCATTCTCTTTCCAAATGGATGTTATCTCAATGATACAAGTATAATTAGAAAGAAAAAAAGAATGGTGAATGAGTTTTTTTTTTGAAAATTATAGGATCACAATTATAATAAGTTTTCACTAAATCAGCCTTTCGTTTGTATAAATCATCATGATTTGATTTATGACCAACGAAAAGTTAAGGGAAAGATACAAGTGATAGCGGTGCAAGAAATTATGAGCACAACTGATTTTGCAAAAAAGAGATGATTATAACCGATGTTGTTGAATATAAGAGCGGAACAACTGTGAAAAACCCATCTTTTTACTGATCATAAAAGTGTTGCGCATAACAAATCTTGTTTTTATTTGGTGGTAATTTGGAGAGAGCTGCATGGAGAGCGATGAGAGAACGACGGGGGGAGAGGGAGGGAGGGAGGGAGAGCGTAGAAAGAAGGAGGGGTGAGAGTGAGAGAGAAGAGAGGAGAGGGAAGACTAGTTCTGGGGTTGACGTGAGGAGTGCTGTGAAAGCCATTGTGGAGGGTAGGGACTTGGAGATGGGCGAGATCGATGCCAAGGTCGGTTGGTTCTCGGTCATGCCGAAGGGTGGTTGAAGAAGGAAAAAAATTGGAGTCAAGCCGGTGCTTTCGATGCAGAGATGTTGATCACCTAGCAAGGACGTATTCAAAGTCCATTGTGTGCTTCATACGTATTGGAGTGGAGCATCAGAGAAGGGTTTACCGTCGTCGAGGGACTTGGCAGACAAAGATTCAGTCGTCGGACCATATGTTGCCAGTCAGAGATCGGCACCTTGTCTCGGATGTCTATGTCGGTGACATGAAAAGGGTGATAGACGACCTTTTGCATTTGTTGGGTTCAGGTTTCAAAGGAGACATCATCGCTTTCAAAGGTGGGATCGTGTCTGCCCGTGGCCTTTCGGAGCAAGAGGAAGCGCATCTTTTGAAGGGAGACATCGTCCCTTTAGTGGTTTGTCCATGGTGGAGGCTCGTTTTCGTGATGGCGCGGATACGATTACGAGATCAGCGTCTACACATGTTATGATTTCTGGAGTTCCTTTGAGGTGTAGAAGCCTTAACATTATCCAAGCATCCTTGCACCATTGGGAAAGGTTGTTCCACTCCTCTCTGATGGCCTCGAGCCAGGTAGTGATTCTGAAGTAATGGTGGAGCTTTCGGGGTCACCTTACCCTTTGCTGGAGATGGCAACGTTGGTTGTGGGTTATACCTCTTTCAGGATCGACCTTACAGTGGTGGGTGATGTTTCTTCATCTTTATCAAGTTCATTTGGTGGCCATGACAACCCCTTGAGCGGAGGAGGAAGGGAGTTGGTGGAGGAGGCGGTACAAGGGTGTCCCCCACCAGCAATGGCAGAGGAGGCAGTCGGCGGCATGATAACGACTATTGTAAACGACGAAGTGGTGGTGCTGCAATTCCCGAAACCATTGATCAGAGGAGTTATTATCTGTAATACCTCATGGTTGCCAATTCTAGAATCCTTCCAAAAGCAATTTCGTAATGAATCAATGAGGGGTGTCTTTCCAAATGAAGGTACTTTTTCATGTAATGATCCATTTACTACCATGCAAGATGGCGTTAACTGTTACTTGATGGGTGCATGCTCCGAGGTAGCCATTTCAATTCTTGCATTGCAAAGTGACATGGTCGAGGGTGGCGAAAGTGGAAAAAAATATCGTCAACTTTTCCTTGGTGAGTACTACGTGTAGTGCACAGGATGTTCCAACCCCTATAGCGGTCACGTGTTGTGGCTCTGACGCAAGGCACGACATGGTTGTTTCTGATCTTTCTTATGGAGTATTGATTGTAGACTTCTCGTGTTATTCGATCCTTGATAAGGCACTGGTGATTGATGTAAGTAAAGACGTGCGTTTAGCCAAAGGAGGAGGTATGTTTACTTTCATGAGCTCGGAGAAGACAATGAGAGGTGTTGGGCGCATAGCGACAAGTAGTGGAGGAGAGGGAGAGCAGACCAGGGGAATGTAGTGGTAGGGCTTGAGAGGTCTCCATACCCAGACCTATTGTTGTTTCCTTCGAGAAAACGATGTTGTGTGGAGGAGGGTTCGGGACCTCTGGAAGGCATCTAAAGGGAAGCCAAACCTCATGCTTTGAGGGAGAAAATTCTACTGGATCCTCACATTTATGTAGATGTTGGTGAGCTGGTGGAAAAGAGATCAGTGGAGAGTTACCGCAGAAAGTGGCTCGGTGCATTCAGGTTGAGTTGGCAGGGAAGATCCCCTTTGTTGGTAAATGAGGATCATTTCATGGAATGTGTGAGGCCTAGGGCATCTAAAGAAGCGAAGACTTATTGTATTTTTGTTATATGATTGGAGAGCAGATACGGCTTGTTTGCAAGAGACAAAATAGAGTCATGGGACCTTATAAGGTGGAGATCATTGTCTAGGGACAGCCTTTCAAAGTTCAGAACAATGCCCTCAATTGCTGCATCGAGAGGCATCCTCATTGTCTGGAATGGTGATTTGTTGGAGAGGAGTGATTCAGTGGAGGCTCAACACTCATTATCGGTGATTCTAGTGCGTAAGGACGATGGTGTTCATTTTCTTTTTTCTGTGGTCTTTGGGCCTTCAGGTGCACAGGCTGGCTCAGGCCTTTGGGAAGAGCTTTGTTTAATGCGGGCAAGATATGAACACCTTCCTTGGCTCATTGGTGGTGATTTTAATGTCACGTTTCTCTCCTCGGATTGGCTTCGTGATCGAGGTGGGTTGGATCCTAGTTCACCTGCTTTTATAGAGTTTGTTGAAGAGATCTCTTTGAAAGTTTTTGATGCTTTGAACTCCTGCTTCACATGGCGCAATACATCTTCAAGATCTATGTTGGATTAATTTCTGTGTTCGATGGAGCTTCTGCAGGCTTTTCCACTAGCGATTACTATTTCTCTGCCTCGCTGCCACTTGGATCACACTCCCATATGTTGGGACTCTGGTGAGTCGGTTCGATTGGGAGGCCTTTTTTTCTTTGAGTACTCTTTTCTCTTGGAGGATTACCTCATGGTTCATGATGCTCAGTGTTGGAGGGAGTTTCATTCTTCTGGATAAGCTTCCAGGGATATGGAAACTCATTTGAAGGCACTTCAATCAATCTCGGTGAGTTTTCATAAGGAGATCAAAGCATGTTGTAGTGAAAGAAGGGACCTAGCCTAGGCAGAAGTGATTAAACAAGATAGAATTGAGGATGCCAAGGAACTATCGAAGAAGAGAAATTGGCGAGGTCAGTTCATCGCAAGGTGCCTCTGGAGGAGGACAAGACAAGAGAGGTATAGTTGAAGCAACGTTCAAGGCAAATTTGGTTGAAGGAAGGCGACGTGAATACAAGATTTTTTTCATGCAGTGGAGAGTGGCAGGAGGCGACATAGTTTGATCCATTCTTTGGAGATTAGGGGAGTTCGTACTGAAGGAGAAAGGGAGATCGAGGCTGCGGTTGTTGAGCACTTCAGGGAGTTGAATATGAGGGACCATCTCAGTGGGGGTCGTTGGAATGATAGAGATGTGCCTCGAGTTTCGGAAGTCCAAGACTCATGGTTGGGTTGCCCTTTTATCTTTCAAGGGGTCTGCACTTCAGTTTTTGATCTAAATGCAGATGGCTCTCAAGGACCATATGGGTTTCTTATTTTCTTCTTTTGTGAGTTCTGGGACTTGGTGGGCCAGGACATGCTGGTCATGGTGGATGAGCAGAAGGGAGAGAATAATGGCTTCAATCGATTTAACCGATTTTCCTTTTGCCTAAAAGGGAGGTGGTGGATTGAATAGAGGACGTCATGCTTATTTCCCTTTCAAGTACCATCTATCTCATTGTTGGGAAAGTTATTGCAAATAGGCTACGTGTTGTTTTTTATGACATTATCAATGACTCGCAGAAAACTTTTGTTCCTGACAGACTTATGATGATTAGTGTAATCGTTACCTCAGAGATTGTTGCTGATTGGAAGAGGAGAAAGGTCAAAGGTTTTCTTTGGAAGACTGACTTTTCCAAAGCTTATGATTATGTTAGCTGGAAGTTCATCTGGGCGTCTCTTTCTAGACGAGGTTTTCCAGATGAGTGGATCATTTTGATTAAGAGATGTGTGATGACAACTTCTTGCTTAGTGCTGGTTAATGGAAGACGGGAGGGGGTTCCTTTCAACTGCAATGAGGGGTTAGGAAGGGTTGCCCGCTAGCTCCTCTTCTTTTTGTTATTGTGGCAGATGCGTTGTCAAGGATGTTTACCCATGCACTGGAGGAAAATTTTCTCCAGTGTTACACTTTAAATGGTCTGTCAATCCTGACATTACAATATGCTGATGACACGGTCCTATTTGTGGAAGGTGAAGCTCATGAAGCTGAAGGAATTGCTACACTTTTGGAGCGATTTGGGGGAGTCTCGGGGCTAAAACTTAACAAAGAGAATTTTTTTTGTTCCCTTTGGTCTTTCATAGGGGGAGGTCGAGGCTTGTGAGGCATTCCTCCGCTCACAATGAGGGTCTCCCCCATTCACCTATTTGGAGTTGCCTGCGGTGGACGGCCATCTAAAGAAATCAGATTGGTTACTGGTGATAATAGCCTTGAGAGCAAGCTTGCGGGCTGATGTGCTTCATTCCTATCACGAGGAGGACGCTTGGTTTTCTTGAGGTCGGTACTTTCAATGATTCATGTCTTTTCTCTATCTTCTCGCTTGCTCCCAGTGGGGATTCATGGACGGTTGGAGTCTTTGATGCATAGATTATTTTGGAATAAAAGTTCGCTAGTTAGTTGGAAGGTTGTGACCCTTACCGAGGACCATGGTGGTTTGGGAGTTTTAAAACCTTAAGGTGATGAACAAGGCCCTCATGACAAAATGAGTTACTCATATTAGGTTGAAGGATCAGATACACCTTGTACATTATTGAGGAAGATATATGGTGTGACAGAAAGCCTAGAGTGACCTTCTAGTAAAATGGTAAAGCCTTCAAACTTTTAGTGTGGGATATGCTCGGTGCTTCCCCAGATTTCTCCTTACTTGAACCCCGTGCTTAGAGATGGTAAAGAAGCTAATTATTGGATATGGGCAGATGTTGCTTTTTGTGTGAAGAAAGCCTACAAGGTTTCCATCATCTTTGATCCGGGAATTGCAATGCCAAATTTAGGGCAAATCTAGGCTTAGAGGATACCTGAAAGAGTGAAAGTTTTTCTCTGTTTGTTTGGGAGAGAACGAGTGATTACTGGTGCTCAGAGGGTCAGGCTCTTTGGGGTTAACAGCTCCTGCTTGCGGTGTGGAGAGGAAATGGAAAATGCTAATCATTTGTTTTTCCTCTGTTCCTCTTCGAGACAGATTTAGGGATGGGCCAATTATCTATTGGTGTATCCTCATGGGTTAGAGAGTTCTGGGAGTCCATTTCTTTGTCCGGAACTTTCATTATAGCTGAGAAACATCATGCGGCATCAATTTTGTGGGTGGTTCGGTTGGCAAGGGATGAGGCTATTTTTTGTGGGGAGAGATTTTATATCGAAAATGTAATAGAGAATTCTAGACTCCTTTATGGGTCTTGGTCATGGTAACTTTTGTACCTAACATGCGAATATAAGTTTTTGGATGTCCATCTTTACGGTTTGACGCTCTTTTTTCTTAAAAAAAACAAATGGACAAGTATGTAATTGATGCGAATTTTACAATTTGTATAATTGTAAGGTGGAGATATAAACAACGTATCTGTTTGTTATTACAAAGATTGTGAACTAATGCAAGGAACAATTAAATATTCATGGTAATATCTTTGTAGTTAAATATATATTCGTTGTTTGTTTTTATTGAAATAAATAATATTTGTTGTTACCAAACGTTTTTAACTACTATATCATTTAAAAGGTTTTAAACGTTTGAAAACTATGGCTGCACAGGTGGTGTTGTTGCTGGGGGACTGCAAGAAGGAAGCATACAAGCGCACCAAATCGCGACCGTCCCTTGCCGATGCAGCCCTTGTTTCCAAGCGTGAGAACGTCTTTGGTAAGAAATGCTTCTCCACACGTGTCAAGTTCGACGAGCGCAGCAAGGAGCACGACATTGTCGTCGAGAACTCCCTCTCGGGGCCTTCCGACCCCGAGATGTGGATCAGCATTGACGGAGTTGTCCTCATTCACATTAGCAACCTCCAGTGGAAGTTCCGTGGCAACGAGACCGTTCTCGTCGAGCACGTCCCGGTGCACATCTTCTGGGACGTCCACGACTGGCTTTTTGCAACCCCGGGCACCGGCCATGCACTCTTCATCTTCAAGCCTGTCTCACCTGACGCTGCCCTTCCACCTGCCGCAGACGATGACGGTGTCTCCGCTGTCAATGTGCTTGCGGTGGAGCCGAGCAGGAAATCCCCGTCAAGCAATTGCTCTCTCTTGCCGGAGTTCTCCTTCTTCTTGTATGCATGGAGGTTGGAATGAAAGTGTACATGTTGATGGTAATTCTCGATGTAAGTTGAGCGGATTAGTTACTAGTACTAAGCCTTCTCCCACTCTAAGTAAGGTCGGTTACATCAATTATTGCTCAAATCCACGTTGAAAGATTCGACTATTGTTTACGCTGGTCATCAACTACTTAACACAAGTCATGCATGAGTAACCTTAGCCTTTTGTGTGGTAGACACATTGTATTACTACTAGACCATTAAGTGGGTACAACGGATTAGTTACAGACACAATTGATTAGTGAACTCCTAATCAAGAACCGGAATTCAAATATTACTTGTTTGAATTCGGGTCGTTACTGTATAACAGGATCAAGAGATCGATAAAGTGATATCTATTAAATCCAATGCCAGGAAACAAATCACGGGTTATCCACAAGTATTCGTTAATAAAGAATGGTAGACCAGTTAATTGATAGCTAGTAACATAATTAATTAACTATATGGATCTAACCAACTTATTAACAGACGAATTAAAACTATACCTAATTTTACTGTAATTTGGACTATTCCCTCAATGAGCATTTATATCAAAAGTTAAAAAATAATTTCAGATAAACTTTTGAATAAAAAACAGAAATATATTTCTAAAAAATTTGACCTTCTCATGCAAAATGTCAAGGACGAAGTCAATGTACTCAAACCCTCCATGTAATAGTCCCTTGGCTATCAACCGAAGAGACATAAACACTGCACATCTGTTTTCTTCGTTTATTTCCAGGACGCTTATCTCAGGACTAGCATTATCTCAATGTCTGAGAGGATTCGCGCTTTGCCAAACGATTTACATAGAGCAATTACCAAACGGTTTTATAGGATACTCTAGTACTGGAAAAAGAAGCAATGTCTAATTAATATCTGATAATAGCAAAATACTGGAGATCTTTTTGCATATCAAAATTCAAAAATCCCAAAGAGAGGAATACGAACACATCGGTGGACTAATAGGATTTCAACGGCATTTCTGGTACAACAAGCAAACAAGAATCTGAATCCCATCCATAACATACCATTCTCCCAAAGAACATATGCGTATAAATAGAGCTATATAGTGTTAGTGTTGATATGTCTTAATCATAATCATTTGGTGCAGATTGAAGAACCATTGTATGCAGTCCCTCTTGTTGTATCATACTCTAAGAAGATGGAGGTCTCGTCATATCATTTGTATTTTTTTTCTTTCCCTACATAGTGAAAATCGATTGTCACTGTCTAAGGACTTAGCTTTGTTACAGGTGAACCAGATAAATATGTATGTCTTCGTAATTGCATGAGTGATCATGTTTGTGTATGCTTCCGCAATTCGTAACATATAAGATGGGACACGCATCTTCAACAACTCAATCATGTAGCCATGGAAACCATGAGAGCCCTCATCCTTCTCGGTCTCGTTTGTGTGTTCATGATCTCAATCGACGCTGGAGTCTTGAAAATTGCACCCAATGCCATAGATCCGCTGGCAGATTACTTGCAGAAGCACGTCGAAAACAAACCCATGCCCACGGTACAACTGGAGAACTCATACTCCAAGCAGAGGTACATGGGCTCCGGTGCACTGGAAAGGGATTTGATGGGAGAAGCAAGGCATCCAAATGCAGGCATCCAAGCAGTGGATGCGATGCTTTCAAACTGTGCAGAAGTGATCTCCCTCTCCTCCATGAAGCACATACTATGATGCCAAGTTCTCAAGCCATTGTTTTTTACATTTGGCTTCACGGTTTTTAGTTCCTTCATCAACTATGCATGCCTTCCTTCTCCGATGCTAGCAATTTGATTAATCGCATCTACGTATAAGTAGATTCACCTAGAAAATAAGCGTATGGTAATATCTGTTGACTCCTTCCTTCCAGCTGTTTTCGGTCACTTGGATTAGAGTCGTGCTATAGCTATCTCCATCTTTTGGCTCCAACATGCTTCTATGACTATCTATATGGAACTGAGATATTTTCACCTTTAAAATCTAAATACACGTAGAAAAACAAGTATGAAATAATAAGGGAACCATTCTTTCAGTTTTCAATATTTTTAACTAATATTACAATAAGGTATGATAAATTGTTGCAATAGGTTGTGAATAGTGGAAGCGGAACACGCACAAATGATCGAATAAGTAAGCACGAAGACACATGGATTTACAACTCAGTTTTACTATGTGGAGAAAGAAGAAATCACAAGGGATGCAGAGAGAATACTGAGAGGATACAATGATGATCTGGTTAAGTAGTGACACCAAGGCCCATTTTATACCATAACAAAAGAATACTAGTTATATTCAGCAATCATCATCATCATCTCTCAGTCAATCATGATACAAGAGCATGATCAGGCATCCCAACAACCCAACCCATTAGGGATAAGAAGGATTCCAAGACATGCCTTACTAGATGGATCCATCTACTCCAGGAGTTTGATATTGAGATTAAGGATAAACCTGGAGTCACCTCTCTCGATTAGAGATACCTGAGACTTCTAAGTTTGATACACCTATCACTGAGACCTTTCTAGATGAGGCGATTCTTGTTGTCGCCTCACTCCCATGGTATGCTGATATTTGAACTTTCTTGTTACCAATAAAATCCCACAAGTTTGGTCCAGGTAGATACTTGAAAAACTTCCCTTGAGAAAGACAAGTCTTACCATTGGGAGGATCCGATCCTTTATCATGAGGGAGTGGACTGCGAATAGCGTCGATGTATTCCTGATGAGGAATACCATAGTGTCCTCATGTATTGTCATAAATTAGAAGCTAGAGAACGCCACTTTGGGAAGATGATAGCACAGAAGGTGCTTCAATCTGGTCTTTGGTGGCCTACTCTCATTGTGGATGCTCATGCATTCATGAAGAGATGTGCTGAATATCAGAGGATGGAGACTTGTGGACATATTGATATGGTGTTGATGCAACTGATTCACTTCTGTGAGGTTTTTCGACACATGGGGCATTGACTTTATGGGCATATTCCCTAAGAGACAAGGATTCGAGGACATTATGTCTGTCGTAGATTATGTGAGTCATTGGGTTGAGGCTATTCCTGCTCGAGATACTGATGCAAATACGGTTTGCAAGTTTCTAAGGAAGCATATCATTTCACAATTCATGGACCCTCGATTTCTTATCTCACATGGGGGTAGCCACTTCATTAAAGACAAGGTAAGAGCAATTGCCAGAGAGTTTGGTATCGACCATCGGGTTACTATTCCATATCACCCTCATCTAGATGAGATTTCGAATAGGGAGGTTAAGATGATCTTATAAAAGGTTGTTCGCCTAGACTGAAAGGATTAATCACGGCTTTTGGACTTTGTTCTTTTGGCATATAGAGCATTCTTCAAGTCACCCACCATCGAGTACATCTCTTTTTCAGCTCATTTATGGCAAGCCATGCCACCTTATCGTTGAGAGATCAAGCATAGTTCATGGTGGGCAGTGAAAGAAGTGATCATTGATTTAGATAATTTGTGAGATCATAGGCATACAAAGTTGTCAACCCATGAGGAGTTGAGAGATAAGGATTTCACGAGTAGCCTTAATTATAAGGAGTGGATGAAAGAATGACGTAATGCACACATCAGCCATAAGCAATTTCAGCCTTATTAGAGAGTTTGGCTATTCGATGAGAGACTCAAGTTATTTCTAGGGAAACTTCAAGGCAAGTAGAAAGGACCTTATATAGTACGAAAGGTATACAACAATAGTAGCATTGGCCTATCTGAGTTGTCTCCTAAGTTCACCTTTCAAGTCAACAGTTAGCGTTTGAAACCAATTCTCGATCCCAAGCCGCTGACCATTGAGGTTGCCCCCATTCATTTTGTATGACGTGTTCTGCATTCTTCACATTCTACATCTCATACATGAATTTCACTTTGATTTGGTCATTCTTTTTCACCTTGTACATACGTGTTTTTTATTTTATTCATTCATTCATTCATTCATTTGTCTTACACCCTTAGTCTCGCTTAGGATTTTTGCTATACTTAAGATGTACTTTATCCTAAGTATAGGGGGTGTAGATGTTGTGTTGTTCTCGTTCTGTTATATTACCCTTGTTGTTGCTTATTCTTAAGGTGTGCTTTGATCTAAGTATGGGGAGTGGTTAATATCGTTCATTTACGTTTTTAATTATTTTCATTTTGTGCATCATCGGCTATGTTGCTTGTCCCTCAATTGTTGATATTCTTCGCTATACTTAGGAATATTTTACCCTAAGTATAAGGGGAACAAGTTGAGTCATTAATTGTGTATATTCTTTTGGCCTTAATCATCTTTATATTTGATCTCCTATACTTACGATTAGTTTATCCTAAGTATAGAGGGGATGGTTGACTTTTATTCGTTTATTCATTATTCTTTCGTCATTATAATATAGTATTCTTTTTACCAATCTATACTTAGCCCGACTTATGTCGTCTTTTGTATTTTTTTGTCCACTTTGAGGGCATACTTCACACTCAATATAGGGGATGTTGCATATATATTTTATATATACTTTAGAACCATAACTCGTACTTTATTGTATTTTAATAAAATGGCTCTAAAAATATGAGTATATATTTTGGATTTCTAAAAGCTGATAGAAAACTATAAGTAAGATTGATAAAAAGAGCTTTAAAAAATTGCATATAAATGTGTTGTAAAATACTTGTATAAAATTATTAATTACTTAAAATTTCTAAATAAAGTTCTTTTGCAAATGTTGTATAAATTTTTTATATAAAATATGTATAAAATTCTTTGTGAATATGTACATTATTCTTGTAAATACATGTAATTGATCCAATTCACTAACTCTTTCAAAAAATCAAAAAAAATAAAAGTTTTAAAGCTCGATAAAAATTTGAAGAATTCTTCCAAAATTACATAAAAAAATTAATTCAAAAAAATCAATTCATAAAAAATTGTTGCATTCATTTGCATTTTTCAAAAAAGGTTTAATTATTGAACCGAATGGAGATAAGTCTGAATGATGGAGCTTGGTTTAGGCCTTAATCCACTTAATTCTAAAGGAACTTTGATTGGACCTAGAATTAAGACTCTTCTGGTCTTTGACATAATCCATTGGGTTCTATAAGACTGTGTCTGAAATTCAACTTAAACTTTCCTAAGTAGGACACCTTGTGTCATCCGTTTATATCTTCATCATTTCAACTAATTTTGAACTCATGCAGTCTACACTTAGCTTGACTTGAATGGGGTTGCGAAGGGCAGTCAATGTTAGTGGTGCATTTTCATCCTTGTTTAGTGGTGTCGATGTCTAAAGATGGGAGTGTGGTGTTAAAATAAATCTTCAGATGAGGAGAGGATCTGTTAGCACAATTTTTCCAATACCCCAAAAAAGGGGAAAATTCTACAACCGTCAGGGCACAAAAGATCTATGTAGTGCAACAATCACTGTCTACTAAAAAGAACCCATATACCAAATACATACATGACCACAATGGTCCAAGCTTCAGAAAGCTTGCATATCTTAGTGGAGACTTGACTAAACTGTCCAAGCTTCATAAGGAGATGTGACTACACTGTTCACACTCTAATTCTCTTCTCGTTCTTCTACTTCTCTCTCTATTCGATTGTGGACTGATGAACGTCATTTTCACCATTTCAATTATCGTCTTTTATCATAGTACAAGCAGTGAAAATGGTTCAGCAAAAACCACACACTTTGAATGATGTGGAATATATATACTTGGCAAGTCTACCAAGGTCGAACACAGGGACACAAGCTACTTCATTTCTCTATCGATTTTTGGTCAATTAAGCGCATGTGTGAATAATTCTCAATTCTAAGGTCTTCATGCAGATTACAATAAAGTTAAATGATGCATGCATTTTTTAGTTGTTCTCCAATACAAATGGAAGAATGTGCATGGAAGGTTAAATGTAAGGATGATTTATGCAAAAGAAAATAGACAAGTATGCCATAGAAGAGTTACATAAGTAAACAATAGGATATGGTTTGAAATCAGAGTCCAATTGAGCACAAAAGTACAAGCAATCAACTATTCAGCGCAAAGACATGAAGACAACAGAACTTTTCTAACATAAAAATTCACTTCATTTAAAATGGTGTCAGATAAGAAAATTAAATATGCCATGAGATATATGAAGAATCAAGGATCAAAATGGCACTAAAATCATGCAATGTGGACCTACGATGCTCAAGTTATGAAGAGAACAATGCATGGGCATAAATGTAAATAAAATGTAGGAAATAAAGTGATAACTAATTACAAATAGGCCCTTGAAGGGACCTATTTGCAATAAGATAAAACTGCCTGGGCCCTTCTATAATTTTCACCGCATGTGGGGGCATATATGTAATCTACATAAGTCCAAGGGCCTTCATGTAAAATACCCAGGCGCGTACACGAGAAACAAGCATTTGGGGATCAAATTGCAAACTGGGTCTTCGTGTAAATTGCCCAGGCCCTCACGTGAGGGGTACGTGAGAGATCCAGGCTCGAGAGGCGTTGTTGGTTCGGGCCACGTGTAATAATCATGTGCTTCAGTCTTGACATGGGCCACCCGAGCCAATAGGTTCAATATGGAGGCTCAGGTGGTCGACGTGAACTTATCTCGACCATCCGATATAGATGATCGGGCGGTAGCTGTACTATCTTGCTTCGCCCGTTGTTGTCGGACGAGGTTGTGCTCCAGCGAACCATGAAGAGTTCCAATGTGCTCCACGGGGCCCTCTAAAGGTCAGAGCAGAAAGCTTTGGTCCTTACGAAGACGTTGGAGGTGTGGCGGTCCTCCGGAAATGAATGGATCGACTGATCGATGAGGAGCCACCGGTGGCAGGGCTGAGATCGGAGATAACATGCGAGCTCCGACCATTGAAGAGGCCAGTAGCTGTAGATGTTAGAATAGCTGAAGTACATATGTGTGAAGTGCGTCTAAGGTGAAGTGAGGTGAGTGGGGGTCGTGTAGGCGACGGGAGGGGTGGCCCTGGAGCGCCCCCTCCGATGAAGTAGAGGAGGAGATGGGTCGGAGAGGGGATGGCTCTAGAGAAGGGAGAGGTGGTCGGCGTGGATGAATGAAGGATGGTGGAGATATTAAGATGGTTGAGGGACTGTGATCAATGTTGTGTAGGTTGTAATAATTCAAAGAAATAGGAAGAAAATCAAGTAGCAGGTACCTTGTCGGAGATGGATTTGGGCGAAGGAAGTGGTCTATGCTGAGGGTCGAATCGACCCTCTGGTCATGGCTCAATCTGGCCGACCAGTCCAGGGAGTTTGGCTACCACTGGAGAGGCGGAGCAACACGGTGGGTCATCGTGGGTCGACACTTGGGTCAACTACCATCGTCGTCGGTCGAATTTGCCTCCTCTTGTCACAAGGAGGGACTGGCAGCTAAGTCATAGGCCTGTGAATGGTGGACGACCGGTGATGGTGTCGGAGGAGGTCGCTTTATAGGAGGGGGTGGACCGGGTGTTACATGGTGGTGGGGGCCATTTCAGTTGTCGGATTGATGGTAGAGTGATGGCGAGGGTAGCGAAGGGTGCGCGAGAGCGGTAGAAGAACGATCGACATGATGGTGGTGTTAAGACACTAAGGTGGTGGTTATGGTGCCTTCCAAAAAAGGAATGGGCGGCGTAGCGTCAAGGTGAAACGGCTGGAAGGGGGGTTACGGAGGTAGGGGATGACGACTTAGCCGTTGGATCTTTTGATCCAACGGATTGGGTAGAGGCGGATGCGAGAGGTGCGGATTAGATCTTAGGATCTAATCTAAGGGTTGAGGTTTAGGCGGAGACGAACGATAATGATGGAGGGATGGTGGAGACCCAATGGCCAGGGGAGAAGGGGTGACATGGCGAGATGAGAGACGTAGGATGAGAAGAGATCGAGCGGTTGTGGGAAAGGGGCGACGTGGCACAAGATTAGCCATAGGATGAACAAGGAATTGGGCGACTGATATGTGAGCGGAAGCGAGCGACAGCAATTTGATCTGGGATCAGATCAAGCGGCTAGGAGTGAGGCAGAAATGGACGGTCGAGATGGAGGCCTGTTTGGATGATCTAGCGGCCCAGAAGAGTGATGGGTGGCGTAAGGAGGAGCGGCCACGTGGGCGGCCAAGAGGACGCCACGTGGCCCAATCAAAAAAATCAGAAAAGTAAAAAAAAATAAAAAATATAAAATAAATAGTTATAGGTAAAATTAGGAATAATTCAAAACATAAAAGTTGTAGATCTCGATGAGATCTACAAGTTTTATGTTGGACAAAAAGTCAAAAGAGGTCATTTGTACAAAAAGTATTTTTGGGGGTATTTTTACGGGGTTAAAAACACTAATTTTTAGATTTTGATATTTTTATGCATTTTATCTTTTTCAAGGTTAGGAAAATAATAGAAAATTAATTAACCTAATTTTTAGGGGTTTTTGATAATAAAATAATTACAAATTAAATAATAGTTATTATATACAATAATTATAGGTTAATTATACACATCATAATTTAATATAATAATAAGGAATTATTGGTGATTTTTATTAAATTATTTCAGCTAGGGGTTTAATTAGCCAATTTTAGCATGATGAATATGAGATTCATCGTACCCCTATACTTAAACGATGCTTGCCCTCGGGCATCTAAAGAATGAAGGAGTCAGATTAATTCCTGACATTGCAAGTGAAGATTTCAAGGCTCAATCTTCAAAGACCTTCAATATAAGTGATCCTAAAATTATGGGCTTATCCATACTCTAGTCAGAAGGAATCCAACTTCTCTAATTATCATACTCTCTTTTTTTACATATAATATAAAGATATGAAATTTAGTGTAGTGCATTTCATGAGAGTCGAGCCGAGACATCACTTGATGTTCCAGTCCAAGAGACTCTCCTCTAGACCTCATCCTCAACACTAGGTAATAAGTCTATTCTTTCTTTAGTCAATCATCTCTTCAGTTCGTCAGACTTGAAAGTGTAGATGGATGGCCAGATGATGGAGGGTGTAGGATTGTGTCTATTTTTCTCTCCCTCACATTGGAACAAGGGGCCTCTCGAGCGTCTTTTTACTCAACACATGTAAATTTTTAGATTGTTGATCAATGTCTCCGTCAAGAGAGTTGGAGTCGTCTGCACTTATTTTCTGGGATTTCATTGGGTTGTGTTTCTTTTGAGTATCTAAGATACCTTCGACACCCAGACTTGTAGCATTTACGATGCAGAGCCCTTTTTTGGTGTCAGCCTGACTCCTTGGTCCTAATTAGCGCTTGGACTAAGTGGACACTTTGAAAATGTTTAGGAGTACTCGCCATTGGTGGAAGCTCATTTATAATTTGACTTTGGAGGATAGAGCTTTTCTTTGACATTTCTTTTATTTGTTGTCTAGCTCCATTGCTTTTACCAAAAGTTGGCACACACTGATCAACAATTATCATTAAGTTTCATTACACGTTGGCACATAGGTAAATATCAAAGAGATAGCATATGAACTTGTTCACATACTGGCTAGAGTTTTGCTGACACTCATGTTTTCTGAAGCCTTCATTAACTTTATCCCATCCTCGAATATCATTAGATCAGGTCTAAACTCAAATCTCCAGTCCTAGTTCCTTAAGTGATAACTCAACTCATCTCATCAATCATGCAGTTGTGAAAGTGATTGTGTTGTTCGTATTCTTTTGACGGTAGAGATGAAGAGTGCAATATAGTGCTCAAACCTTTCAAACTAGGAAAGTGTAGATTATTAAGTTTAAAACCCTAATGACTAAGGCATGTTAACTCAGACTCTAAAGATCGCAGAAATCCAGTGTCCTCAAAATCCTCAAGCCTTGAGTAAATGTGAATGTTTTCAGAAATACACCAACTCCTTAGTTAGTGAATATTTTTGTGATTTTTGGCTTTTGCAGATTTTTATGAATTTTAATTTTTCATTTTTTTAATTCTTTGGAGAGATAATGACTGGCCCAGACTCATATGAATAAAAGTATCTACTTTCAGCCAGTATGGGTGTAAGTATGGGACATTAGACTGACACGTGTTCCTTAAGGATGGAGCCATATACATTGTCCTCTAAACTACCCACTATGCTAAGGGAGACCGAAGTTCTCTCACTGAAAGTATCTACTAAGCCTAGTAGTCAAAGTCTAATTCAAAGAAAGGTTTTAAATTTTTCAAATTTTTATAGAGTTTATCTTTTCTCTCATTTTTTGAAAAAGGGTTATTTACACAAATTAATCCCTCAATTTTTAAGAAAACATTTTTATAGAGTTTTTATAAAACTCAGTTCAACCAAGCCTGAAAAAGAATTTTCAAAAATTTTAAAAAATATGAGCTAAGGCTAAAGTAAATATACAGTACTTAACATTTGATATGTCCTCATAGCACAAGTGATATGAAGACATGGCTTAGTCAAATATTGGGTGATATAGTGGAACTGAGGAGGAGGGCCCCCTATACTTAGGTCAAAGACAGACCCAAATATAAGAAGACAACACGAGGGATGAATAGGTGGGTTCCCCCTATACTTCGACTACAAATAGCCTAAGTAAAGGATCTCAGTTGGGGGGTCTGTGTTTGAAGGAGTATTTACACTACAATACAAGGGTGGAGGGGTGTGTTTTTACAGAAGAGTATGAGAGGGGGGTTTGTACAATGTGTTCAGTTTAAGGTGTGAGAGGGGAGAGACAGAGAGAGAGAGAGAGAGATTGTGAAATATTCAGAGAGTAGGGAGATGGGAAGTGAGTGTATTTGTGCTAGTGGGGGGGTAGATCATCTAGTGATCTACTCTCTTTTTTTACAACATGCAAGCCCTCTAACGAGGATTGTAAAAAATGCACATGCAACATAATATTTATTTATTTATTTACAATATGTAAATGCAAGAAAAATGATAAAAGTTCCTAAATTTCTCCGCCAAATCTTTTGCGACCTCTTCAGTGGGAGCTCCCAACTCATGCCTCCATGGAGATCAAGCATCCTCGATCTTCATGGGCCCTACCTCAAAAAAGAGATGTTAAAAAAATAGAGAGGAAATTAATTAGCAGACAAGATGCAAAAATTAATGCGTTAAAGGAAGACCTGTGAATCTTGAATTATACAACACAAAAATAAATCAAAATTCAATAAATAAACAAAGATGAGCCGCGTCCCCAGCAACGACACCATTTGATGAACGTCATTTTCACCACTTCAATTATCGCCTTTTATCATAGTACAGGCGGTGAAAATGGTTCAACAAAAACCACTCTTTGAATGATGTGGAATATTTATACTTGGAAAGTCTACCAAGGTCTAACACATTGACATGAGCAACTTCATTTCTCTATCGAATTTTGGTCAATTAAGCACGTGAATAATTCTCAATTCTAAGGTCTTCATGTAAATTACAATGCAGTTAAATAATGCATGCATTTTTTAGTTGTTTTTCAATGCAAATGGAAGAATGTGCATGCAAGGTTAAATGCAAGGGTGATGTATGCAAAAGATAATAGACAAGTATGCCATAGAAGAGTTAGATAAATGAGCAACAGGATATGGTTTGAAATTAGAGTCGAATTGAGCACAAAAGTACAAGCACTCAACTATTCAGGGCAAATACATGTAGATAAAAGAACTCATCTAACATAAAATTCATGTATTTAAAATGGTGTCAGATAAGAAAATTAAATATGTCATGAGATAGATGAAGAAATAAGGATCAAAATGACACTAAAATAAAGCAATTTGGACCTATGATGCTTAAGTTATGAAGAAAACAATACAGGGGCATAAATGTAAATAAAATGCAGGAAATAAAGTGATAAATAATTACAAATAGGTCCCGCGCAGGGGCATATCTGCAATTTCCATAAGTTTGAGGGCCTTCCTGTAAAATACCCAAACGTGCACATGAGAAGCACGCGCATGGGGACCAAAGTGCAAATATCAAAAGAATCGAAGGTATTCATGTAAATTTCCTAGGCCTTCACGTGAGGGGCACGTAAGGGGTCCAGGCTCGGGAGGCGTTATCGGTTCGGGCCACGTGTAATCATCATGTGCTTTGATCTTGGCATGGGCCACCCGAGCCTGTAGGTTCAACATGGAGGCTCGGGTGGTCGATGTGGCCTTATCTCGACCGTCCAATCCAGATGTTAGGACGGTAGTTGTACTATCTTGCTCCGCCCGTTGCTTCCGGACGAGGTTGCACTCCGACGAGCCATGAAGAGCACCACAGTGCTCCGTGAGGCCCTCTGAAGGTTGGAGAAGAAATCTTTGGTCCTCGCGAAGGTGATGGAGGTGTGGTGGTCCTCTGGTTGTAAATGGATTGGCTAATCAATGAGGAGACACTATTGGCGGGGTTGAGATCAGAGATAACGTGTGAGCTTCGACCATTGAAGAGGTTCGTACCTGCAGATGTTAGGATAGCCGCATCACGTGTGTGTAAAGTGCGAGCGAGGTGGAATGAGGTGAGTGGGGACCGTGTGGGCGACGGGAGAAGTGGCCCTGGAGCTCCCTCTCCGGTGAAGTAGAGGAGGAGACGGGTCAGAGCGGGGATGTCTCTGGAGAAGGGGAGTGGGGGTCGGCGTGGATTAATGAAGGATGGTGAAGATATTACGATGGTTGAGGGATGATGATAGATGTTGTCGAGGTTGGAATAATTCAAAGAAATAGAAAGAAAATCAAGTAACGGGTACCTGGACAGAGATGGATTTGGGCGAAGGAAGTGGTCTATGCTGAGGGTCGAATCGACCCTCTGGTCATGGCTCAACCTGGTCGACCGGTCTAGGGAGCCTGGCTATCACCGGAGAGGCAGAGCGACAAGGCGAGTCACTGTGGGTCAACACCTGGGTCAACGACCATCATCGCCGACCGAATTTGCCTCCTCCTGTCACAAGGAGGGAATGGCAACTAAGTCGTAGGCCCATGAATGGTGGAGGAACGGTGATGGTGGCAGAGGAGGTCACTTTATAGGAGGGGTGGACCAGGTGTTATGTGGTGGTGGGGGCGATTTCAAATGGTTGTCAGGTTGATGGTGGAGTGATGGTGATGGTAGAGAAGGGTGCGGGAGAACGATGGAAGAACGGTCGAGATGATGGTGGTGTTAAGACACTGGGGGGTGTCTATGGTGCCTTCCAAAATAGGAAGGGGGCGGCGCAACGTCCAGGTGAAATGACTGGAAGGGGGGTTACGGAGGTAGGGGATGATGACTTAGCCGTTGGATCTTTTGATCCAATGGCTTGGGTGGAGGCGGGTGTGAGAGATGCATATTAGATCTTAGGATCTAATCTAAGGGTTAAGGTTTAGGCGTCGACGAACGGCTATGATGGAGGGATGGTGGAGATCCAACGGCCAGGGGAGAAGGGGTGACGTGGCGATATGAGAGACATAGGATGAGAAGAGATCGAGCGGTTGTGGGAAAGGGGCGACGTGGCACGAGATTAGCCATAGGATGAGCAGGGAATTAGGCGGCTGAGATGTGAGCAGAAGCGAGAGGTGGCGATCCAATCTAGGATTAGATCAAGTGGCTAGGAGTGAGGCAGAAATGGACAGTCGAGATGGAGGCCTCTTTGGAGGATCTAGCGGCCCAGAAGAGTGTTGGGTGGCGGTAGGAGGAGCGGCCACGTGGGTGGCCCAGAGAGCGCCACATGGCCCAATAAAAAAATCAGAAAATGTAAAAAGTAAAGAAAATATAAAAGAAATAGTTAGATGCAAAATTAGGAAAAAGTCAAAACATAAAAGTTGTAGATCTCAGTGAGATCTACAAGTTTTATGTTCGACAAAAAGTCAAAAGAGATCATGTGTATAAAAAGTATTTTTAGGGGGTATTTTTAAGGGGTTAAAAACACTGATTTTTAGGTTTTGATAATTTTATGCATTTTATCGTTTTAAAGGTTAGGAAAATTAGAGGCAATTAATCAACCTAATTTTTAAGGGTTTTTTATAACAAAATAATTACAAATTAAATAAAAGTTGATATATACAATAATTATAGGTTAATTATACATAATATAATTCAATATAACAATGAGGAATTATTGGTGATTTTTTTGGATTATTTAAGTTAGGGATTTAATTAGTGTATTTTAGCAAGATGAATACGAGATTCATTGTGGACATAACATGATCTGGCCTTAGAAGGAAATACCCCCCCCCTCTTTGAGGATCAAGTATCTATATGAGGAAGCAATGGGAATGTATTATGGGATGGGTGGTTTCTTCATTTCTTTATGCAGGAAGAGCTAACACCTTTCTGGCACAATACAATTTGACTTCAAGGCTTAATACTTTGCATGATGGATGGGTAGATCTAAGCTTGCTATTGAGGAGAACCTGGAAAATAGAGATACTAATATAGAGAACAAGTTTTCCTTTCAGGAGACTAATATAGAGATAGCTTACCCAAGATTATATTCCCATCTCTTGATTTCTTAAACCGGACAAACACTAACTAGGGTATCTTATCAAGTGGGGACCCGATGATGTTTCAATGCCTCAGTCTGACCGATGGCAATGTCTACACCATTATGGATCTACTATACATTCCAAGCAAGCAAAACTTTACTTCGTCAACATCTATGGTCCCCCTCACTCAAAAGATAAGGGCATCTTCCTATACCCGTTGATGGCTATACAAAACCAACAAGGACACACTATCATTGCTGGAGATTTTAACATCATATGCTACCCAAGTGAATCATCTTTAAAGCTCCCCTTCCAGCATATCACGTAAATTTTCAGACTAGATACATGACTCTAGCCTCTTTGACCTTGAAGACCCAAACTTCACCTATTCTTGGATCGATACATCCCATGCACCTTGGGTTATTTTTGATCCTATCATGATCTCCCCATACCTTTTAGATATCTTTCCTTTTGTAAAATCCCAAGTCCTCCCAGAGAGGTTATCATACATAAGCCATTACTCGCTAAGCTATCCTCTGTACAACATGTGTGACCAGTCTTTAAGCGGGAGGGGATGTAATTTCTAAAATCTACCTCCTCTTCTGTCATTGACTTTTCCTAATCTAGACCATATAAAGGATTAATTTATTCCACATCCGACGTCTTAAAATTAAGTGCCCAGTAAAAATACATCATAACCTGGAAGCATGCACATATCTCACCTTTTGTGAAATCATCTGAGAAACTGATAGATGAGATCTGCAACCTTGAAGCTTCCATAAAACATAGCTCAACCTCCCCTGAGATATCCATGGATCTCACATGCCTACATAAGGAACTAGAAAACATTGGCGAGGATGAATTCCTTGACCTCAATCAAAGAGCAAATGTTTGTTGGATAGGGAGGTGATCACAACACCAAATTCTTACAAATTGTTGCCTCTACTCGTCGAAGCAAACATACTATTAGAGCTCTTAAAGATAGTCTCGAAACACGGTACTCCAATAACAATAGCATTGTTTCATAGAGATCGCTTTCTAAAAAAAATCCCACTCTACCTCTGAACCCATTCCTCCGATTTTATCTTGACCCCACTTTAGTTTGCCAAATCTCTAATCTGGAGGACTCACGACTTCTAACTGAGAATGTGAAGTCTTCAATGTGATACGTAGCCTGAAATCACTGAAAACACAAGGTCGACATGGTTACATCCCATAGTCCTTTAAATAGTATTAGTTTATCATCAAAACTAACTTTCATGGCAATGGTGGACAACCTTTTCAAGGAGGACCGCACCTTGGGGATGTCAAATATATTAATAACTCGTGCGTCATCTTGATCCCCTCGGGGGATCCATAGGTATTGATTCAGATGATTGACAGTCGTGCAGACTTAAAACGTTAGGAAGCAGTCACTGTGTCAACTGATTAAATAACTAAATCAAACAATAATCAACCCATATGTGTACCAAAATGAAATGGGTGTGAGTCAAAAGTTATTATAACTCTAAATAAATGTGTAAGTATGGTACAATGTCAAACATTAGGAAGAGAAACAAGGTAGATAATTATTAGTATTAAATATTTCTAATTAAAAATATTTTTTGGATTTTTTTCTTATTTTATATGGATTTTAATTATATTTCATTTTATGATTTTTTTAATTTTTATTTTATATTTTAATTTTTAAATTTTTTATTTTATATTTTAATTTTTTTGATTTGTTTTCCATTTTTTAAATTTTAATTCATTTTTTATTTATTAAATAAGATAAATAATATAGATATTATATCTTATATAAAAGTAATATATAGATAATGTATATAGTATATCTTTCTAGATTTCTAAAATAAGTTAAGTAAAGTAAAATTAAAGAAAATAAATTATTTTTGGGTTTTATATATTTTCTCTACTTTTGGTATTTTTTCTGTTAATTTTTTATGGATTTTCAATTAAAAATTATACAAAACATGGAATATATTAAATTCCATTAACTTATTTAAGGTTTTAAACTACAAATAAGTTCAAATTTAACCTCAAATTATTAAATTATATACTATATACTAGAGAAAATTCAGAAATAGTAAAATATATCTTTGTATTTTATAGCATTTTTGATAATTTTATATGAATATTAGGGGTTTGAAGTTTTTATGTTTTATATTTTGTATTTTTTATTTTTGGATATGTGAGAAATATATTGTAGTGTAGCCAATATATTTTTTTGGAATTTTCAGAGATAAATTTTAATTTTTACAGATTTTTAAATGCTAAATGGGGAAAATATGCATGTTTTTATATTTTAAAAAATAGGAAAAGAAGTTTAATTCCTAGCGAAAATATATATGTAAAAGATCTATGCTCCAAGCATTTATCCAATTTTTCCTACAATTTTTGTCATAAAAGAAATAGTTAATACAATCAAAATACACAAAATAAAATTATACAACATAACATGTACCTTTTGCAATCAAAATAAACTAAACTTGCATTTAATAACAAGTCCTTAATGTTGG
Organism: Ottelia alismoides; assembly: GCA_037367405.1. NCBI lineage: Eukaryota > Viridiplantae > Streptophyta > Magnoliopsida > Alismatales > Hydrocharitaceae > Ottelia > Ottelia alismoides. The sequence goes on along the minus strand of JAZKJV010011386.1, from coordinate 966,091 downwards.
ACATACACGTAAAATAATCAATGCCTCATGTGGGACAACACATGGGGTGATGTAGCAAGGATCTATTTGAAAATATATAAGAGTTCAAGGGTTCATACATAATTTATCCTAATTCTTTTGCACATTAAATTATATTTGCAGGACAAAATAATAAATATAAAATCACAGAGGGGATACAAGCAAAATACCTTCCAAGTGTATGCCTTGCACGTGGGGGTGATCCAATGGATGAGATGCACTCACTTAAGTTGATTCAACGACCCTCCTCATATCACACTTCATTTTGAGTGGACGACCCATATTAGATGTAGGTCATCTTCATGATCTGACGGCATTGGGTGTCTTCAAGAATAGGAAAGAAGCTCCACTTGGGCGAACTTCCTCCAACCGATTCACCATGCTCTGGCCAACTCACTCACTGAGGAGGGGATCAAAATGATCCCATTGGTCTTTTGCTTCAGCTGGAGATGCTCCTGATGTCGAGACTTTGTTGGGGAGAGTTTGGGGGTCATTTAGCTTCGAGGTACGTAGGACTTGGTTCCAGTTTGATTGAGCTCCCAAGTGGAGTCTTTGGAGCTCAGACATGCAAGGATGGCTTCGCGGTTCAAGAGAGAATGTCCTCAACCACTTTATTAGTGGAAGAATGGGATGATGAGGTGGAATGATGCGGTCTACGGTGAGCAGCAAAGGTGGAGATCCGATGGACCCAATCCGAGCAAGATCGGGTGAAGGAGTGATCTGGAGTGCGTAGAAGATGGAGAGGAAGATGATAAAGATGATGGGTTATCAAAATAGGATTGTTTAACAAGATGAATGACGATCGAAGCCTAAGATCTAGCAAACTATGATTTTTTTATTTTTATGTGAACAGAGATGAAATCAAAGCGAATAAAATGTTAAACTACACCTAAGATTAAACTATAAATCTAAAAACTTAATTTAACAGCTCATATATGGTCGGAGGACCTAGGAGAAGACAAACTTTGTAGAGGAGCTCTACCGGTGGTGGAACTCATTCCTCATCCTCCATCTCCATGCCTCGAGTCCAAGGATCTCTCCTTATGTCATTAAGGAGTCTCCAAATGGCAGATTAAGGAGTTACATGTGAGTGGAAATAGATCAAACTCGATCAAGAGGGGATGGAGTTCATTTTACAACAAGAACGAGGAGGTGCTTTCCTCATGGATTGCACATATCAAGGGGGTTGGTGGAGGCTAACACTAGGGCGAGGGAGTCCATGATTTGCTGTACAATTTTTGTGTTGGGCTCGAAGTAAACGGAGGCATGGATTTACCATGGAAAATTTGAGAAGAAGATGATTAGCATTTCTAACAGATAGGGGGCTAGGGTTCTGCAGAGGAGGAGTTGATTGGGAGGTCAACACTCGTTGCATGGTGATTGGTCCATGTAGGCCTACAAAAGAAAAATAGAAAGAAAAAATGAAAGATAATTAGAAATAAAATAGTAAATTATTTTATTTAAAAACTAAAAAATAGAAAATTTTCCTTATTTTCTAAATCAGTTTATAATGGTTTTTATTTATTTGTACAACCTTATTTCATATAGTCTATTATTTTACAGTATTACATATAGGTATATATACCTGTATAATATGTATTTATATTAATTTTGTATTTTTAGACATGATATCATATTTACATATTTTATATATTTATGAAATCATTTAGTATGCAGTTACATATGTTTATGTTATTTTTATAATTTTGTTTATATGTATAAATAATTGAATGTATATATATTATGGGTATATTATGTATGTATATTTAAATGTATTTGCTTTTGGGTGTTTCTTAAATATTTTCATTTATATTTATATTCTTAATATGTATTATATAATATATACAACAATTAAAAATAAGGAGATTAAAAATGTAAAAAATAAAATAATTGATTTTATATTTATGTGTCCAAGTACAATAGTACCCTAAAAAACCTGCTTTTGAAACTTATCTCCGATTTTAATGAAACTATCTTCATTTGATAGATAATTTTATTTTAAATACAATGGAGGTGAGTTTGGTTCAATTTGAGTTCATATGGAGTAGATATTGATCAATGAAGTCTTGTTGTGGCTTTTTCAACTGAGTTTACCAAGTGACTTTGTGCATGATTTATTTTTTCCTATTATTTTCCTTATTTTCTATATAAAAATATGTAAAGTTTTGTGTTGAACACTTTTTTGTGTGAAGTGTGTAAAAAATAGTATAAGTTTAAGCTATTTATAATGTATATTGTACTTAGAATAATTGGGGTTTCTGGGATATTTTTGTACAGTATTTTACCCTATCTCCCTGTTCTTTCTTTCTAGTCTATCTACTTAATATTTGACTTGGTCTTGGGGCTTAGGGACAGTCGGTATCTTTGATACTTCTTTTTTTCTTTTCTTTTCTTTATTCTTTTATTTTAGGTTTAAATACATGTATTTACACACCAATTATATGTTAATGTTAGATGTTAATTAATGCATGTTAATGATATTTATAGGTATCTTACTAGGGATTTAAAGCCAAAATGAATGTATAAAGGTGAACAAATGGCTATTCATAACAAGATATCAGCAATTATCACCCTATCATCCTTATAAGACTCTCACTTTGTATCATTTATAATATCCTTGTGAATAGATGGACCCAGAAATTGTTAGACCTTATACCTCCTTCACTATGTTCTTTCTTGAAAGGTAGAGGAGTCGTAAATTCCTTTGTCGTGACCTCTGAGTTCTTGGACCATTGGATCCATAACAAAACATGGTCAATTGTCCTCAAGATTGCTCTTAGAAAAGCCTTCGATTTGCTAAAATAGAGTGATATGTGAAAGCCCTATCCCTTCCGCGTTGCCCCCCTAAATTCATTGGATGGATCAACACCATGCTCAAGAGAACAACTACATCGCTCAAAACTAATAACTCTATCGCATGTTTCTCGAAACCATTTTGTGATGCTAGGCAGGATGCCCCTCCCTCACTCCAATTTATAAATACCATGAATATTCTTGAGGGAATTCTACAAAACTTGGTTAAAAACCATTAGACTGAATGCTTTCGTATCCTCGAAGAGGCTTATGTCATTATTGATATGTTGTTCGTTGATGATATCCTCCTTATCATAAAATTTAATCTAGAGGCCCTCAAACATCTGCATTTTAGTCTCAAGGTGTTCTCTAAGATTACATGACTATACATCAATGGGGATAAATCTGTAATGCAATATCCAAACCTTTACGAATATGAGAAATGAGTGGTGATTGATATTTTTGGTTGGAGCCAAGAAGAGTTCCTCGTCAATAAATTTAGAATACCTTTATCCTCGAAACCTTTAAATACAAATGAATGGCTCCCTCTGATTGAAAGTTTTGAAAAAAAATTATGGATTGGAATTAGAAAATGTTATCCCTCGTTGTCTGGTTTCCCCCTCAATGCCTCTCTGACTTCCCAAGTAAACCACTGACGAGCACGAAAATACCCTATGTTAATTTTCATTTTATGTTGTAGTTGGGAAATCTGGGATCAATAAAAAATTTCACCATATGAACAAATAATTCAATAAATTAAGCAATGTGTTATTTTGTGTTTTTAACCTGGAAAATCCTCAAGGTCGACTGAAGGGGGCAAAGGAACAACATAGAATTCAATTTATCAAACTTGAAGTGTGGTTTTCAACAAGGCGTTTTTTTATTTTTTATGACATAAAATGCATGCACGTTGGACAATTTTGTATGGATTTTTCTACAATTTTGCAGGCAAATGGTAAGCAAAAATTATGAAAATGGATAGTATGTTAGAAATGGTGAAATTAGACTATTGTAAATTTTGGTATTTTCTTTTGAAAAATGAATTTTCTAGAAATAAAATAATGCAGAACTGGGTGTTTTTGAGCAATTTAATTTTAATAAATAGCGAACTTGATTGATTTCAATAATTAAAATGATCCTAGATAAGACAAATCAAAATGTACCCATGAAAAATTACAACTCCTAAATTTATCAAGTTTACAGGGAAGTAAAAATCAATCACATGAATCAAAAAATAAATAAAATATGCGTGTAAACAATACTTGATTTTTGACACATATTAGAACATAACTAATTCTATAAAGTATGATATTTTGGGGAATTTTTAGAGTAAAACCTGATTTATTATGAATTATTGAGCTTGGAGTGGGAAAAGTATGCAAATAATCACCAAAATAATAATAAATCAAGCACAACTAACAAAAATACATTCATTTCAACAAATGATAGAGAATTAATTATTCTACAACTTGCAATTTTTGGAATAAAAATGTGATGATGATTGAAAGTTAAATAGCATGCAAAGACATGGATATAAATGCAAATTACAAATTAAAAATGTTGAACAAAATGCATGAAAAGACCTACAAATAATTACCCAACCCCATGCAATTTTCCAGGGTGGGCGTGCAACACACATGAACTTGGTCGCTAGGGGTCTTCTTTGTAACTATCGTAAAGTGTGGGGACTTGGGTACAATCTTCTCTTGCACCTACATGCAACTCACGTGTGGATGGAAGGCCCGTGCGGAGACCGAGCTTCGGGTGCCTGAGGCACCATGTGGATGCTAAGGGAGGCTCGGGTCCATGATGGCATAGATTTGGTGAGGGTCTATAAATCTCATAAGGCGAGAAATCAAGTCGCTGCATTGACCATTCACGAAGTCCCGATTTATCAACAATTAACCCACAATATTAATTGATCAATGAATAGCAAAAACATGGAGTTAAAATTTATTATAACTCTGCAATGTATGTGTATAGGTGTAAGCATGTGTAGAGGTTGAACTCAGGAAGCAAATAGTAGAATGGGCAATGAAGCACAAAATTTTGTTCTTTTCTCTTATCGATTTATAGTTTTTGGGGGGTTTAATTTTGTATATTTTTTATTTTAAAGTATATATATTTTTTGTTTTAAATTTCATAATTTTTATTTCTTTTAAAGTAATTATAAATACCAATAGAAATGAACAAAATATAGAAAATGAAATCTTTTTGGATTTTATATAAAGTAATAATGTTTTTTTTTTATTTTTCTGGAATTTTTCTATTTTTATGTATATTTAAAATCAAAACTACCCCAATTTAGGGATTACTAAATAGGTCGAATTGAATCAAAGACTGAAATAGAAAATAAAGTCTAAAATTCTTCAAATCAATTTTAATACATTAATAATACTACAAAGAAAATTATAAACTAGTAAGTCACCTTTTTGGAAATTTTAGGAGTTTTTTAGATTTTTTATAAAGGATTCTGGATAAATTTTTATTTTTTGTGTTTTCTTTATCCATTTTCAGGGTTTTTTGGATTGGAGATCAAATATTCTAAAATAAACCACATATATTTTTAGGAATTTTTCAAAATGTTTTCTAATTTTTTCAGAATTTTTAAGTTAGACAGGAACAAAAACATGCACATTTGATTTTTAATGAATAGTTAAAACGCTTAAAATGCCAAAATAAAATAGAGCATGAAAATACAAGTTAGCAGTCATCTAATTCTATTTTTGCATAATTTTTAGAGCATGGGTGCTATTTAAATAAATGAAATTCTAGCATAAAAAATACATGAATTGGGAAGGGCATTTTTGCAAATAAAATAAACATCAAGGGCACATGTGCTATTTTCCTAGAAATATACAATGTATATTAAATTTTATTGAACTATAAATACAAAAATGATTAGGGGGCTTCATACAATTTGCCCAGCTCACATGGGGACGACACGTGAGCTGAGCAGGACTGGACCTAAAAGCAATATGAAATAAATCGGGATCCTTCATTCCAAATGTCCTATTTTATTTACACTATACACTTTATTTACAAGATTAATAAATAAATACAAAATTGTGCATGGTGAGATATGAAATTTACCCAAATAGGATGCAGAGATGGACGGTTCTGATTATTTCACTTGCCATGTGTCACTCTCTCCATGCCTAATGATGCTTCACCTTTGGACTGATCAGATTAGATATCCTACAGGAGATCGACGGCTCATGTGCTCAGCATACTACGGCTCCTAATCAAATTGAGGGATGACTTTAATCATACAGTAATGGATTAGCTTGGAGGAACCGAGAAGAACTCACATTCCTCTAAGCTTTAATCTGACATAGCTTCCTCCTCCAATCACCTAGGTTGCTAACAGGAGGCACAAAACTTTGCCCAACCTCCTCCACGTCTGATGGATCCTTCAGTAGGTGACCTAGAGCAGTAATGGCTTCGAACATTCTCAAGGAAAAGCATATCTCCAGGTACTTTCAGTTTGCACAAAAACTGACCCCTCATTACGTCCCTTCACTCTAAGACATGCAGTAAAGACACACACAAGCAAGGAAAATGGAATGGGGGATTTATTGGGTGTAATGGAAGCATTGGTGGCTCGGGTGGAGGTGCTCCAGCGAGGTAGCAGAGTTGGAGCACCCAAGTCCAGATCCAAACGAGATCTGGTTGGATGGAAGGTGGCTGGGCAGTGGGAAGCAGAAGGTAAAAGACGTAACAGGTCGAAAAAACTCGGTGGAGTACAATGAAAAAGTTCACCGGAGCGGAGCTCCATCAAACTATGACTTAGGTTTTATAGATAGTACGAGTGATTAGAAATACAAATAAAATTTAGAAAGTTATACCCGAAATCTACCTAGAAACCATGATAAAGAACAACTCTTATACATGGCCAGACGACACGAGAATAGGGCGGTCGGAGGTCACCTTGGGTGCACCTCCTTCCTCTACGAGCCGCTCTAAACCTCAGGGGATCTCCCCTTGTCACTGGGATACATGTTAGGCCGAGGGTTAGGGGCTTTAGGACTCAAAAAGTGAACAAATGGAGATAGGAGGAGGTTGGTTTTTATTTTTAAACAAGCGAAGCACCCTTATTTCTCGATGAATTAGGAAGAACATGGGCTATGTACAATAGATCCGGTTTTTAAGCGAGAATCCTAGAAGATCAGGGATCAGAAAGGGTGACGGGATTGAGCGCAAAGGAGATCGAGTGGAAGCGATAAAAAGGGAGGAAACCATGGGAAAAGACATCTATTAGAAGTCAAAGCGTCCGAAGAGGTAGTTGATCGGGTCAACAAACCGGGCCACGCGATTGGGCCACATCGGCTAAAGTCACGAAAAAATAGGTTATTTATTCATAAACTAATTAATAAAAAAGTTTAATTATTTTATTATTTCTGGTTATAAAATAAAAAAATGTTTATTATTTTATGTAGTAGTTTATTATGATTTTTATTTATTTTTTTGGGTGTATTTATTACAAGTTAATTCTTAAAGGTATATTTATACGTATATTCACTTATGTTTTGCATCTTTTATTTTTATTTTGTACATTTGATTTTATTATTTTATTATCTTATTTTGTATATTTTAGAACTATTTTTATGTACACAAGTATATTTTTTTATTATTTTTCAGATGTTAGTTGTTTACTTAAATAAATATAAGTATATGTTATATAAGTATAAGTATATGTATATGTATCTATGTATTTAGATATATTATTTATTTAGAATATTTTATTTGGTTTTATTTTATTTATGTATTTTTAATAGAATATAAATAATATTTATAAGAGTATAAAAATATAAAAGAATAAAAGAATACTTTTCACCTTTATTAATTTATAGGTATAAAGATTGGTAATTCATCTATATATTTTGCATACTAATTTATTTTAGTGTACTTTTATGGTTTTATTCCATTATAAATATGTAAAGTTATTTATAGGTAATATTCATAAAAGTATAAGATTGCAAAATTGTAGGAGCGATAAGAAATAAATAAAACGAATACTTTATTCAGGTTTAGAATGCAATAGGGGTCCAAACCCTAAATTTTACACATGAATTCCAAAAAATATGAAACTACCTTTATTAAATACTTATAAAAGTTATATACAATTAGAGTTGATTTTAATGCATTTTAATTATTTATTTAGGGGATATGGATCTGGGAAATTTTGGATTCTTATTTTGAGTATAACTTGTACATTGTATATTACTTTTGTGCAAACTTAATTTTGTATTTTCCTATACATTACTATCAACAATTTTCATACAAAGTTTATTGATTTGATAAATGAATAATAGAAAATAAAAATGGGTCCCAAAAATGCTTTATTGGTGAATAAAAGAATGGAATTTTATTATGTATTTGGCCCTTATCTCCCACTACCTTATTACTTGTCGACCAAATCAATTATTGACTTGGTCTTGGGGTTTAGGGTTATAAAATACCTTTGGTAAAGGTATTTTCTTCTTTTTCTTTTCTTTGCTTTATTCTATAGTTTTTGCATTAAAAATAGTATTTTATATACAATAATTGGACTAAATAATGTATGATAATATGTACAAAATAATGTTATTTATATGCATTATCTAGGGTTTTTAGGCTAAAAATGATAGAATAAAGGTGATGAAATGGAGATTCATCAGTCCACCCAAACCTTGATGCAGAGGTGCAAGCTTTGAGGCTCTACGTGCGTGTGGAGCTCAACTTCAGGTCCACCTAAGGTTGTAGGTTTGGGAGGAGGTTCAGGCTAGGTGACGTGGCAGAGTCGTGGCCGTCCAATGTCTATCGTATAGTGGGAGATCGAGCGACAGATGACGTAGGGAGAAAGTCTATGGCGACGGTGGTCGTGTCACTAATTATCAAGGAGAGAAGCGATAGAGCAGCTACTGGTTGAAGAGTCGAGTTGTCAAAGAGATCAAAGGAGAAAAGGAAGAACAAGAGGAGGAGAACAAAGAAAGAAGAAGGAAAAAGAAAGGGGAAAAAGGAGAGGAAGGAATGGAAGCTACCTAGGACTGGTGGAGGTCGTTCGTATGGTGTAGAACATACTCGGAGGAGACTCTCTTTGATCATTTCTTGAGTCGACGGTGCTACGACAAGCTTAGCCGCGTAAAGATGCAGCAGCAGAGGAGTGAAGGCCCTTTGGATCTCACTGAAGGGGATCACTGCTATCACTGGGTACATCTCAACTCCCTCTCTCTTGATGGTGGAGGATCGGTGGATGAGGAAGAAGTGGGTTTTTGGGTCATATTTGAAGGAGGATCTCGAAGTTTAACGGTCACGAAGGAAGCATGGTTCAAGGATGTTACAGTCGTTGGCGGAGGGAGGCAGAATGGTCATGGGCAAAGGAGGAGCCACAAGATGTAAAGGAAGGGGGAGGGTGCTGGGTCATTGGATGGGCCCAAGATCGAAGGGTGCAAAAGATGCCTTATGGTAATAAAAAATATAAAAAAGGGATAAAGGGAGCGACACGTGGCAGCTCCAGGAGGTGCCAAGTGCCACTCCAAGATAACTTAGGAAGAAATTAAAAGAAAATTCAATAAAATATAGCAAACGAGATCAAATCAAAAAGTGCTCTTTATTAAAGTTTTTCGTCTTGACGAGATATACAACTTTCTTGAAACAACCAAAAAAAAGAAATCATATGTACAAAACATATTTTTGTAAGTACTCTATAGATATAAAATACATGTACTTTTGTATTTATCATTTTTTTGTGATTTTAAACTTAGTAAAAAAACCTAAGAAATATAAAATAATCTATTTTCTTTGTGATTTTAAATAATTAAGAAAATGCAGTTATAAAATAAGAGACTTATTTACATACTTTGTATACAGACTCGTAATGATTTATTTTTTTGATTTCTTCTTCAACTAGATTTGTATTTTTGCACATTTTATTAAATATTAAATCAAAGGAAATATATGAAAAATAAATAAATCAAAAGGAGTTATTTTTTACAAAAAAATAATAGGGTTAAAACCAGCAATATGTACAATATGCAAGGGGGTCCCAAAACCCAATTTTCACAATTGAGCTCTGACTCGTTTGAATTTGGTCTAACTCTTTCTAGATAATTGAATGTATATTAATTCAAAAGTGAGTAGGGGTTCATAGGAGATTGTATGAGAGAGATATTGGCATTTATGACTTTTGGTCTCAGAACTAGGGTTTGGGTATTGTTGGCAAATATATAAGTTGTTATTTTGGTATTTTTCATTGATTAATGTTACTAATATGTACATCACTAAGTTGATTTTATTTTATTTTTTATTAGAAAAAATAATATAAACCAGAGAAATTACAAAAATATATAGGTGATAATTAAAAGTTTTTTGGGCTTCTTATTAAATGTAATTATGCGTGATAAAATATGAATATTAAATACATATGCATGAATGATAGAAATGCAATTTAAATGATCAAATGCAAGGAAATACTTAAGAACAATACTCTATTTTCATTTTTTAAAGTGATGAATCATATATTCATCAACCCTATATATTTAAACCTTGCTTGTCCTCAAGCACCAAAAATGAAATGCATAAGTGAAATGATATCAGGTTCATATCAATGTCATGAACAAAGGTAAAAATGGAGCTCGATTCAACCTTTGGATTAATAATGTGATGGAATTCCTTATGAGAATTAGGTCTTTGTGAACAACAGTCTCCAAGTTGTCCATATCATCATCCAGATCCAACTCAGAAGTCAACTTAGATCAACCCCCTCCCAAAGCATCCTACATGAACATTGAATAACTATCTCTAGAGTGTGAAGGGTGCTAGCTCTTCCTATCCAAGATATCAAACTACCATGAAATCTCCTTCTTTAGTAACTCGTCTTTGGGGAGTCAGGTATTTCCTTCTAAGTTCAGGAACATGCTAGTTCACAACAAGTGGGGGGATAAGACTGGAAGAAGGGGAAAAGAAGTGGGGTGACTAGTAGTCAACTCTCTTGTGAAGCTTGGCCTGTGTAGCCAAGTATCCACTAGATCTGTAGTGTATCTGAAGCTTGGACTATTGTGGTCAAGTATTGTTCTTTTTAGTATTGTATTCTTTTTTGTAGGAATTGTGGTTGCTCTGCATTGATATTTTATGCCTCGATAGATATAGAATCTTTTGTTCTGCCCATGTTTTGGGGTCTTAGAAAGACCCGATACTCTAGCCTTTAGATGTCTATGCTACCAAATAAAAAGTCACACAGACTTCCAATACCTTGTCCAAGTTGAGCCAAGTATGCGGTGTAGAGTACATACTAATTTCTTATCCAAGAGTCTACTAAGAATGAGGCGACCAGTTTAACACAAAGAGTCAAACTCTAGACATTGTCTTGTAAACTTGGAGAATTAAGTATATGATGTAAAGTTTCTAAAAACCTAATTCTCGATAAAGTTCCTCTGAAATTTAAATAGATAAAGGCTGGAACAAGTTCATTCTCAGTTTTCACTCATAACTCGATTCAGAACTCGCTGACTTTCCACTTGTATATGCGTGATATGCTAATGAAATGCACAAATGTAATGCAATGCATAGGAAAGAAGTGCAAGTTTTTTTGCTAGAATGAACAAGAAGCCAATCTTTATTAGAAAAAGATATTTGTAGTGTTTTTTAATAAGGTTAGAATTATTTACAAATCCAAGTTAGTCTCATTTACACTATCAATTTGAAGAGATTTTTCAAACCATGCCACATAATATATAGATTTTCAAAATAACTTTTCAATAGATTTTCAAAATAAGTAAAATTCTCATTTTTCAAACCAATGTCAATTTTCCAAATAATATCACATAGTCAGAAACTTTTTCAAATCATTTTACAAAGATTTTTACACAAATCAGTTCAAAGGTAATTAAGCCTATCCCCAAAAAGTTTGAAAATTTTCAAAATATGAGCTATGGATAAAGTATATATGGAATATATACGGTATACCCCCTATACTTAGCTTGTGTTAAGTTCTCATAGCACTAAGTGATATGGAGCTATAGTTCATACTTAATAGAAAGGAATATATGGGAATCGTCTCAAGACTCTCCCCTATACTTACGTTAAAAATAACCTAAGTATAAAAAGAGGACCAAGAAGAGGGATCAATGAGTGAAGAAGGGAAAGGAAGGAGGATGACAAGGATGTACAGAAAATAGCAGGGATTTCCTCTATACTTAGGGTTTAAATAGTATAAGTAAGAGTGATAATCAGCAAGAGAGGGAACCTAGGCTCTAAGAGAATGAACAAATCAAGTGTGTATAAGTAGGAAAGAATGAGTGAATCTTTTTGCTAATGAATCTGGATGTTGCATCTTCAGGATGGGTGGTATGATGTATCTGCATTGTACTTGCTCCGTATGAAGTTGATGACTTCAACTTGGACTAACTGCTCTTTAGAATCTACAAAGTGCTTCAACAATTGTCCATTAACCTGAAAGGAACATGCACCATCTATGAGACCAGTTATATCTATACTTTCATTATCGTGTACTTTCTTAAAAACATAGGGACCCGTCCATTTGGATTTGAGCTTTCCATGGAACACCTTCAACTTGATGATGAACAACCATACCTTTTGTCTAGGGACAAATTTCTTGCACATAATGTGCCTATCATGCCATTTCTTAACCTTGTTCTTATAGATCACACTGTTATCATATGTCCAGTTTCTGATTTCCACGAGCTCATTCATGTTTAAGTCTCTACAAATTTCCCTAGTTGACAACTCCATTCAATTTCTTTATTGCCCACTTTGATTTGTGAATTAACTCCACGGGCTAATGGCATGGCTTGCTATATATCATTCGGAAAGGTGAAGTACCGAGTTGGGTCTTGTAGGCTGCCCTATAGGCCCATAAAACTTGGTCCAAAAGCTGAGACCAATTTTTCTTACTGGGGCGAATCAACTTCTGAATAATACTCTTCAGCTCTCGATTAGAAACTTTTTCCATGTTGTTCAATTGTTGATGGAAAGGACTAGTTACTATATACTCAAACCCATAGTCCCTAACATCTCGGTTCACAAAGTGGCTACTGAAAAACGAGAAAGCGAGAGCCGCTAAATAGTGGTCTGACAAATCAGACTCACTGTCGCTGATGCGACTACTCAAGCCTTCCCATTCGTCAACAATTAACCCACACAATCAATCAGGCAATCAATAGCAAGGATTAAAATTTATTATACCTTACTAAAAATGTACAGCGACAAGCAAGTAGGGGTCGAACACAGGAAACAAAGGTGCAAAGTATAGACACAAGTCCAAACCTATGTCTAATAAACTACTTAGCCAATCTAAATTTTTTGTGGGTTTTTAATTTTTTTAATTTTTTATTTAATTTTAAATTTTTAATTTTTGTATTTTGATTTTTAATTTTCTGATTTTTATAATTTATATTTTATATTTTTTTTCAATATTGGAATATAAAAACAACGTAATAAAAGAGGTAATAAAAGATTTAGAAAAATATGCAAGAATAGTCACAAATTCAGAAATAACGTCTTTTTAGTCTTTTTATAAATTTTTATTGTTTTTGTGATTTTTGGGTAATTTTCAGAATGTTTTTGGTATTTTTCAATAGCAAAATAAGAGAAAACAAGGAATAAGCTACTGGCTAGGGGTAAAGTGGGAATTAAAAATATCAAACATCCACCAAAATTTTCCAAACTAATTTTAAAATAAAGAGAATAAAATGTGGAACCTACAGGAACTTAGTTTGCATTTTTTAGAGTTTTCTATGATTTTATATATTTTTTTGAAGTTTTTAAGTATTTTTGAATTTTTAAGGTTTTCTTTTGAAATTTTTAGTGGTTTTTGGACTGACACTAAAGTAGGTCAAAATACACAATAGAGATTTTTTTTGGAAATTTTTAAGGTATTTTAATATTTTTTGGTATTTTCTAAGCTAGACAATACTGAAAATAACTATTTTTTATTTTTAATAAATAATAAAATGCGATAAAAATGAAAAATAAAAAGATGGTGTGCAATGGCAAGTTAACAGGAGCTTAAGTCTATTTTTTTATAATTTTTGGCACTTAAATGATGCGTGAAATAAATAGCTCAAACACACAAAAATCCTAAGTCTAGCAGGGGTATAAAAGCAATTCTAGAAACATCCAGGGGCTTAAGTGCAACTTTCACCAAAATACACGTGCAGAGCACGTGTTCTGTCATTCACAGGGGCATAATTGCAAATATTAAAAATCGGTGGGTCAAACATGCACTTTTTCCAAAAACATATTTAAATAACTATGCACAGGGGTATTACTGCAAACAGATGAAAGTTTAGGGTAAAAAATGCAAAACACCCAAAATGCACGCGCCCCAGTCACGTGAGGTGACGTGGTGCGAACTAAAGTGCAAATATAAAAAGTTATTGGGCCTACATGCAAATATTACAAAAACTTTTAAACTGGAAACTAAAGTTTTAGGACTAAACGTTAACTACAAAAATGCTTGAGTTTAAAGTGCAAAATACCCAAGCTGCGGATCTTGCGGCCGAGGGAGGTCCACTTGGACACGTGGCGTGCATCGAACGGTGGGTACCCCTTCGTCCTGGGCAGCTAGGATTAGATCTTCAATGGTTGATCGAACGGCGGGGGACACCTGGCGATCCGACGGCGGCTGTGGCGTCTGGAGGGTGGCTTCTGATCCGACGGTAGGAAGATGCTCACGAAGAACACCTCCCCCGGCGAGGTTTGGCTGGCGATTGCGGCCGACACACGGCCTCTCCGGCCCTAGGATCAAGGGCAAAATGATCCTGGGGCCTCTCCGCGTCTGGAGGTGGTCTCCGGTGAGGCGGAGATGGCGTGGGGTGCTCGGACGGCAGAGGTGGCCTGGGCAGCTGCTCCTGGGGTCGTCGAGGGTCGATGGAGCCTTCTCCTTGGCTCGAACCTGCGGAGTCAGGTGCAAAAAATCCAGGCGAACAAAAAGCGGGGGTTCTGATGGTTCGATGGAGGCGGAAGGCAGCTCGGGCGTGGAGCTCCGGCGAGCGGCGGAGAGGGGAGCTCTGTTGACTCGATCTAGGCGAGATCGAGATGGATGGAGGGGTGGAGCGTGATGACGGAGCGGCGAGGACAAACATGGGGGTGATTTTGGCGGCGGTCGATAACAGAGGTGGCCGGAAAATGGAGGCGGAGCTCAACTCCGTTGTGATCTTTGATTGGAGATTCACGACGAATAACGTGATGGAAATCTAAACTGCTCCTTGTCTAGTCTATACTAAGCTAAGGCTACAAGAAAATTGAAAGAGAAGGGGGAGAAGCTCACCAGAGACGACGGCTGGAAGTCGCGGCGGAGCTCCGGCGAGGGGTGGATCTCTTCGATTCGACGCCAAATGACTCAAATCCAGGCACGATTCGATGCCTGCTGTCACCAGGAACACGAAGGGCTAGGGGTTTTCGGGTGGAATTGGCGGAAGAAGGATCAAACTTCGAATTGAAGTCTGGGGTGCCCTTTTGAAGGGTTGACGGGCGGCGTGGAAGACGAGGGTCAAACGCCTCGATCAGCGGTCCTTAGCCCAAGGAATCACTTAGGCGTGATTCACCATTGATCAAGGAAGAGATTTCATGAAGATACCATCACCAATTGGTGATTGAGGCGTCCTCGAAAAATGGATGAAAGTGGGTCAAATGCATCTTCTGACACGGTCCAGGTGTTGGGCAGAGAGTTCACCGAGGTCAACTCTCCAGCTCTCCTGGTTGGTCCACGTGGACCAACCAGGAAAAAACCTGAGAAAAATATTTTTAAAATCGAAAAAAAATAGTAAACTATTTTATTTAATTATGGTTACAAAATAAAAAATGCTTATAATTTTATAAACTATTTTATGGTAATTTTTATTTATTTTTTAGAGGTATATTTTTACAAGTTGTCTTTTTAGCCCTATATAGGTATAATACCTATATATTTTATTCTTTTATTTTTATTTTGTGTATTTTAATTTTATTATTTTTATTTAGTATTTTATAAAATCATAAAATACTGTTATACACACAAATATATTTTTATTTTATTTTTCTGATGTATTTTGTATATTTAATAAAATGTAAGTATAAAATGTATAGGTATAAATATAGGTAAGGTATCTATGTATTTTATTTACATGTATTTTTATTTTGTGTTTCTTGTAGGTTTTTATTCTAATTTTAATATACATAATTATTATAAGTAATATTTACAAAATTATAAAAATATAAAAATACAAAAATACTGAATAAAGAATAAATTGAATATTTTAATCAGTACAAGTATACTACAAGGGTCCAAAACTCAACTTTCAAATCGTAATTCCGAAAAATACGAGACCACCTCCATTAAATAGATTATTTTATGCTATATACAATTAAAAGTGAGTTTGTACATTTTGCATTTTTATTTGCAAGATACGGGTCTGGGAAGTTGGAGTTTCGGAATCTTATTCAGACCATAACTTTTTATCTGTGTATTATTTTTCAGTGAAATCAATTTTGTATTTTTCTTTATTAAATTATCTACAACTTTCATGTAAAAATTTTCTTTATTTGAGGTATAAAAAGTGGAACCAAAAATAGGCCCCAAAATGAGTAAAGAATGAATAAAATAGTATGGTATCTGACCCTTATCTCCCCCTACTTTATTCCTGGTCGACCTATTCATCAAGATGCCTAGGTCTCGAGGTTTTGGGTCATAAAATATTTGCAATATTTATTCTTTTTCTTTTCTTTTCTTTATTCTACAATTTTGGCTTTAAAAATCACATTTTATACAACATTTGCATACATATACATGAATGCTAAAATGCATGAATTAGTTCTATTTACACGAATTTACTAGGGTTTTTTAAGGCCAAAATGATAGAATAAAGATGACGAAACGTGGCTTCATCATCCCCCTATACTTTACCTTTGCTAGTCCCTAGCAAACACTTATGCAATAAGTGCAAAAAGAAAAATAAAGAAAAGAAAAAGTAGAAAATTGGATGAAGTTTAATTATCAAACTTGTCTTCACAGAATCAAAGTTTGGAGCTTAAGTCGGACCTTTGGATTTTTAGTGCGGGCGGAACCTTAATGAGAACCGGACTTGAAATCCAAAAGCCTTCGAGAATCCCAAAACTCTGCTCAAGTCTCCTCAATAGCCAGGTCAGAAATATTTCAACTTATACGCAAACCCTTACGACTACGAGTCTGACTCATACAGTGTAAGTGATGGTGGCTCTCCCCAACTGAAATGACAAAGAGAGTGACTTCTCCAATATGACAACCCAACGATTCCCGAATCCAACAACTCATCCCTCAAGGAGCAGGGTATTCCCTTCTAAGTTCAAGTGGCAACCGGCTCAAGAGGAGGGGGTGAAGAGAAGAATGGATGGTAGCCAGTGTAGCTACCTATCCTAGGATGCAAGACCAGTGTAGTCAAGTCATCCAGCTGCAGGCTCACATGATTTGACTTTGAAGCTCAAGCTTGCTTATTGACTTTACAACATATGCACACTCTGGCAGGCATTTTTATTTTTGTACAGGCATGTCCCCTTTTTTGGAGTTTTTGCTTTTGCATTTTTTTAATACTATATACAGCAGCATTTACATAGGGAGTTTTTCCTCTTGAGCCAGTAGACTATCCCTCTTTTGAAGCTTTATCGCAACCCACGATCTCCTATCCCCGAAACTCATCATTACTGGACGGGTTGGGGTGCACTTCCCTCCCTAGAGGAGGACAAGTGTTTCCACCTGTGTGCGTCTCATACCGGCAAATCCAATCCCCTCACCACTCCAACTGAGTTGAGCCATGTGAAAGGTGCAAGTGTCCAAGTTAGGTCATTATCAACAAGAGTCGTGCGTGTGCTCCGAAATACTCTACTTAGGCAGTCAAGAATCCATTGAACCGAGTCTCGTGATCCTCAAAGAATTAAGTCAACTAGACCTGAAGTACCTCAAAATCAGTTCCTATAAGGTTCCTGTTATTAGGTAGATTTTTAAGGTCCAACCAAGCTCCAATCTTTGGATTTTACTTAGACTCGTTCAACTATCAAGCTTAATCCAAAAAATGCTCATGCTATGCAAATGAAATGCAGAATGCAGAAAATATTTTTGTGATGCAATTTTCAAGAGTTTTTGAACTTTTATGGATTTTCGAAAAGATGATGATGATGATGATGCATATGCATTTTTTAGATTTTTCAAAAAGATTTTTCAAATGTTTTTGGATTTTAATTTTTGCAAATGTTTTTTTGGGATTTTTGCAAACAAAAAGATTTTGGCAGAAAGCTAGGTTAAAATATGTACACGGGATAGTTTTCAAAAGATTTTTCACAAAGAATTTCAAACTATTTTTCAAACATTTTGCAAAAAATGTTTTCACATGATTTATTAATCAGTACATACACAAAGCATTTGAGGAATAATCACATCTTTTTATTAATATTTTTAATGAATTTAGTAATTAGCCATAATTATTGAGAAAATACGAAAGTACGAGTTATGGCTAAAGTATATACGCAGTATATATGACCCCCCCCCTATACTTAGCTTGAGCTATGTCCTCATAGATCATAGAGAAAAGAGAAGACATAACTCGTACTGAGTATAGAAAAGTCGAAAGAATAAGGAACAAATGAATGAACGAAAGAATGAGAAGTTGACTGTCCCCCTATACTTAGGATCAAATAATCCTAAGTATAGTAGATCGTACACAAAGCAGGGAGGGTCAAGGGTGGGAATGAACAGATCGTACACAGATTGTCTCCCCCTACACTTAGGGTAAGGTATCCCTAAGTATAGACAAGAAGAGTGGACAATGGAGAGGATCGAAATGAATGAAAAACTCGGGGTGCACACCCCCCTATACTTAGGACAAAGTACGTCCTAAGTATAGAAGACTGTCTACATGAGGCGATGATGAATCTCGTATTCATCATGCTAAAAGCCACTTATTAAAATCCCTGCTTAAACAAACCAATAAAAATCACCTCTAAATTTTTGATTTTATCATGTACTATATTGGGTATAATTAACCCTTAATTATTTGTATTTAATTTCCCTTATTTTTCTTGTAATTATTTTAACCTCAAAAACACCTAAAAATTAGGTAGATAACTTGTCTATATTTCACTGACCCTTAAAAAGATAAAAAAAATACAAAAAGATCTCAAAACCGCAAACTTGGTGTTTTTATTCCCTTAAAAATACCCCCAAAAATAGCTTTTGTACAGATGACCTCTTTTGGCTTTTTGACCAACATGAAAGTTGTAGATCTCATCGAGACGAACAAGTTTCATGTTTTGACTTTTTCAAATTCGGCCTCTAACTATTTCTTTTATATTTTTCTTTGTTTGTATTTCTGAATTAATCTGATTGGGCCACGTGGCGCCCTCTGGGCCGCCCACGTGGCCCGCTCTCCTTCTCGCCACCCGGCACTCACCTGACCGTCAGAACCTCTCCTTCCGCCTGCATCTGGGCCATCCATCCCGCCTCAACACCAGCCCTCGGATCCAGTCCCAGATCAGATCTAAGCCATCCACCCCGCCTCATCTATGGCCGTGGATCCACGCCCTATCCTACAGCCTTCACTGTGCCACATCACCTATCCACTCACCACCGTTTGATCAGACAATGGATCTGATCTTGGCCCTCCACCCGCGCCCATATCCTAGCCGTTGGATCCAAGATCCAACGGCTCACCATCATCGTCCTCCTCCGTAACCTCCCCTCCCCCGGCGGTTTCACCTCGCGAACCCCTTCCCCCTTCCATTTTTGGAAGGATCCTCTGGCTTCCCTTCTCCGCCATAACGTCGCCGGTACCTAGCCCGTGCCTCCGCCATCCTCGCGCCACCATTAACCACCCTCGCCATCACTCCTCCACCATTAAAATCCCCATCGAAACCCCCCTTCTACCCACGTAACCGACGTTCTCCTCCGCCTATTTAACCCCCTCTCCGCCACCGCTGCACCTTATCCACCATTTCACGGAGGTCCTCCCTAGCTTCCTCCGCCCTCCGGTGACAGCGGAGGGCGGAATCGTCGAGGCGATCATGGCAGCACCTCCAGGTGCGATCCGTGGCCTTCAGCCACATTGCGGCAGCCTCTGGTGAGCCGCCGAGCACCGGGGATCGGCCGAACCCGTCGTGCGAAGACCCCTGAGCTCATCGGAGCTCAAACCCAGGCCGATTCAACCACCAACTCCTCTGCTCCGGCGAGGAGAATTTTTTTATCTTTATTTTTCCTTGGTTTTCTTCGATTTACTCTACCGTCTACAATCACCACCACCTTCATCTGACCACCTCCAGACCTTCGCCCCTCATCTATCATCCTCGCGACACCCCTCGCCATCGCCCTTCCCTTCTCCGTAGTCTAGTCCATCGCCGCCATCTCCTCCTCTGCTCCGGCGGGGAAGGAGCCCTGGTCCCCCGCTCCGACCACCTTCCTGTGACTCCATTTCACTCACTTTACACTCACAACACGCTTCGGCTTTGACTAACCTTGCAGGTATCTTGATTGGCCGGATCTCGCGTCGGAGCTCCTTCGAGCTCCTATACTCCGGCGAGGCTTCACCAAGTTACACCGCCGATCACCCCCGAAGCTTCGTTGGATCTCCAGGACCTCCGCCAACATGTCTACTCGCTCCTCGGACCTCTGCCTTGCATGGTGGAGCTCAGCGGAGCAACCTGCGGTTCACCGGAGCTCCGCCTCCTCTGGTGACGCACGGCGGAGGAGAAGATACAGTTACCGTTCGATCGTTCCGATCGAACGGTTCTGATAGGGACACGTGGACACGCCAGGCCTCCCTCCGAACCAGCTGCTTCGGGCTACTCGGGCCTATGCCCGAGCCTCCAGCACTTGCCACGTGTGCCCGAACCTGCGGACGGACCCGAACCTAGCCCTCGCGTGCCTTGCACGTGGGGTGTTGGGTCATTTGCATGCCAGACCCCGGAAATTACGTTATTTGCAAAATGGTCCCCAGGCACGTGCCTCACGTGCGTGCCTGGGTTATTTACAGGGACGCCCCCAGGTTTTCAGAAATCACAAAAAGGCCCCTGCACGCAATTGGGAAAATTACAATTGGGCCCAGGCGGTTTTCTTTATTTGCATTTAGGTCCCTCCAGGGACCTAAATGCAATATTTATCCCTTTATTTTATTGCATTTTTATTACAATTATGCCCTTGCACTGTTTTTAGCATAACTTGAGCATCGTAGGTCCAAATTGCATGATTTTAGTGTCGTTTTGATCCTTGTTTTGTCCTCTTCATCTTAGCGTACTTATTTGTCTCATTTGCTCCTGTTTTAAATGAAGTAAATTTTCATGTGCAAATATTGGGACTCTGCTCTCCTTGTCTGGCTTTGATCCGATGACCGCTTTTTTAATGTTATCATTAATGTGACACTGATTTCATTTCTATGTTGTTGCTCATAATTTTTAGGGTATAATTGTAGGCTTTATTATTCTCTTGCATATTTATTTCATGCATCACTTTATATTTGCATAAAAACAGAATAAAAATACATGCATCATAGCATGACTTTGCATTGCCTTGTAAATATCATAGTGCATCATAATTTGCATATGGACCTGAAATTGAGATTAATTGACATTGAACTTCACGAATCAAAATTCAAAAGCTATAATTAAGCAGCCGTGTCCCTGTATTCGACCTTGGTAGACTTGCCAAGCATAAATATTCCACAGCATTCAAAGTCTGTGGTTTTTGCTGAACCGAATTCGCCTCCTGTACTACGACTTAATTCCACATTATTAAAGAGGCGAATTCGACGTTCATCAAATGGCGTCGTTGCCGGGGATACGGCTTTGCTTAATTTTTGGATTTTGATTTTTTTTAAATTTATTTCAAAAATTTGGTCCTCATCTCATGCATCATTTCTTTGCACATTAATTGCTGATTTAATTTCTTTGAGATTCTAACTTTTCTCTTTTGTGGCAGGGCCCATGAAAATCGGGGACGCCTGATCGTCATGGAGGCGCGAAGTTGGGAGCTTCTGCTGAAGAGGCCGCAAAAGAAGCCATGAAGAAATTCTAGGATTTTTATCAGTCAAATAGCATTGCATGTTGTAAAAAAAAGAAAAGAAAAGAAATAATTGCATCTGCATATTTATTTTCAGTCTTGCATATTGTACTAAAAAAACCCCTCCCCACACACCTACACTGCACATGCACATACTCACCCCCACCCTTCCCCTGTATATTTCACTCTCTCTCTCTCTCTCTCTATCTCTCTCTCTCTCTGTGTGTATCTATTTTTCGAGAACCCTCTCCCCCTCACCCTTGTATCATAGAACCCCCCCTAACACAGACCTTACTTCGGCTAGTTGTAGCCTAAGGATAGGGGGGACCTGCCTATTCATTCCTCCCTCGTTCAGTCTTCTTGTGCTTAGGCTGATTTTGGCCTAAGTATAGGGGGACCCTCCTCCTTAGTTCCGCTATATCACCCTGTACTTGAACCGAGCCTTGGCTTCATGGCACTTGTGCTATGAGGACATATCAATTTTTAAGTATAGGGGGGTATACCGTATATTATTGTATATTACTTTAGCCTTAGCTCGCTTTTTAAAACTTTTTAATTTTTTTGTTTCGGGCTGGGTTTTGGTAACCTTGGGAACTGAGTAAAAACCTGTAAAAATTAAAATTGAGGGATTAATCTTTGTAAATAACCCTTTTTCAAAAAGAAAAATTTTGAAAAATTAAAAATGTTTTTCGGAATTTGGCTCTGACTACTAGGCTTAGTAGACATTTTCAGTGAGGGAACCTCGGTCTCCCTTAGCAGAGTGGGTGGTTTAAAGGACACCGCATATGGCACCGTCCTTAAGGATCACGGGTCTCGACCCGCACTTACACCCATACTGGCTGAGAGTGGATACTTTTATTTATTTGAGCCTGGGTTAGTCATTGTCTCTCCGACAAAAAAAATTAAGTAAATAAATAAATAAAACCCATAAAAATTTGCAAAAGATAAAAATCACACAAAAATTCACTACCCTAAGGAGTTGGTGTATTCCTGACGCATTCACAGTCACTCAAGGCTTGAGGATTTTGAGGACACTGGATCTCTGATCTTGAGAGTCTGAGTTAACATGCCTTAGTCACTAGGGTTTTCCTGACTTAAATATCCACACTCCTCTGGTTTGAAAGATTTGAGTGCTATATTGCACTCTTTATCTCTACTTTCAAGAAAATATGATCAGCACAGTCACTTCCACAACTGCATGATTGATGAGCTGAGATGAGATATCACTTGAGGAACTAGGACCATAGATTTAAGTTTAGACCCGATCTAATGATATTCGAGGATGGGATAAAGTTAATGAAGGCTTCAGAAAACCTGAGTGTCAGCAAAACACTAGCCAGTATGTGAACGAGATTCATATGCTATCTCTTGATATTTACCTAAAAGTGCCAGGGTGTGATGAAACTGAAAGAAACTTGTTGATCAGTGTGCGCCAATCTCTTGGTAAAAGCAGTAGAGCTAGCCAACAAAAGAAATGAAATGTCAAAAAAAGCTCTAAATCCAAAGTCAAATTCCAAATGAGCTTCCACCAATGGCGAGCGCTCCCAAACATTTTCAAAGTGTCCACTTGGACCAAGCGCTAATTAGGACCAGGAGTCGGGCTGACACCGAAAAAGGGCTCTGCATCGTAAATGCTACAAATCTGGGTGTCGAAGGTATCTTAGATACTCAAAAGAGACACACCCCGGTGTATTCCCAGAAAAACAAGTGCAGACGACTCCAACTCTCTTGACGGACACATTAATCAACAAAGTATTAATACACATATGTTGAGTCAAAGGCACTCGAGAGGCTCCTTGTTCCAATGTGAGGGTGAGAAAATTAGACACAATCCCATTACCTCCATCATCTGGCCGTCCATATACACTTTCAAGTCTGACAAACTATAGAGACGGTTGACTGAAGCAAGAATAGACTTATTCCCTAGTATTGAGGATTAGGTCTAGAGGAGGATCTCTGGGACTGGAACTTTGAGTGATGCATCGACTCGGCTCTCATGAAATGCAGTACACTAAATGTCATATCCTTATATTATATGTACAAAAAGAGAGTCTGATAATCTGAGAAGTTGGATTCCTTCTGACTAAGGCTTGGATAAACCCAGAATTCTAGGATCACTTAGGTCAAAGGTCTTCAAAAGATCAAGCCTTGTAAAATTTCACGCGCACTGTCAGGAATTAATCCGACTCCTTCATTCTTTAGATGCTCGAGGACGAGCATGGTTTAAGTATAGGGGTATGATGAATCTCGTATTCATCATGCTAAAAGCCACTTATTAAAATCACTGCTTAAACAAACCAATAAAAATCACCTCTAAATTTTTTATTTTATCATGTACTATATTGGGTATAATTAACCCTTAATTATTTGTATTTAATTTCCCTTATTTTTCTTGTAATTATTTTAACCTCAAAAACCCCTAAAAATTAGGTAGAAAACTTGTCTATATTTCACTGACCCTTAAAAAGATAAAAAAAATACAAAAAGATCTCAAAACCGCAAACTTGGTGTTTTTATTCCCTTAAAAATACCCCCAAAAATAGCTTTTGTACAGATGACCTCTTTTGGCTTTTTGACCAACATGAAAGTTGTAGATCTCATCGAGACGAACAACTTTCATGTTTTGACTTTTTTCAAATTCGGCCTCTAACTATTTCTTTTATATTTTTCTTTGTTTGTATTTCTGAATTAATCTGATTGGGCCACGTGGCGCCCTCTGGGCCGCCCACGTGGCCCGCTCTCCTTCTCGCCACCCGGCACTCACCTGACCGTCAGAACCTCTCCTTCCGCCTGCATCTGGGCCATCCATCCCGCCTCAACACCAGCCCTCGAATCCAGTCCCAGATCAGATCTAAGCCATCCACCCCGCCTCATCTATGGCTGTGGATCCACGCCCTATCCTACAGCCTTCACTGTGCCACGTCACCTATCCACTCACCACCGTTTGATCAGATCAATGGATCTGATCTTGGCCCTCCACCCGCGCCCATATCCTAGCCGTTGGATCCAAGATCCAACGGCTCACCATCATTGTCCTCCTCCGTAACCTCCCCTCCCTCGGCGGTTTCACCTCGCAAACCCCTTCCCCCTTCCATTTTTGGAAGGATCCTCTGGCTTCCCTTCTCCGCCATAACGCCGCCGGCACCTAGCCCGTGCCTCCGCCATCCTCGCGCCACCATTAACCACCCTCGCCATCACTCCTCCACCATTAAAATCCCCATCGAAACCCCCCTTCTACCCACGTAACCGTCGTTCTCCTCCGCCTATTTAACCCCCTCTCCGCCACCGCTGCACCTTATCCACCATTTCACGGAGGTCCTCCCTAGCTTCCTCCGCCCTCCGGTGACAGCGGAGGGCGGAATCGTCGAGGCGATCATGGCAGCACCTCCAGGTGCGATCCGTGGCCTTCAGCCACGTTGCGGCAGCCTCTGGTGAGCCGCCGAGCACCGGGGATCGGCCGAACCCGTCGTGCGAAGACCCCTGAGCTCATCGGAGCTCAATCCCAGGCCGATTCAACCACCAACTCCTCTGCTCCGACGAGGAGATTTTTTTATCTTTATTTTTCCTTGGTTTTCTTCGATTTACTCTACCGTCTACAGTCACCGCCACCTTCATCTGACCACCTCCAGACCTTCGCCCCTCATCTATCATCCTCGCGACACCCCTCGCCATCGCCCTTCCCTTCTCCGCAGTCTAGTCCACCGCCGCCATCTCCTCCTCTGCTCCGGCGGGGAAGGAGCCCTGTCCCCCGCTCCGACCACCTTCCTGGGACTCCATTTCACTCACTTTACACTCACAACACGCTTCGGCTTTGACTAACCTTGCAGGTATCTTGATTGGCCGGATCTCGCGCCGGAGCTCCTTCGAGCTCCTATACTCCGGCGAGGCTTCACCAAGTTACACCGCCGATCACCCCCGAAGCTTCGTTGGATCTCCAGGACCTTCGCCAACGTGTCTACTCGCTCCTCGGACCTCTGCCTTGCATGGTGGAGCTCAGCGGAGCAACCTGCGGTTCACCGGAGCTCCGCCTCCTCCGGTGACGCACGACGGAGGAGAAGATACAGTTACCGTTCGATCGTTCCGATCGAACGGTTCTGATAGGGACACGTGGACATGCCAGGCCTCCCTCCGAACCAGCTGCTTCGGGCTACTCGGGCCTATGCCCGAGCCTCCAGCACTTGCCACGTGTGCCCGAACCTGCGGACGGACCCGAACCTAGCCCTCACGTGCCTTGCACGTGGGGTGTTGGGTCATTTGCATGCCAAACCTCGGAAATTACGCTATTTGCAAAATGGTCCCCAGGCACGTGCCTCACGTGCGTTCCTGGGTTATTTACAGGGACGCCCCCCAGGTTTTCAGAAATCACAAAAAGGCCCCTGCACGCAATTGGGAAAATTACAACTGGGCCCAGGCGGTTTTCTTTATTTGCATTTAGGTCCCTCTAGGGACCTAAATGCAATATTTATCCCTTTATTTATTGCATTTTTATTACAATTATGCCCTTGCACTATTTTTAGCATAACTTGAGCATCGTAGGTCCAAATTGCATGATTTTAGTGTCGTTTTGATCCTTGTTTTGTCCTCTTCATCTTAGCGTACTTATTTGTCTCATTTGCTCTTGTTTTAAATGAAGTAAATTTTCATGTGCAAATATTGGGACTCTGCTCTCCTTGTCTGGCTTTGATCTGATGACCGCTTTTTTAATGTTATGATTAATGTGACACTGATTTCATTTCTATGTTGTTGCTCATAATTTTTAGGGTATAATTGTAGGCTTTATTATTCTCTTGCATATTTATTTCATGCATCACTTTATATTTGCATAAAAATAGAATAAAAATACATGCATCATAGCATCACTTTGCATTGCCTTGTAAATATCATAGTGCATCATAATTTGCATATGGACCTGAAATTGAGATTAATTGACATTGAACTTCACGAATCAAAATTCAAAAGCTATAATTAAGCAGTTGTGTCCCTGTGTTCGACCTTGGTAGACTTGCCAAGCATAAATATTCCACAGCATTCAAAGTCCGTGGTTTTTGCTGAACCGAATTCGCCTCCTGTACTACGACTTAATTCCACATTATTAAAGAGGCGAATTCGACGTTCATCAGGCGACAAGTTTGGATAGATACTGAAGATTAAAAGGAAAAGAAGAAAAGAAGAAAAGAAGAAAAGGGATGAAAGTGGATATGAACAACTCGGGATGCGCTTCAACCCTATACTTAGGATAAAGTACATCCTAAGTGTAGCAATGATGAAAGGGATGGCATCATGTCGGTAGAAGAGGATAAAAGAAATTGAAAAGAAGAAAAGAAGAAAAGAAGAAAATTCATTCAAAAATATTTTTCTGTGCTTCGCCTTCCTCTGTCTCTTTGGTGATATTCAGCTCATCCCCATAGATTACTTGAACCGAGTCAACGACAGCCATGAATGTATCATGTTCAAGGTATGGCTTCAGAAGCTGTCCATTGACTACAAATGGTTGTGCGTCAGCTGACAGATTGGATATCAATACACTTCCGTTGTCACGCACCTGCCTAACCATAAACGGCCCAGTCCATTTACTCTTCAATTTGCCTGGAAAGATCTTCAATTTCGCATCGAACAATCACACCTTCTGACCTGGATCAAAGGACTTGCGACGGATATGCTTGTCATGCCATGTTTTGACCTTCTCCTTGTACATCAGGCTGTTGTCATATGCATAATCTCTGAATTCCAGTAATCTGTTCAGATCCAATTTTCTGTTCTTTCCCGCTTGCTTGGAGTCCAAATTACAGATGTTAATGGCCCATAAGGATTTGTGAATGAGTTCGACGAGCAAATGGCATGGCTTGCCATATACAAGGCGGTAGGGAGACATTCCCAAGGGTGACTTGTACGTTGTTCTATAAGCCCAAAGAACGGAATCAAGCAGCTGAGACCAGTTCTTGCGATCTGGACGCACAAACTTCTGTAAGATTGTCTTGATCTCCCTGTTTGAACATTCAGCTAAGCCATTGGACTACGGGTGTAGGGTGAAGCAACACGATGCTCAATGCAGAATTCTTGGGTCAGCTTCTTCACCTCTCTGTTTATGAAATGACTACCCCGTCAGATATGAGAATCTTGGGAATCCCGAACCGTGCTATGATGTGATCTCTCAAGAAGCGACAGACAGTCCTACTGTCGGCGGTTCGGGCGGGAATAGCCTCCACCCATCTACTGACATAATCGACAGCAAGAAGAATATACTCATAACCCTGACTGTTGGGAAACGGGCCCATAAAGTCGATGCCCCATGCGTCAAAGATGTCGGACATTTGAATGTATTTCAGAGGCAACGTGTCTCTCATTCCTATGGTTCCGCCCATCTTCTGGCAGTCAGTGCAGCATTTGACATACTCATCTGCATCTTTGAATAATGAAGGCCACCAAAGGCCACTTTGAAGAACTTTTGCTGTCGTGCGTTTGCCTGAATGATGTCCTCCAGAATCTTGGTCATGACATAACACGAGGACACTTGGAACTTCCTCCTGAGGAATGCACCTTCTCCAGATACAATCTGCTCCTTCACGAAACAAATACGGATCTTCCCACTGGTAGAAATGGATTTTAGACAAGAATCTATCTATTTTCAATTTAGGCCAGTCCTGTGGGATTTTCATGGTCACCAAATAGTTCACAATGTCCGCATACCAAGGAAGCGAGGTGACATACAGAATTGCCTCGTCTGGAAAGGTCTCTGTGATTGGTTGCAGGTTCAGCTCAGGAGATTCCGGCTCAGGAAGCCTTGACAGATGATCGGCCACCACATTCTTTACCCCAGGTTTATCTTTGATTTCCAAGTCAAATTCCTGGAGGACAAGGATCCACCGAATGAGGCGTGGTTTGGCATCCTTCTTCTGCTGTAAATACCGAATGGCCGAATGATCAGTGTAAATGATTACTTTGGACCCAAGGAGGTATGATCTGAACTTTTCCAAGGCAAAGACTACTGCTAGCAGCTCCTTTTCAGTGACAGTGTAGTTTCTCTGGGCTTCATCGAGCATTCGGCTAGCGTAGTGAATCGCAAATGGTACATTATCTTTCCTCTGTCCCAGCACAGCTCCGATGGCATAATCTGACGCATCGGTCATGATCTCGAAAGGCTGAGTCCAAATCGGTGGCTGTAGGACAGGGGCCTGCGTGATGAGTTCTTTCAACTGATTAAAGGCAAGGAGCACACGGTCATCTACGATGAATTCATTGTCCTTACCGAGCAACTCAGTCAACGGTCTGGCCAGTTTACTGAAATCTTTGATGAATCGTCGGTAAAAACCGACATGGCCCAAGAATGACCGGACTTGCTTGATGTTTGTAGGTGGCTCAAGTTTGGAAATCACGTCCACCTTGGCTGGGTCAACCTTCATACCACGTTTAGAAACAACGTGACCCAGCACAATTCCTTCGGTCACCATGAAGTTTCTCTTCTCCCACGAGAGCACCAGATTGACTTCGCAGCACCTCTGTAGGACTCAGTCTAAATAATCCAGGCATTGCTCAAATGAGTCCCTGTAGACCGAAAAATCGTCCATAAAGACCTCTAGAAAGTTGCCCACCATATCAGCAAAAACTGCAAGCATACACCTCTGAAATGTGGCTGGGGCATTGCATAGCCCGAACGGCATCTGTCTGAAGGCATATGTGCCAAAATGACAGGTGAACGTGGTCTTCTCTTGATCTTCAGGAGCGATAGCAACTTGATTATACCCAGAGTAGCCATCCAAGAAGCAGAAATATTCCTTCGCGGCCAGTCTCTCCAAGATCTGGTCGATGAAGGGTAGAGGAAAATGATCCTTCTTAGTCGCGAGATTAAGTCTTCTGTAATCCACACATACTCGCCAAGAAGTGGGTACTCTGGTTGCGATATCCTCTCCTTTGTCATTCTTCACAATGGTGATCCCTGATTTCTTGGGCACAACATGCAGGGGGCTCACCCATTTGCTGTCGGAGATGGGATAAATAAATCCTGCATCACACCATTTCTGGATCTCTTTCATAATGACCTCCCGCGGGTTAGGATTTAATCTTCTCTGCAGTTCTCGAGAGTTCCTGCAATCTTCTTCCAGGAAGATGCGGTGCGAGCATAATGACGGATTGATCCCATGGAGATCGGCTATTCGCCAGCCTATCGCCTTGCGGTTGCATTCAAGAACCTCCATCAGACGAGATTCTTGGTCTTCGGTCAGATGTGCATTGATGATGATCGGGTACATGTTCGGTTCTCCCGCAAGGAAGGCATACTTCATGTTGGAGGGCAAGGGTTTTAACTCTGGCGGGGTCTGAGCTGCTTCAGCGGTAACCTCAGCTATTAGTATAGGAGGTGATTCTTTCAATTGTTCGGTGTCCACCATATTCTGATCTGCTTCTTCTCTCAAATCCTAACAGAATTCCTCAATGATGTCTTCTTCATTCAAAGATTCTTCAGACTTCAGCTCTTGGTTTTGAAGGCACATCACCCCCAATGCGGTCTCTTGCAGCACATCAGCAAGTTCCTCATCCTGATTGATAAGGGGAAATTCGACTGCGGTCTCCACTTCCTCCTCGAGGCAGAGGAGTTCATGGATTTCATTGTCATCCAGAAATAAGTTGGTATCTTGCATTTCTGCTAGAAAGTTGCAGTCGTCAGCATACTCAATCACCCTTGCACATGTTGTAGATGTCTGTTCGGCTGGTGTTCCCTCAGACAGGGTCTCTACTCTGATTATTTCATTGCCAGCACCAAAAGTGATTTCTCCTATCCCATAATTCACCACTGTGTTTGAGGTCCGCAGAAATGGTCTTCCAAGTATGATTGGGGTAAGGAGCAATGGAGAGGGGACGTCCATATCTAAGACCACAAAATCGGTCGGGAATGACTTTCCCTGAACCGTGACGATCACGTCCTTCAACAGACCCCTAGGTCGCTTGACTGATTTGTCTGCGAACTGCAGAATCATCTTTGTAGGCTTGAGCGGTCCTAGCCTGAATTCCGTGAGTAGCGAAACTGGCATCAAGTTCACAGACGATCCGTTGTCGAGAAGTGTTCGTTCGAACTCCTGATTGAACATCTGGCAACGTAGAAGAGGTGCTCCCATATCTGGCTTTTTATCTGGGAGGTTGCTGATGGCGTTAACGGTGGCCATTGTGAGGATATGCTTTTCGGACTTGCCACCTTTGCTTCTGGAGTTGTGGGGGTGCGGCTTGCGCTTGGTCGTGCATGCCTCTTTTAATCCTTTCTTCACGGCTGGCATGTACTCAAGAGCTTTCATCAATGGTATATTCAGCACCAAATTCTGGATGATTTCTATGATGGCAGGATCAGACAAAGCATTTTTCAAATTTTTCATTTTTTTGTGTTTTTCATTGCCTCAGGAAAAGGAATATTTACAAAATCTTCACAATTTCATTCAAAATAGTGTCCATATTGTTGTGTACAGGTAGATGGCAAAAAGGAATGGATTCATCTACACTTTGTGGACCAAAAATGACAGGCTCGGCTTCTGGTGCTGGCGTTGGACTCGCTGCAGATGCAGTGCTCCTCCTGTCAGGAACTGGCTGTGAGGCAGATGCAGGCGTCTCCAATGCTAGCTGTTCTCCACCGAGGTTGCTGCTATCTTTTTGTGTTTTGTCATTTTCTTCATTTTTTGTGATTTTCTGAATACTGGTGCTGGACTGACGATTCCCCGTCAGATGCAAGATGCTTTCCCTTCACCGTCGTCGATGGCTGGAGTGTCCTACCGCTCCTGAGAGTAACAGCATTAGATAAAAAACAATTTAATTCACCTGATTCGGGTTGGACACTGTCGGCTACCTGCTCCTTGCGTCGGAAATTGTTCGGGTTGGCTTCGACCTGGGCTGGTATGACGGTCTTGGCTGCCGTCAGGTCGTCGATCTTCTGGTTCATCTCAGCCATATTCTTCATTAACTGCTCTAAACAAGCCAGGACCGGATTGACCGGTACAATCTTAGAGGAGTCCCCCTGTTGGGGTCTAGAATGCTGATATGGCGGCTGAGATTGCGACTGATAACCTTATGAAAATTTGTGAGGAGGAGGGTTGGAGGAATATGGTGCATTCTACTGATTGTATTGAGCAGTCGGTTGCTGATGATATCCCTGTCCGCGGTATCCGGACTGCTGAGGCCCGTGCTGGTAATTCTGCCTCCAGGTTTTGCCGTGAGATGGAGGCTGGTATTGGTAAGAGTGTTGGAAGGGTCTCCTACCCTGCTGCTGGTGGTAGGGCATGTTGCCCATGTTCTGACCCTAAGAATGTCCCTGAGGACGGGTCAGATGCGCTTCATTGTCCCATGCACCATTGATTTCCTGAATCAGTGGCGGGGGTGGAGAGAACTGCTCGGAGTAAGCTGGCTGAGGCTCGGGTTGATGTACAACCATCTGTGTCAGGGGCTGTGGGAGTTGCTCCGAAAGCTGCACGTAGTATACATGCTGGACAGGCTGGGGCTGCAGGGGAGTCGGTTGAGGGTGTTGCTGCATTGTGGGCTCCTTCTTCTCAGCATTCGGCTCGGCGGAAGTAGACACAGCGTTGCACATGTTCGCATTTAATGCGCGAACGAGTTGCTCCAGCTGTTGGGAAATCTGGTCGAGCTTTTCCAAACCCTGGGTCCTCTTCTCAATGACTGCCAATTTTTCGAGGTCCTGCGACCTCTTCTCAATGATATCCACCTTGGACAAGTGGCTCCCAATGATGCTCAGGTTGGAGCTCTCATCCTTGTCCTCGGTATGAGAAGCCATGTTTACTAGCTTGCTGATGGCGATTGGTGGCTTCATGTATGCTCTGGACGAGGTCTGCACGGCTTCTCCTTCAGCCATTTCCTCGAAGATGTTCCATACCACATCCTCGTCCTTGTTGAAATGCAAACCGCCGCAAGCGACATCTACAAGCTTTTGGCTCTCAAGTGATAACCCCCCGAAGAAATGCTGCACGAGACTAGTCTTTGGAATTTCATGGTGGGGGGCACTTTTCCTGGAGATCCTTGAACCTCTCCCACGCTTCATGGATGGTCTCGTGAGGCTGCTGGTAGAAACTGGAGATCCGGGCACGCATCTGATTCAATCGCCCGAGAGGATAGAATTTATGGAGAAATGCTGACTTCAACTCCTCCCAAGTCATGACGACTTTCCCAAGATGGTCGACCCAATATAGGGCCTTGTCTTGAAGGCTGGAGGGAAAGGCGGTCATTTTTACTACCCCCAGAGGGATTCCAGGGTAGTGAGCAGTGGAACAGATGCAGCCAAATTTCTTGAGAAAGATATACGGTTCTTCAGCGGTATTCCCGTGGAATGTTGGAAGCAGGGACAGAAATTGTGGCTTCAGCTCGAAGTGGGCATGCATACGTGGAACTTGAATCCATTCAGTGATGCGTCCCGCTTCTGGGTTGTATGTTTCCTTCAGCGCAGGCTTGGGCTGCGGTGGATCTGCTTCCGTTGTGTCGAATTCTGGTCTTCCCACTGAGAACTCATCTCTAACTTCTTCAAAATCAGGCTCTTGGTTCGGATCATTCTCCCTCTGATCGTCTCTTGCATCGGCCCTCCTCCTCAAATCGTTCAGCATGTCTTGGAAGGATGTCTGGGCCAGGGCTTGATTAGTCAATTGCTGCTGGATGGCTTGAATGGAAGCCAGCAACTGACTGTTGACTTCGTTTTGCATGGTATATTGCCCCTCCCCCGGATTCACTTCAGTCTCGGGTGGGGGCTTGATGAATTCACGATTCATCATCTCAATATCTTGATCTTAGCAAAATCCCCGAGTAAAATCCCAGAAAAATGTCCATAAAATCAATAAATTAACAAAATGACTCTTGTAAATAAAACTCACTAATTATTGTATATTAGATTGTACAAAATAAATTAACAATAAAAAGCCGCAAAATCAAAGGAGTTTTTCACATGTAAATAGCCCAAAACTTCATGTATTTTTAATAATTTCATTTCAACTCCTTTTTGGCTAATTCTTCTCTAACTTGTTTATAATAATGTACATAAAAATACAAAAATACAAAACAAATTATATCTCAAACAAATGCTCCTAGATCTCAATGGGAAAAAGCCGTAAAGACCAACTTCCAAGCTAAATTCCTGCTCCGTATGAACTCCAATTCACCAAACTCGCTTTTAAAGTTAAAGTTAGAAAATTGTCTATCCAACGGAAGTGGTTTCATTAAAATCGGAGCTCATTTGCAAAAGTTGGGTTTTGGGACCTAGATGTAAATTGTATATTATGTATATGTTCATTCTTTCTTCATTTTTTTATCTTTTTTAATTATTAAAATACAAAAAAAATCATGGTGGTATTATATTTTGATTGTAGTATTTTATTGTATTTTCTTGTGGTACATAGCTACTATTAAAAAGACAAAAAAATTATAAAATAGAAAAGCAAACAAAAAAATATACATGTTGTATATCTTCTTTTGTAAATTCTCCACTATTTCTCTTCTCTTTTTATTTTATTGTATTTAAAGTAACCTACTTTCATTTATTTATTTATTATACATTCTCTACAATAACCACCATTCAACTCATTCTACCACCAACCTCCATTCAACCCCACCATTTTTCTAACTTCTAATTCAACTCCACCATTTTATTAACCTCCATCCCACTCCATCTTAATTCTAACTTCCATTTTTTTCCATCTCTTTATATACATTGCATCCTCCTCAATTGCACTTGATCCATCTTTATGTGAGGAGAGCTAGTTCCCAGAGTTGAATCGGTGACAGCGACGCAACCGCGGTCGAGAGACGACAGCCCTCTCTCCGGTGAGATCCGTTGGCTTTTTGGCCAACATCGCAGCCGCAATCGGTGCTGCTCGATCTCATCGCACGCCGGCGATTGGAGCGAAGACTGTGCTCTCGTGAGCACTCCATAGGCGCTCGCGTTCATCGTAGGTAATTTTAGTTCATCTTGTCTTTATTTTTTATCTTTGTAATTTTTTTAGTCCATCATATCACCACCCACCATCCATCATTTGTTTATATCTTCATCTTCATCACCAACATCATCATATCATTTTGTTCCCCATATGTTTATGTACATATTTCCTGTGTAAAAAAAATAAAAAAAATAAAAAAAATCTAAAACAAAAAAAGAGTCTTTTATTACAGCAGAAAAAAATTAAAAAAAAAAAGCAGTCGGCGCCGCCCGCTGCTCCCCCTTCCTCCAAGGGAAGTGGCGCCGCTCGCCACCACTTCCACGCCAGCGGCAGCGCCGCCGGTACTCCGCCGCTCGCCCTTCGCACAGCTGCCCCAGGCCGCACACCCCTCCTCGCGCGGCCGCGCGCGAGCTGCGCCAGCAGCCGCGACCACCCGCGCAGACTCCCCCTCTGCCTTCCATCTCCAGTCCTCCGCCCGCCATCGTGCCGCCTCCCCCTCCGACGCGCGCCGCTGCGCGCACGGCCGTGCGCGGCCACCCACCGACCACCGCCGACTCCATCCCAGTGGGTTCTTCTCTACCTGCGTACAAGGAAGAAGAAGGGGTAGTTTCTTTTCCTTATTTTTTATGGTAAAAATTGTATATATTTCTTGTTAAATTTTTGTAATTACACTTCAGTCCCTGTTCATGTTTTATATGGTCAATTTCCATTTTTTATTTTGCACGGATACCCCTGTGTTATCATTTTAATTTGGACATCCATCTTACGTCATTTTATTCAGTACAAAATGTCATTGTGTTGAGCAACTCATTGTCTATATTCTGAATATTTATTTGTATTTTTGTGAGTTGTGGGTAATTAACTAAAATTTTTCAACTGAAATATTGCATATTTTACCCAATCAGTGATCTTAAATTTATATCTCATACACTATTGTTCTAAAAATTCCCTAAAAATAAAGATTGATGCCTTGATAAGTGCCTAACTTACTGTCCAAATTTCATCCAAATTGGTCTTGTGCCTGAAATAAATTGTAGAGTGATTTTAGTATTTGATTTTTAATTAAATCCACGTACATCCTTTTTGCAAAATTTCAACTCTACTGGATTGATCATCTAAATATCTTTTCTGAGATAATTCGCATTCTGATCAATTTGACATTGTGGATTAATTAGGAATTATTTACTCACTGTCACTCTGATTTCACTAAAAAATCCATAAAAAAATTCATATTTTGTCAAAAAATTCCAAAATATTACTGTAGCTTCCTTCAATCATGTTTTAATTTCAGTAAAATTTTCATGATTTTTTCTTACTGTTTGTGTGATAAATTGCGAAAAAAACCCATAAAAAGTACGCATTTTTCCTTGTTGTATTTTAACCCCTAAAATTCCAAAAAAATATGTTTTGTGTTCATCTCTGGATTAGTATTCTAGGAAAAATACAATTTGGCTGAACTGAATTGATTTGGCATTAAACTTAATTTGGCTAAGTTGTATGCTTTCTTAGTATATTAGTTCACTTGCATTGTGCATTTTGGCATCCTATTTGCGTTAAAAAAATATAAAAAAACCGTATTGGAAATCTAAAACTTAATTTTCAAATTATCCTGAAGTTGTTCCTTTGCCTCCCTGAGTTCGACCCCAGACTTGCCCGGGATATAAATTAAGCCGAGACACTCTTCACGGAGATTCTTTCTCTCGGTTCTGATTGAATCGCTAAGTACACGTGCTACAACGTGACTGAATTAAATATCGTATTTAGCGTCTCGTCAGGGTTGTGGTCCCTTTCCTCTTCCTCCTGCCATCTCAGAATGATCTTGTATTTCCGGCTCGTGATCGGGTGAAGAATCTGCATGACGAAGCAATCCCTGATCAGTATCTTCTTGAGCACCTGCTGTCGAGATGAATCTGGAATTAAGGTCAATCCCAGAATGTTGTGTACGAAGCATAGGATATTGACTGAAATCGATCTCCATCCACAAGGGGTTATTTCGGGGACAAGAGTAATCCCGGTTTATTTGTAGAGGAAGAGCTAATTCGGGTCGCGAGTCCATCCTGAATAGCGGATTTATTGATGACAAACAAGTGTTGAAAGAAGCGAGAATAGGGGAGTCCAAGGAGACATTCGCGAGATCCAAACTAACTTCTTGGAGGTCACCCCTCTTTATGGAAGATGTTGCCGATACGGAATCGATGTGGGCATCGGCGAAGTCCCGACTGAACCATCCGTGAGACGACATCTTGAGAAGGTCAAAGGAGAAGATGATGGATGAAGAGCACGAGGGTGAACAAGAAATAAAAGGATTCTAAAACAATAGAAGGCTCACAATGAGCAAGGGTCAAATGGAAGGAGAGCAAAAATGACGCAAAGGCGCGGTGTTTTTGATCTTGACCTTAATCCAACTAGCAATCAAACACAGAGCAAGGGAATTCACCAACTCAACACGTGAAGCCGTAAGGGTTCGGCTATTATCTTTGTAGTTTTTAGATGAATTCAGGTATTTATCTTTTAACGAGTCCTTAGAGCGCTACGCCTATAGGAGAGAGAGTACTGTCGGAAGAGTATCCCGTACTTGTCCTCCTCATGTGTAACCTGTAGTCTGCACTTTTTGAGGTCCTTGTAACCCTTCCTGGATCCCTACTCAGCCAAAGAAATAGAGAAAGGAAGCCAATAGGCGAAACCAATACTTCAGAACTCGCTCGCAACGGAATCACCCGTGAGCGTGCAAGAACCTACTCGGACGCAAGACGATGAGACAGACACCCCCGTGAAGGCGTGGCCTAGGCTCGATACTTCGGACAAGGTCGATGCTCTGCACAATAGAGAGTCACCAATGTTGACCAAGATCTACTCGTCCACGTACGATAGAAGCGCCAATACTTCGGAAATCCAGGCGATACACAAGGCATCCACAGACTGGGTTTTGGGCTCTAATCCTTACGAAGCACTCTGCTCACTTGGAAGGAGACCTTCCCATGCAACCTGAATACAAGTGAGGGTGTGACTCTCCCTAATCAATGAGTCCAATTACCAATTTTATTTAGGTCAAAGTTTTCTTAGCAGTCTCTTTTTTAATTTTTTTGTGTTATCGCTTCTTTTGAGTGAGTGATTTCAAACAAGCGCCTAACGTTTTTGTATTTTCTTTATCCTACTTTATCCAAAAACAGAGGGAGAATAGAGTCGGAAAAGCCAATGCAAGTCGGCACCAAGATGGAAATCTCACCTTTGTGCCTAAATGATGGATGCAAAGTAAGAAGACTTACAGCGAATCCCAGCTCTCTCCATGCGGGATGCAAAGTAGAATTTGTAAACCTAACTACATGCCGGTATGCAATGCGGAAATCGTCCTAAGATAGGCAACTGCTAGCGTGAAGAACCACAAGTTAATAACCAATTCTCGATCCTAAGATTCCGGTCTAGACCCCCCCCCTCCTCTTCTCGACACATCGAGTTCAGGAGTAGCGCTTGATGGGGAGGGCTCGCGGCGCGGCAGATCTAAGAAGGTGAGTTAACTGTTTAATTAAACTAAGTTCAAATACGATCTATAGGTACATGCAAAGGTTATTAGTGTGTTTAGACCTAATCTAATCGATCAAGCAAAAGCCTATAACTAAGGGCTCAATCCACAAAAGAAAGTGAAAATGAAATCAAAACCGGCAAATGACAGTCAAGAAAACACGAAGAAAACCGCGGTGAGCCCCCGAGTGAACAAACACCCGGAAATTAGGCCCGAAGTGTCTAAGTGTCCAAGTCCTGTATTATTACAATTTAAATGACTCTCTCTCACAAAAATACAAAAACTGACTATCTCTCACTCTCAAGCTCTCCTGCTCTCTTTCCTGCCGGCTAGGGTAGAATAGTCGGCTCCTCCTCCCAAGGCTGCTCAGGATCCCCTAGGCGATCCTCCTCGGTCAGTGGTCCCTCGCAAGAAAACAAGAAAGGGATGTTAGACAGTTCCAAACAGGTTATGCAATAGAAAAATAAATGATCAAAAATGGCTAAGCAGATAAAAGACACAAATGTACTCTACAAACCGATGCTCCCCGGCAACGGTGCCATTTGAAAAACGAGAATGCGAGAGCCGCTAAATAGTGGTCTGACAAATCAGACTCACTGTCGTTGATGCGACTACTCAAGCCTTCCCGTTCGTCAACAATTAACCCACACAATCAATCAGGCAATCAATAGCAAGGATTAAAATTTATTATACCCTACTAAAAATGTATAGCGACAAGCAAGTAGGGGTCGAACACAGGAAACAAAGGTGCAGAGTATAGACACAAGTCCAAACCTAGGTCTAATAAACTACTTAGCCAATCTAAATTTTTTGTGGGTTTTTATTTTTTTTATTTTTTTATTTAATTTTTAATTTTTGTATTTTGATTTTTAATTTTCTGATTTTTATAATTTATATTTTATATTTTTTTCAATATTGGAATATAAAAACAATGTAATAAAAGAGGTGATAAAAGATTTAGAAAAATATGCAAGAATAGTCACAAATTCAAAAATAAAGTCTTTTTAGTCTTTTTATAAATTTTTATTGTTTTTGTGATTTTTGGGTAATTTTCAGAATGTTTTTGGTATTTTTAAATAGCAAAATAAGAGAAAACAGGGAATAAGCTACTGGCTGGGGGTAAAGTGGGAATTAAAAATATCAAACAGCCACCAAAATTTTCCAAACTAATTTTAAAATAAAGAGAATAAAATGTAGAACCTACAGGAATTTAGTTTCGTTTTTTAGAGTTTTCTATGATTTTATAAATATATTTTGAAGTTTTTAAGTATTTTTGAATTTTTAAGGTTTTTCTTTTGAAATTTTTAGTGGTTTTTGGTCTGACACTAAAGTAGGTCAAAATACACAATAGAGATTTTTTTTGGAATTTTTTAAGGTATTTTAATATTTTTTTGGTATTTTCTAAGCTAGACAGTACTGAAAATAGCTATTTTGATTTTTAATAAATAATAAAATGCGACAAAAATGAAAAATAAAAAGATGGCGTGTAATGGCAAGTTAACAGGAGCTTAAGTCTATTTTTTGAGAATTTTTGACACTTAAATGATGTGTGAAATAAATAGCTCAAACACACAAAAATCCTAAGCCTAGCAGGGGTATAAAAGCAATTCTAGAAACATCCAGGGGCTTAAGTGCAACTTTCACCAAAATACACACGCAGAGCACGTGTTCTGTCATTCACAGGGGCATAATTGCAAATATTAAAAACCGGCGGGTCAAACATGCACTTTTTCCAAAAACATATTTAAATAACTACGCACAGGGGTATTACTACAAATAGATGAAAGTTTAGGGTAAAAAATGCAAAACACCTAAAATGCGCGCGCCCAGTCACGTGAGGTGACGTGGCGCGAACTAAAGTGCAAATATAAAAAGTTACTGGGCCTACGTGCAAATATTACAAAAACTTTTAAACTGGAAATTAAAGTTTTAGGACTAAACGTTAAATACAAAAATGCTTGAGTTTAAAGTGCAAAATACCCAAGCTGCGGATCTTGCGGCCGAGGGAGGTCCACTTGGACACGTGGCGTGCATCAAACGGTGGGTACCCCTTCGTCCTGGGTGGCTAGGATTAGATCTTCGATGGTTGATCGAACGGCGGGGGATACCTGGCGATCCGACGGCGGCTGTGGCGTCTGGAGGGTGGCTTCTGATCCGACGGTAGGAAGATGCTCACGAAGAACACCTCCCCCGGAGAGGTTTGGCTGGCGATTGCGGCCGACACACGGCCTCTCCGGCCCTAGGATCAAGGGTAAAATGATCCTGGGGCCTCTCTGTGTCTGGAGGTGGTCTCCGGTGAGGCGGAGATGGCGTGGGGTGCTCGGACGGCGGAGGTGGCCTGGGCAGCTGCTCCTGGGGTCGTCGAGGGTCGATGGAGCTTTCTCCTTGGCTCGAACCTGCGGAGTTAGGTGCACAAAATCCAGGCGAACAAAAAGGGGGGGTTCTGATGGTTCGATGGAGGCGGAAGGCGGCTCGGGCGTGGAGCTCCGGCGAGCGGCGGAGAGGGAGCTCTGTTGACTCGATCTAGGAGAGATCGAGATGGATGGAGGGGTGGAGCGTGATGACAGAGCGGCGAGGACGAAGATGGGGGTGATTTTGGTGGCGGTCGATAACAGAGGTGGCCGAAAAATGGAGGCGGAGCTTAGCTCCGCCGTGATCTTTGATCGGAGATTCACGGCAAATAATGTGATGGAAATCTAAACTGCTCCCAGGCTAGTCTATACTAAGCTAAGGCTACAAGAAAATAGAAAGAGAAGGGGGAGAAGCTCACCAGAGACGACGACTGGAAGTTGCGGCGGAGCTCCAGCGAGGGGTGGATCTCTTTGATTCGACGCCAAACGACTCAAACCCAGGCTCGATTTGATGCCTGCTGTCACCAGGAACACGAAGGACTAGGGGTTTTCGGGTGGAATTGGCGGAAGAAGGATCAAACTTCGAATCGAAGTCTGGGGTGCCCTTTTGAAGGGTTGACGGGCGGCGTGGAAGACGAGGGTCAAACGCCTCGATCAGTAGTCCTTAGCCCAAGGAATCACTTAGGCGTGATTCTTCATTGATCGAGGAAGAGATTTCATGAAGATACCATCACCAATTGGTGATTGAGGCGTCCTCGAAAAATAGATGAAAGTGGGTCAAATGCATCTTTTGACACGGTCCAGGTGTTGGGCAGAGAGTTGACCGAGGTCAACTCTCCAGCTCTCCTGGTTGGTCCACGTGGACCAACCAGGAAAAAACCTGAGAAAAATATTTCTAAAATCAAAATAAAATAGTAAACTATTTTATTTAATTATGGTTACTAAAAAATGCTTATAATTTTATAAATTATTTTATGGTAATTTTTATTTATTTTATAGAGGTATATTTTTACAAGTTGTCTTTTTAGCCCTATTAGGTATAATACCTATATATTTTATTCTTTTATTTTTATTTTGTGTATTTTAATTTTATTATTTTTATTTAGTATTTTATAAAATCATAAAATACTGTTATACACACAAATATATTTTTATTTTATTTTTCTGATGTATTTTGTATATTTAATAAAATGTAAGTATAAAATGTATAGGTATAAATATAGGTAAGGTATCTATGTATTTTATTTACATGTATTTTTATTTTGTGTTTCTTTTAGGTTTTTATTCTAATTTTAATATACATAATTATTATAAGTAATATTTACAAAATTATAAAAATATAAAAATACAAAAATACTGAATAAAGAATAAATTGAATATTTTAATCAGTACAAGTATACTACAAGGGTCCAAAACTCAACTTTCAAACCGTAATTCCGAAAAATACGAAACCACCTCCATTAAATAGATTATTTTATGCTATATACAATTAAAAGTGAGTTTGGTACATTTCGCGTTTTTATTTGCAAGATACGGGTATGGGAAGTTGGAGTTTCGGAATCTTATTCAGACCATAACTTTTTATCTGTGTATTATTTTTCAGTGAAATCAATTTTGTATTTTTCTTTTTTTAATTATCTACAACTTTCATGTACAAATTTTCTTTATTTGAGGTATAAAAAGTGGAACCAAAAATAGTCCCCAAAATGAGTAAAGAATGAATAAAATAGTATGGTATCTGACCCTTATCTCCCCCTACTTTATTCCTGGTCGACCTATTCATCAAGATGCCTAGGTCTCGGGGTTTTGGGTCATAAAATATTTGCAATATTTTATTCTTTTTCTTTTTTTTTCTTTATTCTATAATTTTGTCTTTAAAAACCGCATTTTATAAACATTTACATACATATACATGAATGCTAAAATGCATGAATTAGTTCTATTTACACGCATTTACTAGGGTTTTTTAAGGCCAAAATGATAGAATAAAGATGATGAAACGTGGCTTCATCAGCTACCCAAATAAAAAGTCAATACTTTTGGAACCACAAACCTAGCAATGATATGATTTTTCACAAACTTAGAGACAGTCTTGTCATATGCAGCTCGAGTTGGGATAGGCTCCACCTAATTAGACAAATAATCATCTCCAGCAAAATGTACTCATCTCATGGGCTTTTAAGAAAGGGACCCATAAAATCTATGCCCCATGCCTCAAAAACATCATAGAAAATCATCGATTTCATGGGGAATCTCATCTATGTATCCGATTGTAACTCCCTTTCTCTAATAGATTGGGCAAGAACGTACATAATCAATGGCATCTCTAACACAGGGTCGGCCAATAAAATCCACATTAGAGTACCTTGTGCATGGTTCTCTTTCATTAATGGTGTCCTCAGACTCAAGTGAAGGATAATGTGTGAGGACATTATGATATTCCTCATGAGGAATACATGTTCTTTAGACACAATCCAGCCATTCAAAGAAAAGGAATGCATCCTCCTATTGGTACCTCCTAGAATCCGGGTTTAGTCGGTCAATGCTTTTCCTAGTCTAACCATGAGGAACATGCTTTGGAGACAAGGAAGTTCACTATGTTGGAGTACCCTTCTCCGATGTCTATCGTATGTGGGAGATGTGGTGGTGGGCAGTGAAGGGAGAAGGCCGATGGCAACGAAGGTCGTGGCATCAACATTGACCATCGAGGAGAGTGAAGCGGTAGAGATGCTTGTGGCTGAATGGTCGAGGTGTTGAAGAGATCGAAGGATAAGAGGAAGAACAAGAGAGGATAAGAATAGAGAAAGAAGAAGAATGAAAAAGAAAGGAGAACAAGAGGAGAGAAAGGAATAGAAGCTACCTGCGACTGGTGGAGGTCGTTCGCATGAGGAAGAAGATACTCGGAAGAGCATCTCTTTGATCATTGCACGAGTTGTTGCGTTGCAACAAGCTTGGCTGCACAAAGGTGCTGTAACAGAGGGGTAAAGGCCCTATGGATCTCACTGAAGGGGATCTCAGCTGACACCGTCTACCACTTAACTCCCTCTCTTACGATGGTGGAGGATCGGAGGATGAGAAAAAAGTGGGATGGTTGGTTATATTTGAGGTTGGAGCTTAGGTCGTAATGGTCGTAGAGAAAGTGGGGCTCAAGGGCGTTATGACCATTAGCGAATGGAGGTGGAATGGATGTGGGTGAAGGAGGAGCCACAAGAGATGGAGGAAGGGGAAGGGTCCTAGTCTGTTGGATTGGCCCAAGATCAAAAGGCGCACAACGCTCCTCGTGGCAATAAAAAATTAATAAAGTAAATAAAAAAGAATAAAGTGGGTGACACATGGTGGCTCTAGGAGCCGCCACGTGTCACTCCAACTTAAAATTCAATAAAAAATGGCTAATGAGATCAAATCAAAAAGTGGTCTTCATGTAAGTTATTTATCTCTATGAGATCTACAATGGTTCAAAATAAAAAGAAACCATCTGTACAAAAATATTTTTGGTGGTACTTTATAGATATAAAATACTTGTATTTTTCTATTTTACAATTTTTTTGTGATTTTAAA
Organism: Ottelia alismoides; assembly: GCA_037367405.1. Lineage (NCBI taxonomy): Eukaryota > Viridiplantae > Streptophyta > Magnoliopsida > Alismatales > Hydrocharitaceae > Ottelia > Ottelia alismoides. The sequence continues at coordinate 921,949 of JAZKJV010011386.1, read as the reverse complement.
ATAATGTAGAAATCATATAAAATATAAAATATGCATATCACATTAAAATAATTTTTGTCATTTTTAATAATTAAGAAAATACAATAATAAAATAAGAGAGACATATTTATAAACTCTATATACAAAATCACAATGATTTATTTTCTATGATTTTTAATTTAATTTTGTTTTAAAATTTTGTATATTTTTATTAAAGCTAAAATCAAAGAAAATAAATGAAGAAAGCAAATTAAAAATAGTTATTTTTATGCATAAAACAATAGGGTTAAAATAAAAAATATGTACAATATACAATGAGATCCCAAAATCCATGTTTCACAAAAGAACACATATTATTTTGAATTTGATCTTATTTTTTGTAGATAATTGAATGTGAATTAATTCAAAGGTGAGTGGGGGTTCATAGGAGATTGTAAGAGAGATATCAGCATTTACGGCTTTTAGTCTCAAAACTAGGGTATGCATTTTATTTGGCAAATATAAAGGTTATTATTTTTTTAGTATTAATGTCATTAATACGTACACAACTAAGTTGATTTTATTTTATTTGGAGTTATTAAAAAATAATTTAAAATCAGGGAAATCATGGTAATATATAGGTGATAATGTACAATATTTTTGTGCTTCTAATTAAATGCAATTATGCATGCTAAAACATGAATATTAATTACATATGCATGAATGGTAGAATGATTAAATGAAATAAATCACTTGGGAACGAATCTCTACTTACATATTTTAGAGTGGCGAATCATAAATTCATTAGACACGTCTTATCATTCTTGAAAATCCCTAAACGGGCTATTATTTTAAACAGGATCGACAAAATCAGAGACACTTATTTGGAACGAGAGCAATGAGGAAAAAATAGACGTCAAGCTAGATGGGAACTATCTGTTGATTTTAATCAAATGATGATTGGGGCATCTGAAATCTTGAACTTTTTTCAATAGTGACAAGTTATCTAAGTCTTGGGTTCAAGAGTAAGGTAAACCACACCTCTTTGTTTCTAGACTAATTCGAGGGGGGAGGGGTACCATAGCACTAGACCAATTCCTTTTCTTGAGCTATCAAACCACAATGACTCTCCATGCTAGCGTTCTATCAAAATAGTGTCCCTGACTATTTGAAATCTTACTCGAGATCTGTTGGATCTGGAGATAACTTGTTGCTTTGGGTTGATAGTATCAATGGTCCCCCATATGTTTTGATCCCTTCCTTGTGGTTTTTTTCTCCCAACAAGAACTATACCCTAGGAAGAAGGCTATCAATTTTAGGATCCAAGCAAAATTGGCTCAAAAGCATTGGCAAAAAGAAGTAGCTCACCACTTTACCTCTAATAAATTAAACTATTCTTGGAAAACTTGACCACCTGCTCAGATACCATAGAGTCATCAATCATCCTAGGAAGAAACTCATCTCAAAGACTTACAAATGATCAATATACCTTACTATCTCACGACGGATTAGGTCTGAGACTAACCATCAATTTCTGGTGGAGACCTTTTCATCCGATAGTCTCCCTTTCCTTTGGTCCTTAAGCCACAAAAATACATTAATTTCATCAAATGGTAGAGAATTAATTATTCTATAACATGCAATTTCTGGAATAAAGATATGATGATGATTGAAGGTTCAAAATAACATGCAAAGACAAAGGTATAAATGCCAATTACAAAATAACAATACTCAATGAAATGCATAGAAGGACCTGTGAATAATTACCCAAACCTGTGCGTGGCGTTTTACAATTTTTCCACAGCAGGCAAGCAACGCATGTGAGCTTGGTCGATGGGGGTCTTCTTTGCAATAATTATCCGATACTGTCTAGCCAATCACTATGCAGATCCACTCTAAGACATCTAAAAGGCTAAATTCCTGCTCTAAGGTAAGGTCAACACTAAAGATCACATGATGTTTCTCTTCGTGTCCCGTAAAAAGACACATCAAAAAATACCCAGCATGATTTGAAGGGCCCCTCCACACAATTCTCTTGAAGTAAAATTAACTCCAATCTATGTTTGTTCTCGAATATTAGCACTATATGTAATGATATACAAACTAAGGATAACGCAAGCAAGGATGTTGGCTATACTCAACACTAAATATAATTAAAGTATGTCATCATTGTGGTTTACACATTCTTCATTCTCCTACACTAAAATCTTGTTAGACCCTCGAAAGACAAGATCTTACTAAACATAAAAAATCCCAAAATCACTTTAGTAGTAATCACGAATGCATTTAGCGTATCTATTAATACATTAAACCTTATGATTGTCTTAGAGGAGGAGTATTGCCTCGTAAAAGTTTGCAGAGGACAAAGTCACAAAATTCCAAGTTTTTTGTTTAAAATATTGTCTTAAGTAGAGATGCATGTTTTCCTAACTTATGGATTTTTGATTTGTTAGGTTTACCTATAGGAGTCGTCATCTTAATCGATGGTTCTCTAATCAATGGAGAGCCACATGTCCCATCCCCTCTTGTTAAAATTTGGTTGCTGCATAAGGGATTAAAATTTGCATCTATGTTCCATGTGATATGCACTATAAGATGCACTCTTAGTAATTGATATCTCATCATTATTTTATGAATTATGTATCCATGATTTTTTTGTAAAAGGGAGCTCAATGCATGGCTCATGTTTGGTTCTAACTTAGTCGAGTCAAGCAAGAGTTTATCACATTTGGCTCGACTGAGTATTGGCTAAGGTTTTAGAATGAGTTCAAGTTAAGAATAACATCACTCGTTGAACTTGATAAACATTTTAATTTAAGATTACTTGAATTATTGAATTCGATAGACACTCTTAACACGAAAGCAACTTCTATATGTCCATATCAAGTGTGTTCAAGTCTTCTTTTAACAACACTTATCCCTACATATTCCTATTCCTCGACAGACAATCGACATTTTAGTCCTGAAGTCAAAATGAGGAATACGATTTCCTTCACTATTTCTCCATCATAGTCCTTTCTGATCAAAAATATACAAATAACTACCGCTTATATAACAATCTTATCTGATATAACCTTCTTATATATCCTTATCCTTTTTTTCTAATGTAAAAAAAATAACAAATAACTACTACCTATCCCTTATTATCGTCTATCTCCCTCCAGTAGAAAAGAAACAATTCCTTATCCCTCCGCGTTATTTGTTTTGCCGAACTACGTTTATAGCGGGTATGATAGCAAAATTCATCTTGTCCCTTCCTGCAAAGTGCGCAAATCGTGATACACGCATCTCCTTATACTCTATTTCCTTGCTTGTTGAGAAAGCTATCATTGACGGCTCCTTCCTCCCGATTCGCTTTGGTAGAGCGTTTGTTCCCTCGCATCTCATCTACGCAGATGATCTTATTTTCTTCTGCAGGAAATCTTGTGCCGCCATGTCCACGATCAAAGGAATCTTGAAAGACTTTGAGAGCATGTCGGGTCTCTCAATGAATATGAGGAAAAGCAAGCTTATCCTCCCTGCGCCCTCCAATGAAGACTTCAGTTTATGCCTTGAAATGGGGTTACTCTCTCAGCCCCTCCCTACTAAATACTTGGGGATTCCGCTATCCCATGCCAAGGGGAGGAAGACGGCGGCCCTCGCACTTGTTGATAGGGTAAGGACCTTGCTTAGTGGCTGGAAGGCAAGGTCCTTATCGCTTCCTCGCCGTCTCCAGCTTCTTACTACTGTCATCTCTGGCGTCTCTCTGTATTGGACCTCTACCTTGCTTATTCCTCTGGAGCAGGCCAAAAAAGTAGATTCTTTGGCGGCGGACTTTCTTTGGGCCTACGGTACTCATCATGTCAAGTGGGATGTGGTCTGCCTCCCTAAGAATGAAGGTGGATTGGGTCTTCGCTCTCTCTGCTCCATAAGGGCTGCCATGATTGCTACTTGGTGCGGTCGAATTATTTTCGATGGAAACTCTATTTGGGGTGCCTATATGTGTGACATATATCTTAGAGGGAGCAATTTTATGGACTGCGCCAAATCTCATGGGGACTCCTTGGTTTGGAAGCATATCTTGGATGCCAGGCATCTCATGTTCCCATCTGGTGCTGGCAGCTCCTCGCATGCGATTTTGCCCCGCCTCTTAACTTTCAAGGAGGCCTTCAACAAAAGTGAGAAATACTGCTGCTTGCGTGCCTTGGGCTCCCTTCCTTTGGATGCCAAAGATTGTTCCCAAGCACGCGTGCGTGCTTTACCGGGCTATTCCGGACCGCTTGCCAACGTTGGACAGACTCTCTCGTCGCGGCCTATCCACTGATGGTGTTTGCTATCTTTGTAATACCCCAGGTGAATCTGCATCTCATCTATTCTTTGAGTGCACCTACTCCTGGTCTGTTTGGGATGGGGTCCTCTCTACTCTCGGCCTTCACAATCTGGGAGCTGCCAACCTTCATTCTATTGTGGATCTTGGTACGAAGATCACTGATCCTGATGTGGAATTAAAGACTGCCGCTGTCCTCGCTGCTACACTTGGGCTATCTGGAAGGAGTGGAACGGCCGTTGGACTACGGGGCAGCCTTCTACCACGTATGAATTGATCTGGACTATCTCTAATTTGGTGACTGATGCTATTTATTAGCCTTCCCTGTTGTTTTTGTTGCTCATTGGCTGTCTCTGCCCATTCACTGCCGTTTAGGCCCCTCTTGTAACAACTGGCCCTCGGGCCTCTTTTATTTAAATACGTATTTTGCTTAGCAAAATAAATCGTGATACACGCAGTGGAACCATCGCTCCCCCTCACCGACCGCGTTCTCGTCACGTCAGCACTGGGATTTGCGTCCCATGGGGCCCATCGCGATTCCAGGCGCCAATACGGCGGCCTTTGTCCCCCCGCCTTCAGGAACCGGTCTACGTCACTCCCCCGATCCCCCCAATTGTAATATTATCTAAACTCAGGGGTGTTCTCGGGACGACACCAAAATATCACTGTCAGTAGCCCCTCGCACTCCACCCCGCATCTGTTTCCATATAACCGCATTGCCTTCCAGTAACCTCTCGTCTCCTCTGCTCGATCTCCCGATCCCAAACCCGTCCGGTCTCCGCGAGCGATTTCAGATCAGATCGACGCTGCACACTCCGAGATCTGGGGATTCGAAGGTTCGTTCTCGAATTCGCAATCCCGTATCGATCTGACGATGCCGATTTCCTTGTGACCGATTTGGGAAGTCGCGACGTCCTTTTCAGGCGATCTCGTTGGATTGATGTATTTCTCCGTGTCGAATCTGGTCCCTCGTCTGACGGAATGTGGGTTGCTTCGTGAGAGTTTCCTGTATTGATTCGCGTGCTCCGGGCGTTCGTGATCGATGTCGTGCCGTGTTAGTATTGTTGATGCTGCCACTGCGATGTTGGAGGAATCGGCGATGTTTGGATTGTAGAGATTTGGTGTGAACGGGGATGTTCCTTTTCTTTTTTTGTTGGGGGTGGGACCCTTCGGATGGTTATGCATTTAAGAGAATGGTGATCAAGTCCGACTATATATCGATGAGCTGGAATTGCAGTGTCGTCGCGCAATTTTTCCTATTTCGAATTCTAAGTTTTTATTTTTTAGAGAAGACTAAACTAATATTGAGGGTCGTACAACGAATCTTCGCTGGCTTTTGAATTTTGGAGGCAAATGGATGCTTGGTGGACTGGTCGGTTATGTGCTCAACGTGGAACGTGCTTTTTCTGCCTGGTGGGATCCTTGTGGTCTAAGTGTGGGAATGGTCTGTGGCGATAAGAGTGAAAAGTTAGGTGACTTGCCTCTGCCCAACAAGGGAGACAATGGTAATCTTGCAGGAAGGAGGATGCTCTGTTTGTTATGTAGTACGCAGGATTGTCAATCGTTTAGGGATCTTGATTGTAGTATTGTGTTTCTTGTAGCTTTCAGTCAATGTTAAATATTTGTTTGGACTTAGTAACAAGAGGTTCTAATTACCACAGGAATTTAGAATTAATGCAAATAGTGGAAGCTTCACTGCTGCGGTCACGTTTTTTACTATTGATAAAACTCTCCATTCTTGATTGTTGTGTTTTACATCTTTACCAGGTCTTTCAAATAGCCATAGTTACTTTAAGAAGATAAATATAAGGACGAAACTAATATCTAGTATCACATCTATATTTGTTCTAGGATGCTAATAATTTCCATATAACAAAAAGCATGCCTCTTCCCACCTGCAGTAGGGTCCACTACTGAAATCATTGATTCCATCATTTTGGTCATACCTGGTATTAGATCCAAAAAAAGCATATCATTTTTTAGTCTCCTTGTAACCTTTCTTTGGTCTTTCCCGGTCCCTCATTCTAGGCTCACTTATATTTTGCCTACAGGTAATTATTTTAATCTTACTCTCAATTCCTCTTTGATATCATCCAAGTCTCTCGTTCTGCTTCTAAAAAAAAGGAAAATCTCAGTATATTTATATCCTATAGGCTGTTGTGTGCATGAACCTTCTATTTGTACAGGGTCCAGTGAGGTGTTAAATCAATTTTGGTTTATGTTAGCACCTCACATGCATTGTTGTAAGAGGTCCTTCCGAAGAAAGCAATTTTAATCCTCACTAAAAGCAGCAAGAAAACCTCAAATATGATGGAAGAAATTCTTGCTTATGAGCTTTATGCCGATATTGCTTTGAATCAGTTTGTGTACATTGGTGTCTTTTACTCAGACAATCTTGGACTATTGACATTTTTTCTGACATGTTTGGTCAGGTCACCATATGGGTTCAAGAGGGGTCGAAGATATGCTGGAGTATTCATCTGGAGTTCATTTTTCTGGATTGCTCTTGGCTGATCTAGAAGCAAGAAAGACATCAGCAGAGCAACCAGCCCTGTCTATCACTGCAGACATACACGGAGTACCTTTTGTAATTGGTTAGTACCTACTGGCTTTCTCGAATACTGAAGAGTTTATGCTGTAGGTTTTATTCTTGTCTTATCGTCTCTCTGGTCAACACTTTGTTGATAAAAAAAATTAAAGATTTGCATGCCTTTCTCAGTCAAACCTGGATGGGAACTCTGGTGCTACTAAAATTTACTCGTGGTTCAATTGGATCAAAATTTATGGCTTCAGATTTGAGCATATGTTCCAAATTACTTTTTTGTGATCAATGCTGCACACCTTAACATCGAAGGATACCTTCTTTATATTTCTAATATAGAGAAAACCTCGATGACCGAAACTGCATGTATGAATTTAGTACTGTAGGTGAACCATCCTATGTGTCAAATAAAATTATGGTCACAAGTCATACGTGTGTTGCTTTGTTTTTGGCATGAGACTTGATGTTTCATAGTGCTCTTGTTTGCAGGTGTTGCTGGAGGAGCATCAGCTGGGAAGACTGCTGTCTGTGACATGATCATTGAGCAGCTCCATGATCAGCGTGTTGTCCTGGTTAATCAAGTACTAATGATTTCTAAGCACATTAAAATTCTGGTTTTATTTAAGTCAATGAGGTCATTAAAAATTCAACATCCATCTGTGTACATGTTGGTGCTTTAGGTTGGTAATTGGAATCTCAATGGCATGCGGATCGAAACTGAATTTCTTTCTTTTCTCTCCCAAAACTGGATTAAGGCAAATTGTGCCTATTATATGTTTTGAGTAAATTACAAAAGAGTTTCTGAACTATACACCCATTTTAGTTTCTCACACAGACCTTAAATAGTAATAATTTGGTAAACAATTTTTAAGATTTGTTTTAATATGCTCTGAGACTGAATGAATTAAGTTGATCATTGTAACATTCTAGCCTGAAATCACTATATCTGAAAACTAAAGCAAAACAAAATTTATATATTGGGTACCACATTATTACTTATTGAAATTCATGTACAACATTGTAATTGGGTGTAGTTTGGGGATTTTTTTGTAATTTACTTTTGTTTTTTATTATGTAATTAACTACAAACTCATTAAACTGGTTGCCAATATTGATATGTATGGAGAACCAAGCGTCACAAATAGTTATTTTTGAAAGCCCAATGATTATTTTTGAATAGCCAAATGATGACAATTATAGTTATCTAAGAAGTTGTGGAATTCTTTTAGATACATGGTCAATGATTCATTACAATGAAGTTGGCGACCTTTTTCAGTTTCCCTGAATCAGATACAATTGAAGTTCCTACTGGATGTTATTTTATCGAAGTGCCAACTTATCTGTCTAAAAAAGGTGGAAATTATTTTTGAGGCATGCAAGGAAAATTATCTAGGAGTATGACTTTTTCTGGAAGAAAGCCAACAAACACTAGTCTAGCCAACACTAATCTTGTACTGCATTCGTTTTCCATTGCCTCGGAAACTTATCTCTTGATGAGTTGCTTGGTCATTGTATGTGGCACGAGAAAACATGAAATTATTTGGTTCTTTTAGTTTTCCACTAAGAATGTTTGTTGAACTTTTTTCCCCTCATTTCTTAGTATTTCGTTGTGTAATTATTTGCATTTGGGGTACATCAAGTTTTTTAACTTATACGCTTGAGATTGAGGTGTTTGGGTAATTCCCTTTATTACATAAAATTTGTACACTTATAATGCGAGTTCTTAGGGGTATATATGTAAATCAAAGGGACCGTAAAAGATGAAGGAAAAATTATAACGGATGGAGAAAAGAAATTTTTAGTTTGAAATCACATTGAAAGTAAAAGGAATTTTTGCACCCATAACCCTATATAATTTCATATTTACGCGTTGAGTCCATCATAATCACGAATTACGTGGAGCCCTGAATACTAACTTTGTCTTACATCATGAACCCTTTGATACTTTTCTTTATTAACTCAACCATTTCATCGAGCTGATCTTATCAAATTAAATCCTAGGGCCAATAATAATTATCGTGTTTTATTTTATTTACTACTCGAAAGACTAGGGTTCAAATCCCTCCTTGTGGGGGCTACATTAGGTCGTCGACAACCAGCATAGAAATAGTCGGATCTTTTAACATGGATTTCATATTACATGGAGAACCCTGAATACTAACTTCGTCGTACATCATGAACCTTTCGATAGTTTTCTTCATTAACTCAACCATTTCATTGAGTTGATCTTATCTAATTATATCCTACGTCCAATATTAATTATTGTTTTTTTATTTTTTTTACTACCCAAAAGTCTAGGGTTCAAATCCCTCCTTGCGGGGATCTTTTAACATGGATTTGAGCATGAATCCATGTAGTCGACCCTACTTAAAGTGGGAGAAGGCTTCACCATTCCTTGTTTACTGCAATCCCCCTCCATCTTCTTTACCCAAAAATGTCATGGACCCCAAACCTCCCGCTGCTCCTTCGTGACCCCAAATCTCTCTGAATCCCTATCCCCCTCCCCTCCTCCCTCCCTAGCGCTTCCCCTCCCAACATCGCCACCCTCTACCCCCCGATCTGTACGATGGGGATGGTGATCTCACTCTCTACATGAATGTCTTGATCGGGTCCATCCACTTCAATGCTTAAACCATGACGTCTAGAAACAAAATCACCTCCAACCAATCGTGTGTTAGATCTAGCTTCTTCTCTGTCTCGATCATAGGATCTTCTACCCATTGTCCCTTCGTTTTCACCATCCTCTAAGATCCGTTGCTTAAGAGGCCTCCCCCTACTATAGGTACCATCATGGAGCACATGACCCATCTTCATCAGCATGCTTTAGAATTATTAAGGCATCGTCGAGTTGAGTATCTTCAATCCTAAGCTTGGTAGTAGCTGAACAAAGGAAGAGGAATATTTTGGGTCCTAAAATCATTCTTATGCGCATTTGATCATATTACCCATGAAGAAGAAGCTTCATCAACTGTATCTCCTACATATGAACATCGGTTGGAACCCTTCTTGTGAACCCCTATGTTCAAGCAACAAACACATCGGGTCCCAATTAGAATGGTTGCTGGAGAGCCTCAACTCAGATATTTCAAGCTTTAGAGCTATACCAACCTTGCAGAAGAACCCATCATTGTAGAGCACCCTACGATTATTGTTGGAGAAAAATAAGAGCCTTGTTATTTCTGAGAACCCTAGGCTCTCTTATATAGTAGATAGGCCTATGGGTAAATTACATAAAGTGGAAAACAGAAATAGAGAATAAGAAAGAGATACATACGAAATATGAAAATATAAATATCTTCACACTCCCCCTCAAGCTGGAGCATAGACATCGATCATGCTTAGCTTGGATGAACACTTCTGAAATGATCCTCTGGGCAGTGGCTTGGTGAAGATGTCCTCTCCAGAGCTGACATGTGAAGTAGAAATCAGGCCCTTCTGAATCATGTCTCTGGTGTAGTGACAATCTACCTCAATATATTTTGTTCTCTCATGGAACGCATGATTGTTTGCAATGAATAGAGCAGCATGGTTATCACAGTATAACTCCATGGGTAGAGGAACCTCTACATGTAGATCACATAGTACTGCTCGGACCCACATCATTTCTGTACTTGTTTGAGCCATAGCCCTGTATTCGGACTCGACACTTGATCTTGCTACAACAGTTTGTTTCTTGCTTTTACAAGAAACGAGAGAAGTGCCAATGAATATTGCAAATCCCGAAGTCGATTTCCTATCCTTAGGACAACTTGCATAATCCGCGTCAGCATATGCGAATACAGAGAGTGTTTCTCCTTTCTTGAATAGTAATCCTGAGCCTGGAGATTATTTTAGATATCTCAATATCATATATATTTCATCCATATGTACCCGTCGAGGTTGCTCCATGAATTGAATCACTCGACTCACTGCAAATGCAATATCCGGTCTGGTAATTGTAACATAAATGAGTTTTCCAACCATCTGTCTGTATCTTCTGTTATCGACTTCATCTGTATCATCATCATATAGCTTCATGCTAGGATCCATAGGAGTAGTGAAAGGTCGACATCCAATAATGCCTGTCTCTACAAGCATATCTTTATTTTTGAGGCTCAAAAGAGGGGGAGACACTCTTTGGTGTTCGCCCCAGCCATGTATAAAAATAATAAAACGAAAGTGGTAAATACAAAAAGAGGGTGGATGTGGGGGAGAGAAGAGAGGAAAAAACACAGGAAGAAAAGCCAACGCCCCAGCCCTATACAGGACACCAGCCTAAGACAAAAAGGCCCACCCGTCTACAAAATACACCAGTCACCAATAAGTCTATTGCACAGAATAAGGATATTCTCCTGATAGAACCGCTGCCTGGAGAAAGTAGCTTCGTTCCTGCCCAACCAGATGCACCACAGTCGCGCAATGGGCGCCAAGAGATCCCGCGTAGCCCTGTTCCTGTTGATCCAAATAAGCTCGCAGAGAGCAGAGAGGTTGTCCGCGTTGGTCCAAGGCAAATCGTCCCAGATCCCACGCACCATCCGGCACCCGAAGAATAGATGATCAATCGTTTCGTCCTCCGAATTACAAAGAACACATGTGGCACTGAAGTTGTCGAAAATTCTAGCACAACGATCGCGCGTCATCAACCTTCGTCGGCGAAGGAGCCAAAGGAAGAATCCAATGCACTCCGGGAGCCGCAATCCTCAGAAGAATCCACAATCATCTATAAGAAGAGCCGCATCGGTAGGAGGTGGAGAAAGCAATGCCCGATAAGCCTTCCGCGTGGGGAAGGGGCCGTCCTTCCAACACCAATGATCCAGGCATTCATTCGGCGTAGCAGCGTCTCGGAGGGCATCTAACAACGAAACAAAATCGTCCACCCGCTGATCCGAGAAATCCGCGGAAAAGTGTGGACACCAGCACCCATCCAACCAACAATCAACAACGGTCGCATTTTTATGAGATGCTAATGCGAACAAGCGCGGAAAGTGCATCTGCAGAGGGCCACCACCCGATCAATTATCCAGCCAAAACTTGAATGAGTCTCCCTTTCCCAATACCGGAGTAAAAAGCGCAACATTCCTTGCAAAGGCGTCTAGCACACTACGCCAGAATGGAGAGCGATGAACGTTTTGTGCCCCCCGCGCCATCCCCAATCTATCGACGCCCAAGAACACCCTGAGGACAGAGATAAAGAAATTAACATCCTTCCCCCAAATTCTACTTACCCACTCGAGTAACATAGCATCGTTCACCACGTTCAATCTCCGCACACCCAGACCACCGTATCGCTTAGGCAAAGTAACCTCAGCCCAAGCGACAAGATGGAGTCCCCTACCCTCTACCCCCTTCCTTCCCCAGAGAAAACGACGCATACAACGTTCGATCCGCATTCGAACCCCCACCGGCATTCGACGAACAGAGAGAGTGTAGAGAGGGATAGAGGAAAGCACCGACTTCAGAAGAACAAGACGCCCCCTCTAGAAAGCAAAGCCGCCCACCAACCAGCAAGGCGCGATTCCACGCGCTCAATAATCAAACGCCACTCCCGCACTTTGACCCGACCCACTGCCAAAGGTAAGCCAAGATACTCAATTGGAAGCTCACCAGGAGGAGAACCGAGCATCCGACCGCATTCCTCCGCCTCCGCAGCCGAGAGCCCGAAGGGAACCACCTTGGATTTTGAGCCATTAATCGTCATCCCCGACAATTCGCTGAAAAGGGCAAGTGTGGTCGCCATACCGGAGACCTCCGCACAGCCACCCTCAATAAAGCAGAATGTATCGTCCGCAAATTGGATCAAGGGCACGCAAACATCGCCCTTATGAAATCCGTTAGAAAGCCCAACGTCGATAACGCGGTCCACCATACACACGAGAACATCCGAGGCCAAAACAAAAAGGAGAGGCGCGAGAGGGAAGCCCTGGCACACCCCCCTCCTTGGTTGGAAGAACCCACCAATCGTCCGGCCATTGATCAGCACGGAGAGGGAAGCGGTGGTGACGCATCTACGCATCCACGAAATCCAAAGATCAGGGAAGCCACGCCTTCTCATAACCGACCATAAAAACTGCCAATCCAGGCAATCGTATGCCTTAGCGAAACTACAACATATCTGTAACATACTTTCTTTGGGTTATTACATGACCCTGTGCATTTCTAGCAAATTCCAACCCCAAGAAATACCTTAGAGTGCCCAGATCCTTAGTCACAAATTGACTTCCCAAAAATTCTTTCGCCATCTTGATTCCCTGCTCATCATCTCCTGTAACAACAATATCATCAACATACACCATGATAGCAATAGTACCTTTAGACGTCTTCTGCACAAATAAGGAATGGTCTGCATTTGACCTCTTGAATCCCTGTCGTTCAATCAGATCTGAAAGCTTTTGAAACCACGCTCTAGGCTCTAAGACTCTGTTTAAGGCCATATATTGTCTTATGCAGTCTACAAACCTGTTGACGCTCCCCCTCAGCAACAAACCCCGGAGGCTGCTGCATATGGACCTCTTCTTGTAGATCTCCATATAGAAATGCATTTTTCACGTCAAGCTAGAATAACAACCAATCACGTGCTACAACAACCGAAAGAAGGACACGTAAAGTAGAACGGCGAGCAACTGGAGAAAACGTGTCCAAGTAATCAACTCCATAGGTCTGAGTAAAACCACGTGCCACGAGCCGTGCCTTGTACCGATCAAGGCTTCCATCTGCATGGTATTTAACAGTAAACACCCACTTGCAGCTAACAATAGACGCTCCGGAGGAGGAGAAATAAGTGTCCAAGTTCCACGGGACTGCAACGCGGCCATTTCTTCTTCCATAGCAAGACGCCAGTTGCTATCTTGTAGTGCCTCCTGGTAATTGCGTGGAACTTCTACTGCAGATAGTGCTACTGCAAATATCTGGAAATCGCCTGTAAAACGATGAAAAGAGACCAGAGAAGCAAGTGGATAGGATGCACAAGTACGCCTCTGCTTCCTAATAGCGATAGGCACGCCCAAATCTCCATGATCGTCATCCTGTTGTGTTCCCTGTATCAATAGATCATCAGACTCATCATTAAAAATCAAGTTATCAGAACCAACATGAGGCCTACTGGATGACGGACCATGACCTTGAGCAGAGGAGGACCGACGAATATAGTACTTTGGTAACGGGGGGACAATGGTTACCGGAGGTGGTAAAGGTGGAGGTGAAGGTATGACGGGAGGTGGTGGTGGAGATGGTGTAGAAGGTAACTGACTCATAGGAGGAGGTGGCATGAAGACCTCGGTATCAGAATGGGAAGTAGTCATTCTGTCACCTGTCGTAGAGAAAAACATCACAGATTCAAAGAATATGACATCGGCGCTAACAAAACATTTTCGACGCAGCGGATCAAAGCAATGATATCCCTTTTGTGTCCTGGAGTATCCCATAAATACACATTTGACAGCCCTGGGAGAGAGTTTATCAAGACCTGGCACCAACTGATGGACAAAAACAACACAGCCAAAGACACGAGGTGTAAGAGAGAACAACTCCTTCTCAGGAAAGACTATAGAGAAAGGAGTTTTCTCACTTAAGACAGATGAGGGCATGCGATTCACTAAGTAGCAAGCATTGAGAACCGCATCACCCTAGAACGAGTGTGGAGCATGACTCTGAATAAGTAGGGTTCTAGTGATATCCAATAGCTGACGATGTTTCCGCTCTGCAACACCATTTTGTTGTGAAGTGTAAGCACATAAAGTTTCATGAATTATACCACGAGATGAAAAGAACAAGGACAGAGTTCTAGTACAAAACTCCAATGCATTGTCAGAACGCACAATTTTCACAGAAGAAGAGAAAATATTTTGAACTTCATTGATAAACATTTGAATCACATCTCCTGCTTAAGATTTATTCTCCAATAAAAACACCCAAGACAAGTGAGAAAAATCATCTACTGCAACCAGATAGAATCTGTGTCCCTGGTGGTCAGGAACACAACTGGGACACCAAATATCAATATGGACTAACTCGAACAAGGAGCTACTGCTCCGACTCTGATGACTCGGGAAAGTCGACCGATGATGCTTTCCCAATTGACACGCTTCACATTGGAAGGACGACTTCGGAGAAATATGGGGCAAAACACGACATATCTTCTGAAGAGGGAGATGACCAAAACAGAGATGCCATGTATATGGAGAGTCTGATCCTGTAGACTGGAGAGATGCACCGACATAAGGAGTATGAACCAGACGATAGAGACCATTCTGCTCACGGCCACAACCAATCACCTTGCCCCAGAGTATGTCTTGAAAAACAAGAGATGATGGGTCAAAAATAGCTCGACAGTTCAAATCCTTTGTAAACTGGCTAATGGACAGTAAATTCATAGAGAAATCAGGAGCATATAACACATTCTGCAGTCTCATGGAAGGTGTCAAGTTTATCTCCCCCTGTCCTATGATCGGGGAATGTGTCCCATTGGCTATCACCACAGTTCGTCCTGAAGAGACTGGTCTATATGAAGTGAGCTACTCTTTGTCCCCACAAAGATGATGTGTTGCTCCAGAATCCATAATTCAGTTTGTAATCATAGACCCATCACAAGAGGTTAGAGCATAATAACTATCTGAGGTACTGGCTGTGGCAGGGGAACTGGCAGAGGTAGAGACGACCACATCTGACCGACCTCCAGGAGCTGTATCAGGAGGCATGATATTCCTCAGTCTGGCAACAAGATCATCGAATCGCTGGTCCAACGAGGAAGGTGCAGGGGACTCAACTTATTCTGCTACCCGAGCTGATGCAGGTTAGCTATGCTTAGAGTAGCATGTATCCTCGAAATGACCAGGGCGACGATAATAACTGCATGGTTGACAAATTCGACCCCCATGACCCCGGGGGCCACGGCCACGAAAGGTGGAGGAGCCACCTCTTCCTCTGGAGGCTGCCATCGCTTAAGGTGTCTGGCTGGCAGTCGAGCTTGGGACAATAATTCGACTCAGTCGGCGAAAAGCTTCCTCCATAGGAGGAATAGTGGCGTCAGCAAGAATCTGAAACCGGGCAGCATTGTACTCTGGATCAAGGGCAGCCAGGAATACACCTACCATGGTAGCATTCCTTTACGTCTTCTGCTGCTCAGGAGTGGCCGTCAACGACATGAAGCTATGGAGCTTCTCAAACATCCCTCGTAGGGATGTGTACAATGAGTGAAGGGGGCGCCCATTCTATTTGACTGTAAAAATATCATGTTGCAACTGAAGTATCTTTGTCTCGTTCCGCGCCTGCGAATGTCGCTGCTAGAATGTCCCACATAGCCTTAGCCTTGGGCTGATGCAGTACATCGTTGGCGATCTCTATCGTCGTCCCAGATAGACAGACTTTGGCATAAGCATCATCCGCCTCCCACGAGGCATTCACCCCAGTCTTCTCCACCGGCTCCTCTTCGGTAATAATATGCTTCTTATAATTCGACTTCATCAGGCTCATGAACTGCATAGCCCAGAGCTCATAATTTGTCCCGTCCATTTTCACAATAGGCGCTGGATCTCTGAATGCGTCAGTGGCGGATACATCAACCTTGTTCTCAGACATATTGCCGAAAATGACTGCTATGGGTGCAAGAAATCAGAGTTTGTGTGCTACACAGACATATATGGGTTTGGGTGCACATGTAGACTCATGCACACCAACCCATCAACCAACTGACGAAGTTGATATGCCCAGAGCTTGCTAGGGTGCCGCGTACGGAAGACAAGTCATGCGCGAGGGCTGTGAGCGCGAGGCAGCACGCGAGGCGGCGTGCGGGCGCGAGACAGCGCGCGAGGTGCGCGGTGCACACGAGGGGAGCGCGCGAGGCGCACGGTGCACGCGAGACGAGCGCGCAATGCGCACGAGGGGAGCGCGCTGTGCGCGCGAGGAGAGGAGGCTGCGGCGCACTCGGCGGTGGCGCGCGCGCGAGGTGAGGAGGCGGCGACGCGCAAGGAGATGGCTGGAGGTAGGGTTAGGGTTTTTCGGGAATCGAGAGCTCCGGTCTAGGACCGCCGCTCTGATACCATGTTGGAGAAAATAAGAGCCTTGTTATTTCTGAGAACCCTAGGCTCTCTTATATAGTAGAGAGGCCTATGGGTAAATTACATAAAGTGGAAAACATAAATAGAGAATAAGAAAGAGATACGTATGAAATATGAAAATATAAATATCTTTACAATTATGAAACAAGGAGATCTCACGCCTCGTTCAACAGAGGTCGACACCATTACATATTCTTACGAGAATCTCGTGGTTCCCTTTATCAGCTCCTGTGACCCTACGAGTATGAAGCAAGGGGATCTCACACCTCGTTTAACCCAGTATAGGTTGACACCATCACATATTCGTATGAGAATCTCGCGATGCCCTTTATTAGCTCCTGTGACCTCCTCATTGCCTCCTTGGAGATTTCTTACTACTTCTGCATGCGTCTGAGTGCCTCTGACTACGCATTCTCGCAATCGCATCGTCCACACGCACAACTAACTAGCTCCGACCTCGTGCTTTGCCATCTGCTCCCCCTTTTCGAACCTCCATCACCGCTATCGTAGACTCTCTTGATCCCCTCTCCCTTGATGGAAGTTTATGCCAATGGCATTATTAGTAAATGTGATATATTTTAAGGGACAAGATTGTCAACATTTAAATTTTTCTGTCAAAGTGATATGAGATATTGGATGGTAGCTAACATAGGGTTATGCCATGTAAGAGTTAAGCATTATTCAGGGTTCTCATGTAATTCGCGATTATGAAGGGTTCATGAAGTAAATATGAAATTATACAAGGTTATGTGTGTAAAAATACCAAAGTAAAATTGTATGTAATACATCCACAGTAAATAAGATATTTTTAGCATGCATTCCCCAACTTTAACATTTTGATAAAGTACTTTTGAATGGAGGATTTGCTTATAATTTTCCCACGGCAGCAACATGCCCTTGTAATGATAGAGCATGATTTTAGATATCACGGTACATCCTTTTTCTCCATATTTGTCGGCATTAATACATGTGGAGTGCCTCCATCGGCATGCATGCGACATATCTAATGCCATGTCGATTACTTTAACGATGTAGGTGAAATTAAGGGGCATTTTCTTAGATGTTTTAAAATATCAACCAATATAGGTGATATAAGGGGGGCACTACTATTATGAACATGTTTAAGAGTTTTTTTTTGAAGAAAAATATGGTGGCATCCCGAGAGGGATCCACCACATCATGTATGTATATACTTGAGAAGAAAGGGAAAAAGAAAGAAGTTACATCAATTTACATTTCCTCTGCTCCCTACAGTGTCCTAAAACATTATTTGCATTAAACCCTTCCCCCACAAAGATGACCTTGTTCCTGATGCACCAAATCGACTACACCATTGCAAACAAGTACATTTTTTCCTCATGGCTACACTCGCATACCTATTAGATATCCCTCCAAAATGCGGGGCAATTGCTCTGCGTAATCCATGAGATGCTTGCCTGACTCCAAATCTCCTGGGAGAGAGGGAAAGAGAAGAATAAGTGATCTGTATCCTCCCTCAGCTGCCACACTTGTCACACGCGGTATCCTCCAGGCCCATTAAATTCCCCCGACGAACCTTCATAAGGATCCTCCCAAGTTTGAAAAGCCATAAGAAAATCTTGACTCTGTTAGGTACCCTGCACCACCATATGAGCCTCATGTCACCCCGTACTCCTCTTACACTCCTCCCCATCCTCCACGAGAAGTGATAAGCCTTATGTACTGTAAATCTCCCATCTCCCCAGATAAGATGATCTCTTCCAGACGATGGGCACTCGCTTTAAAGCAGCTTGGTCTGTAGAGAAAGGAACTCCTCAACCCTTTTTTCCGACAACACAGATAAAAATGTCGGAGACCAGGCCTCACGATCCCAAACCTTTTGCACATATACCTCCTTGTCGACCGCCAACCTCATAAGGCGTAGGAACCTCTCCCCCAACTCTCCATCCCGGTCTAATCATCCCTCCAAAAATGAAAACTTGAGCCATCCAACAGAGTCGGTCCCAATCTAGAAGCAATCCTCAGAATGATTGTCGTAATCCCCTTCCAAGAGATGATGGAAGTTAGCCTGGAGCCACCTTGAACGGCAAGGTAATACCGTAGATCTTCCTGAGGAAGCAACACTCCAAGTCCTGAGACTTCCCCTACACCTGTACCACCCACCTTGCCATAAATGCCTTATTCATGTCCCCCATATGCAACACTCAGAGCACACCCTTCTTCTTTGTCGCCATCGCCCTGCCCCAATCCACCAGGTTGACGCCCTTCTTGCCTTGCTGCCCATCCGATCAAAAGAATCTTCTAATCAAAACCTCAATCTTGGCTCAGAACCCTGCATGCAAAGATCTAGTGGAACAAAAGAATATCGAAATGACCGAGAGAGAACGTGCTTCGGGAGAACCAACTTCCCACCCTTCAAAAGCAATGTCGCCTTTTATCTTGCCAACAACTCCTCCAGTCTTTCCAGCAACATCGTCCAATCCTCGAACTTCGGCATCCCAACCACCAACGGGAGCCCCAGATAAGAGATCGGCAACGCGGTCGTCAGGCAGCCTAGTAACTCAGAAGTACGCCATTCCCCGTCCACCGCAAGGTCGAAGGGTACCATTGCCGATTTATCCCTATTGATGTGAAGCCCCGAATGTCCCCAAAGATATCCATAATAGTTGATGCTCTTCGAATCTACTCCTCCTCATCCCAGGAGAAGCACATTGTCATCAGTGTACTGAAGAATCAGAATGGATATGTCCTCCCTTTTATACCCAAAACACTAGTCTCCCTGCACTGCCAACCTTATCATTACCGCTAACGCATATTCCACAATCACAAATATGAGCGGAGACAACGAACATCCCTGCCTGATTCCTCTCTGCGGCTGAAAGAAACCCCCCTTTGGTCTGTCATTAACGAGCATTGCATGAGAAGTCGTAGCGGAGCCACCCATACCTCTGGGAATCCCCTTCTCTTAGGTGAAGCCCATAGGAATATCCAATCCACCGAGTCATATGACCTCGGAGAACAACTTCCATAGCACTCCTTTTGACTTCTCTTCAAATTTCGACACAACTTTTGAAGCCATGACCAAACCGTCCGCCATAGCTCTCCCAGGAACTGACGTTGTCTACTCAGGCGAGATGATTCGATGCAAAACCTCCCTCAGCCTGTTGGCCAGAATTTTTGATATCAATAGATAGATAACATTAAATAATGTGATAGGCCTATAGTCCGTGACACTGCCAGGCTTTTCCTTCTTAGGAAGCAGGAAAATCAGTGCCCTGTTCAACCTCTCGGATACCTTCTTTACTTCTAGGAACTCCTCCAGCACCTCCAACACATCTTCCTTGACTGTCTCCTATAACTCCCTATAGAAGTATAGTGGGAACCCATTGGTTCCCGGTGCCCCATCTGCATTAAGCCGAAACAACGCTAGCCTGGCTTCCTCCTCCCGAAAATCCCCTCATTAGCTCCTCAGCCTCAGAGTCAAAGATTTGCGAAACTCCCTTGCCTTACCAGCCCCATCTAGTACGAGGGCGCCTTCTCCCGAAAACTTGAAGTGAGATCTCAGGGTGATTCCCACCTCCCTGTCATCCTCCACCTCCACCTTACTGACAGAATTGGAATAAACCAAGTTCCCGTGCCTCCTCCCATTGGCCAACACATGAAAAACCTCTTGTTCGCATCACCTTCCCTCACCTAATGCTTCCTTGATCTTTGCCTCCATGCGGTCTCCTCTTTTTTGTCCTCAAGCATAATCTCCTGCAAATGCGTGTCCCTATCTGCAAGCTTCTCCTTCAACAACTGCCTTTTGTCCTCAAGCTTGTCCAATATGCATATCTCCTCATGAGCCCTCAACCCCCTCCTTTGTCGATGCAACCTGTTGGCACAATTGAAATCCCATAAGATTTTTCTAAGCGACACCAGTTTGGCTGCCAGCCTACACATCGTCGAACCAGTATGCATGCAATCCTACCAGAATTTCGCCACAGACTCCCTGAATCCCCCTCCATCCAAGATTCGCTCAAAACGGAAAAATGACCAAGGATGAACCTCCTCCCCCAAAGACCACACTAAAGGAGTGTGGTCCGAGTGCGCCCTAGTCAACGCCAAAGCCCCTACCAAGGGAAAGATCTCCAACGCCTCAACCAACATGAAAAATCTATCAATACGAGACCTGGATCTCGCATTCCGCCAATTGTACACACATCCCGCCGCAGTTACCATCTAAAGCTTGAGCTCGTCCAACGCATCCCTTAGCTTTACCGAACCATTGTCTCTACCCCCATGACTACCCCCATCTAAGCTGAACTTATCCGCATTCCATCCCATCACAATGCCCCCGGAAGCCTGTTCGGAGTCTACTCCTTTGCGTTCAACCAACCTGGTGCCCCCAGTCTCCTTTCAGATATCAACCAATCCTTGCAAAATCTTCGTCTCCTGCAGCATCACCACATCTGTCCCTGATTCCACATCAAATTTCACATTATCCCCTTCTTCTTTGATCTTCTGGACCCTTGAACATTCCAAGTGATCAACTTCATTGATACACTTTAGTTGGCCCCTTCGACAGTGCTATCCCCAGGCATCTCAACACCTCCTTCAGATCCGGTCCTCGGCCAGCCTGAAATTCCAGTTCCACCACATAGCCTTCCCACTACTTACTGCCTCGACCTGGATCCATCTCCCCTCCCCCTCCCCCTCTCCTACCCTCTCGACCCGTCTGCCCTGCGATGCACGGTTAGGCCGTGCATCGGGGTCCATGTTCCGAATACCATCCGCTCAGTCCACCACACTTTGGTCGGCTGCAGACCTGCCCCCAGTCTATCAAGATTGAGGTAGACCTCCAACCACCGTCGCCTCCTTCGTTCATTGAAGCCCCTCTGAGAGTACTGTCGCCCGTATCACCCCTTTTGACGCTGCCGATCACCAAGCTCCCTAGCCATGCATCCCAGACCATCTGAACTGCCATCGACCCGTAGCTCCCCCGACATTGCGCTCAAGCTGGCCCTTGAGCATGCATCCCTCATCTGGAAAACTAGTAGTGACTCCATATAATCAACCTTAGAGGAAGTACCGCTCCTCACCGAGTCACCACTGACCTCCAACACCAATCTGCCTCACCAGACTCGATCAAAGGGTCCTTCAGCAGGCCTCCCCTCTCTATGGACACCTCCCGAGGTATCACGAGACCACTCGCCACTATAACCTCCAACGTCGCCCTCGATGCAGGTGCCCCCAGACCAGAGCAATGTCAGGTCTTCTGTATCCAGAAAAGAAGCCCCAACCTCGGCCACAAATGACCCTGGCTCTGCCATAGGACCTGCAAAAGAGAATGGGTCCACCCCAAATCCAGATTGTGGATTTGGACCACTTCTTCCATAAAGAATGGACCCTACAACTGAAGCTGCCTGAACCGTCCCGATGGAACTGCCCGATAAGATATCCGCATACGAAGCATCCACCCCGTCATTGTGCGCTGCCTCATTGAACCCGCCTTAGTGGGTATCCGAAAAGTCTGCCCTTTTTCTGGACGAGATGATTCGAATCCTTTAAAGGTGGGTCCAATCCCTTCTGAGCTCTCCTTCCCCAACGGGCTCCCCTGCCTACTCCAGTGACTCGATGTTCTCCTCGTCAGCATGCCCATCCTCGTGCAGATCCACATAAAAAGAGAAGCCCCTGAAGCACACGAAATGACATGTCAGCATCGGGCGACGGGAGGCCACACTCACCACCTCCACCCTGGATGACTGACCGCACTGGAAACCGTCGAAGACCACAACCTTCACGTGTAACACCGAAGCCATATCTTGCAGACCATGTCCAAACTCCTTCACAGCAGAAGGATGCCTCCGATGCAGATCCTTTCCTCCTCCTTTAAGTCCTCCACCACACCATCCCTTGGCAAAGGGACCCTCCAATGCATCTTCCCCTCGGCTCGACGGGAGAGACTCAGCAGCTTCCACTCCTCCGCGACAATGAGCTCTCTAGAGCACACTACGCCCTTGCCGATCTCGATCACGTCCTTGCCAAATCTATGCCCAACCACTTCCCCAATATTCTCCATGGCGCCGGACATCCCCTCTCCCGACCTTCTAGGAACCCCAACCAGGACCCTTCCCCTCATCATCTCCCGCGCTGCTTCCTGACTATCAACAACATCCCCACACTCTGTCAACCCATCACAACCCTAACCCCGAGGGAACGGAAGTTGCGGTTCCTGTTAACATCATAGGCGAAGCCTCTGATCGGGTCCTGACACGCGACAGCTCGATGTCCCTACCCTCCACACCGCAGGCACTTCACGTAGAACTACACACTCCCTTCCCAATGCCGTTGTTGTTACGCATTAGCAAATCCCCCCGACAGTCGTCGATGACCCTCTACTCTTTTCCACTCACTCTCACGCTCTATTCCACCACATGCCCTGGACTTGAAGATGTCCCGAGCTTATGCACTTTTGCAAGGATACGCACTTTTGTAAGGAGAGTTGTTTACCATTGCTATTGGTTTTTCTTTTCTTTTTCTTATATTTATCTTTAAATATTAGGTCTTTTCTTACATTCATTATGTAATACTTTTTTACTAGTCATTTATTGTTAAATGATATAATATATTGATGCATATTTAATATAATGAAAGTTTATATAATGTGTTAATATAATGATCTGATATTATACATGTACATGATTTTACATATTGACTTTTTTTAAATCCCCAAATGTAAGATGGCATTATAATTACATTACTTATACATTTGGAAACCTGTAGAAACTTTATTATTTTGTGATTGATTGATTATATTTATTGTTGACATAATTGATAATTATGGGATTTTGTCGGCATGTCGAGACATTTGGTACCAGCGAAACACCATCGATATTGACACTTATACCTTGTGATGGAGATGGTACCTAGGGATGAGAATGGGTCAGGTTGGCCCCGAGCCCTTCATTTAAAAAACTTGAGCCTTCTGCTGGGCCCAGACCTGTAACTTTTTTGTTTTGGCCCATGCCCAGGCTCGACCCAATTCCTATGGGTCGAGCTTGGGCCGAGCTTACCCATCTCCACTTGTGAGTATGAGGACTAGTGTGCTCCGGACTTTTCCTCTAAGCATACCTTGGTATAAATAGCCAAGACCAAGGCCACCATATTCCTCTGCACTATAAACTTTGACTTTGATTTCCAATAAAAAGAAAAAAAATGACGCCACATCAACGAAAAAGAATCAATCTCCTTGAAGATAGAAGGATGATGCCCTATGCAATCCAAAAAAAATCATCTGTAGCCGTCATTCTCATCAGCGGTTGTTGCGTACATTCCAACATATTAAAAATAATAACAGGAAATTTAGTGTTTCCAAAAGAAAGCAATTACATAGACGCTGATATTTAAGAATAACAATCTAATTATGTGGAAATAGGTTTTCAAGATGCTCTATTTGTAAAATCTATGTGCACCATCACTCCAATATTTTTCATATTTATATTTCATATATTAATTGATCGTCTGTGTGTATGTTATTATATTTTTGTCATTTAGAGATCATGTTCATGGATCTTGGTAGTGAGAATGATAAGTTTCTGATATGATTCTTGATTCTATCTAATTTCTTAAGCCTAGTGGATAGTACGTGGTCTTGGTTTGAGTATGACCTCACACTATGACTCTAAGACATGAAAAGTACCTTAGGGTTGGGGTGTTTCCCTAGACATGCGGTGGAGTGTAATGCATGTTAACTAAGTTCCCAACACGTCCACTAGCTTATTTTATCACTTATAATAGTAGTTTTGAGATCCGATCAATATCGATGATTAATAATTGAGGATGATTAATGATTTCGAACCAAACTCTACTGTAGCCAACTCAGCTGTAACCAGCTCAATAGTAGCACATCATCTAGCCTATTGGCAGAACGGTAACCAAGACTCAAGCGGTGATAAAGTCTCCTTAGAGACCCTTCCGTCTTGCCTTCTATGTGGAAGTGCGGTCCAATAGAGGGATATGTCTATTCCAAAACTACGCCATAGAGACAAGTGAGAGAGAGTCTTCAGAAAAGTCACTTAGAAACTGGCCCAATGCATGGGCTAATGAGCTCATGGGAAAAACTAAAACCGAGGGCCCCCAACCTATGTATCCTAAAACAGAGGGTCAACGGAACTTGTCAAAAGTCGGGATCCCAACGAGGCGTAAAAACACTGTGAGCTTGCGTAAAACCGTAAAAAGGATTGGAATCCTAGACCTGCGCACTAAGCAACCGCTGTCCTATCTGAGCTTCCTATCTCCCGCCTAGTTGAGGGTCACCATACCCTCGTACAGTTAGGTGTAAAAGTCACCATGACTGACACGATTTACAACCATTACTGATTCTCAACCATATGGATACATTGGAATACTGATTCAATCGCATTATTTTATCTTGTTAGCTTCGCTGATCTAAGTGAACATTGCTTGAGTAATCCAAGTTATCAAATTAAAAGAAATCCTTACGCAAGTATGGGTTCTTACAAGATGGCATATATTGTTCATCAGGCAAGTTAACAAAATCCCATTTGATATAAACAACTATGAATATGTATTTGCCGGTTGATGAGATGAGTAGAGTTAAGATTGTCCAAAATTTTATTTGTTGTTTCATCAAAATCTATTCCCAAACTATATTTGGAATCAATCGTGTGATACCCTTAAGTCCCTGTATAACGCATCCCAGAATATATTAGCTCAAAGTAGTTCCATCAATTTGCCAAGCTACTACCAGGTTTATTATCAAATATCTCGACCAACCATATAATATAATGCACCAATTTCCCATCCTTTTCTATTTGTACATACTAATTTAGATCTAAATATTTTTGATTCATATAATTCCAATATGACAATATGCAATACTTGAAGATCATTAGAAGTTAGATTATCAAGCTCTTATGATTATCTAGGGGCTGATACCATAACTATTACTAAACCAATTGGTTTAATTAAGGGTATGAATTCTTGAAATTCTCGAGATACGATTTTGGTTTATGGCTATATTTTGCGATTTAAAATAGCTAACGATTTCCGATTAACGAACGATTGAATTTCATCGAATCGGATTTTTGGGTAGTCTCGGTTTGTTTTGCAGCTTTTGAATTTGTCTCGTAGCTTTTTCGATGACACACTCTACGATGTGATTGACTTTTGGTCGATTACGACCGAATGAATTTTGATTTGTGATCAATGGATCGTTCTGGCTTTATTCAATATTAATTAAACATTAATTGATCATTTAGATTCTTAATCAGGTCGGTTTTGATTTATTCGGAGCCGGATGTTACAAATATAAAAACCTCAAAGGGAGTCTTGTCCTCAAGACCCGAGTCAAGGTTCTTATGTGTCTTGTTTGTATTTTTATTTGGCATAAAAATCTCAAAGGATTTTGAACCCATAAAAACCTCAAAGGAAGAATAACCCACATTCATTCAATATATATAATTAACTAGGATTGTTTTGACAATTACCTGAGACGAGCTGCGAGTATTGTGCTTGCATAGCAGCATTAGTCTCCCACGTTGCCTCTTCGATTCCATGTTAGTGCCACAACATCTTAACCAAGGGAATCTCTTTATTGCGAAGATTCTTCACAGCACCGTTAAGTATCTGTACTGGCCTCTCCTCATATGTCAACTCTGGATCCACGTCAAGGCTCTCATAGCTGATGACGTGTCGAGGGTCGTGTATATATTTCTTAGGCCGGATATGTGAAAGATGTCGTGAATGACTGAAAGGTGTGGAGGAAGGGCCACTCAGTAGGTCACTTTCCCCAATCTAGCATGAATATCTAACAGTCCAATATATCATGACGCTAGCTTGCCACGAATACCGAATATCTGAATTCCCTTCATGGGAGATACTCGGAGGAATACCCAATCTCCCACCTATATTTACAGGAATGTATTCAGATTAAATTAAATCTTAATAAGTCATATTTGCAAATTAATTAAGAGAAGAAAATCAGATTACCTGAAACTCCAAGTCTCTTTTCCGATAATCTGGATAGTTCTTCTAGCAGCTCTGTGCCGTCAGAAGTTTTCGCCTCACAAGATCAACAATCCTTGCAGTCTCCTCCAGGAGATCCACAGAATATAGAGCATAATCATGAGAGGTGTGAGGCATCTCTGCTTGTACAGGTCTTCGAATGGTGCTATGACAATACTGGAATGATGACTGTTGTTGCACGTGAATTCTACCAATGGTAGATGGTCCTTCCAGGAGCCTTTCCACTCTAGAGTGCATGCTCGTAGCAAATTCTCAAGCGTCTGTATGGTGTGCTTGCTCTGTCCATCGGTCTGTGGTTGGTACGCGGGACTCATCTTCAGCTTTGTCTGTAGTGCTGACATGAACTGATGCCGATAATGAGATATAAACTTTTAGTCTCTATCAGACACCACCTCATGTGGTATACCATGGAGCCTGATAATGTTCTGCACATATAGCTTGGCCAATCTGGATGGAGTGTAGGTCATGCTGACATGTATGAAATGAGCTGACTTGGTCAACCTGTCAACAACGATCCAAACCGAATCATGGCTGCCTAGTGTCTTCGGCAATCTAGTGACAAAATCCATAACGATACTCTTCCACTTCCACTCAAGAATGGGAAGAGACTGCACCAACCCTGGTGGTCTCCTATGCACAGGTTTGACCATATGACATGTCATACATCTACTGACATGATGTGCCACATCGCGCTTCATAACATCCCACCCGAAATGTTGTCGTAGATCACGATACATCTTTGTGCTACCAGGATGGATGGATAACCGTGAACTGTATGCCTCATCAAGAATGTCTCTACGTAACTGCTCATTATTGGGACAACATCCCGACCAACTTTCCATAAAATAGACTCTATAACCACAAATCATTAAATTCATCCTTGATAGCACGCATGTATCTGTCTCGAATCCAAGGATCTATCTCCTGTCCTTCTACTGTGCTGTCCAAAAGATTGCTGAAACATGAAGGCACGACAGTAGATATGCATGCATTCTTCTAATAATGCCAATGAGTCAAAGCTATGAGCATATCCCACGTGTATAGCCAGCTTGTCATACCCTCTGCATGATCTCTTCTGCTAAGTGCATGTGACACTGCGTTTTACTTACCGAGGTGGTAGGAGATCGTGCAATCGTAATCCTTGAGTAGCTCAAGCCACCTACGTTGTCTCACGTTCAACTCCTTATGATCGAAGATTTACTTCAGACTCTTGTGATCTGTGAAAATCTCGAAATTCACCCCATAAAGATAGTCGCGCTAGATTTTGACAACTATCGCTTACTCCAAGTCATGGGTAGGGTAATTCCACTCATGCGGTCGCAAATGTCGTGATACATATGCAATCACATAGCCTCGCTACATCAGAACTTCTCCCAAACCTTCTCTTGAGGCATTTGTATAAACTGCATAATCCGGAGTGCTTGAAGGAAGAGCAAGAATGGCCACTGTCATCAATTTTTGTTTCAGTGTCCTGAAGGCCTACTTGCATGAATCATCCCAGATAAAAGGAACTCCCTTCTGTGTCAATTGTGTCAAAGGAAGAACAACACGTGAAAACCCACTGACAAAGCGTATGTAGTAGCCTGCTAATCCAAGGAAGCTCTGAATCTGATGACTATCTTGGGATGCTCCCAAGACATGACCGCCTCAATCTTCGCATGATCAATTGCGATACTTGCTCCAGAAATGACATGCCCAAGAAATGTGACTTGGGATAACCAGAACTCGCACTTGCTTAGCTTGGAAGTGGATGATAGTGGGTATGAATTTATATATTTAATAATATGTTGAACGACTTTCATTATTCAGGTAGTTCTTAGGAGGTGGATCACTTGTTCTTTTCTTGTATGGCATAGCAGAAGCATGTCATGCTTCTCGTAAAAATTGGGTGGATTCCTACAATGTGTTGGTGTTTTGGAAATTTATAGGCATCAATTGGAGTGGCTTGGATGGTGATAGGATCCAGATCTTGTATGGGATCTTTGGTCAGCAAGGATTGGCTTGGTGTTCATCTGGAGAGATTCGCGAAGAATGTAAACGAGCATGCTGAGGTTTTCTTTCGAGTCGTGGTCTTTGTAATTGTTAATTTGTTTGGCAAATCTACAAGTTAGGGTGGGCACCTTTTGGGGGCCCACCCTTTTCACCCTAAAAAGGTATATATGGAAAGTATTAGCGCATGCATCCTCAATCTGGTGATTTAGGAGCAATAGTGATAGTGTTCCCTCGATATGTGCATCATGCTGGTGGCATGGGAAGTATTGTAGAAGTCGGTATTCAGGAAAATATTCAGAATTATTTGGTTATGTATTTTTTAATTATTTTACAAATATAAAAATTATATCTAATATGTATATATTTATATATATATATTTGGTTATCAATCAAAAAGAATTTAATATAAAAGTACCAACCAACAAGTTACATATATTAAACTTTAACATATGTGATATACTGGATAAATGCGAACCTTTAAAAATAAAAAAATCAGCAGTCAGTGAATAGTCGGCTGAATACCCGAATATTCACACTGAATATTTGGTTTGGGTGAATATTGACCGAATATCTATATTCTTTTCGGTCACCCCTCGAACCTTATATTCGGTCGGAATATTCAGTTCATTCGGTCGAGTATTTCAACAGTGGTGCACGGGCGACGTGCACTCTTGGAGAAATGAAATTCTAGGTGTATCAACACATATCTAGGGCCTAGGCCATGCCAAACATGCCAGCATGCTGAGATATTTGGAACTTTTTCTATAGAAGTAGCAACATGTCCAGCATATGTGTAATTATATATTCAATTGGTCATAATAAAGGTGTCTGATGCATCTTTTGAGTGAACATGATAGGAGCATCGACATCAGTACTTTGTTGATCGAGTAGTGCCACTAACTCATCATTTTGGCTTTGGATATAGTAAAAACTGTGTGGTATCATCCGCTCCCCTCCGATCCGGTAGTGTGATGGCACACATCCCAGGTTACCTCCAACTTGTATCAGCAACAAGTCTATGCTTGTCATAGTTGCATTGACATCATGATGAATGACCGGCTGCTCTTCTGACATGACCATGCCCTATAATAGACATATCATTCCACCTGTTTATGCACATGTACTTGTGATGCGGCGAAGATGCTTGCATGATGTTCTGGCAATGGGAGCTTGTGCTTTTATTAGGTTTTTGATGGGGTAACAAAAAGATAGCTTAGGTACACTTTTTTGGATTGCTTCTCAGACACTATGTGGAAAGAAAATTTTAAAATGTACATTCATTGAAAGATCTCAGGCCTATGTATAGTAGAAACCTACAAGAAGATCACGCAGACCACACCCTACCATACAGAAAATGTAGCATAAAACTGGATTTAGGAACAATTAACTGAAACAATCTCAGAACAGATGACAACTGTTGGGAGTAACAGTCTTCTTTGAGTGTAACAAAAGCAGACACGGACTTTAATCATCGGAATATACTTGTCAGGAGTAGTGGCCTTCTTTTATTGGAAAAAATAACTGACGGGTTTAGCATTTGGAAACTAGTTGTTTCTCTGAACTTGTTCTTATCCTTCAATTTTATTGCAGGAATCATTCTATAATAGTTTGACTGAAGAAGAGCTATCACGAGTCCATGAATACAACTTTGACCATCCTGGTATGGTTTTTGCATGGTGTCAATAAAGTGTACACCTCATTTATAATGTTCTCTGTTTTGAATTTATTGTAATATCTAGTTTGTCCGTCGCACTTGGGTGAAAGTTGATCAAAAGTTATGCTTTTGTATAGATGCATTTGATAATGAGAAATTATTGCATTGCATGGAGAATCTAAAGCGTGGACAAGCTGTCAATATACCAAATTATGATTTTCGGGTGCACAGGAGTACGCTTCCTGCACGGAAGGTAACCATAGGCTTGTCTGGTACCATTATATGGTGAAGGCTGCCGATTGAGTCAATTTTGAAATAGATGACTCTTTCTTTCAACTAGCTGTCTTCGACATGTGTCTCTTTGTTTGATGATCCGTATGTATTTTTGTAACCTTGGCAGCATAGTTTTGAGACAGTACACAGTTTATTTGACAGATTATTGCTGAGATTCCTGAACTAGATATTGTTCTGCCACTAATTTAATTGAAACTTTCGCAGGTCAATCCTGCAGATGTGATAATTCTAGAGGGAATATTAGTTTTTCACGATCCTAGAGTTCGTGAAATCATGAATATGAAAATCTTTGTTGACACAGGTGCGCTTAATATTTTATATACTTTTATCTATGAATATATAGTTTTCCCAATTTTTTCTGGCGTTGATCCATGACAAATCAATAATCATCAAACTTTTGTCCATGGTTTATGTCATCAATTTTAGCACTTCAGGCATGAACAATGAGGTCAATATCCATTGTAATGAATTACAGTGTGGTGCGACATTATTACAAGGACTGTCTTAATGCAGTCTGCTTTCTCCATCATGGTTTTGCTCTTACATCTGTCTGTACCCTTTTTCTTTTTAGATTTGTGTTTGTTTTCTTGAATATACTGTTTTTTTGTGTCGTCTTCTCATAAAATGCCCTCATTTTCTTAATAATCATCCTGTCAATGGTTCTGTGAATGATTTTCCAGTTATTTCCAACTGTAGATTGGTTCTTATATGGCTTCTGGAATCATGAATAGTTAAATGCCAGCTTTTATGGCAGTTGTACACCAGGGAGAGGCATCTTCTCGTGCTTTTTAAACTTACCAAGTTTTAAGCTAGAAATTACAGTTATTCAATTGTTTGCTATTCTCTGCTTTGAACAAATTGAAACTAACTTGTTTTGATGCAACCATATTTTTATTGAACACTTTTTTTGAAAAGAAAAATGATGTTCATCAGGTATTAATGATTTTAAACATGTTATTGTTGCTTGCTTCCCTTGTAGATTTCATAATAGCCATTTTTCAGTGCAGATGCTGATGTTCGCCTAGCAAGACGGATAAGGTGTGACACCGTCGTGAAGGGAAGAGATATAAAACCTGTATTAGACCAGGTCAGTGATTCTGTTTTTGTAATAATCATTTCTCCCTTCTACATGATTGAGAACTGAGTCAAGGGGCATTTTTGAACACCAAGTGTGCATCTTGATTATGTTTTAATTTGACTCTCAGGAGTCTCAAGACTCTCAACACAACGGACTTTCTTATATTGTTTAGTTTATGGTATCTGTATAAGGTTATATTCTTACATCATCTACTTGGATTAACATTCTAATTTTTAGAATCTTGCATGCGTACATGCTTATCACTTTCTTTTGAGTAGCCAATGCTTGACTATTCTCTATAGGTAGTCATTGAACATCATAAATACAAAATAATAATTTTTTTGAAGAAAAAAATATGATATAAAGATTAATCGCTAAAAATTTATTTCTGACCAATTACAAGAATTTTCGTCCGTGACAGGTAATTTTATTTAACACAAGCGGCAACTTTATCCACGTAACATCTCCCCTTTGAACATCTTTTCATGTCTTTGTAGCCACACTGCCCACAGGACCGCTAGAGGAAAGGATCCATTATGACTTTTTCCATATGTCAGTCCTAGCCCACTTGCTGCCCTAACGTCAAACTCCAAAAGTAAATTTCAGCCAGCCTTATAAAATGACACGAAAAGATTTTTTTTCTGTGCCCTCATGGACATCACAATTAAGTGCACAAAATGTGTCCATCTTCCCATCCTACCTACCTGTACAGGTGTTGTTGGTAACCTACTACTTTCTTTGTGACAACCAAGCATGTATTAATACCTTTAACAAGGTCTTGTCTTCCACAATAGCAATTGACAACCTAATGTGAGATTTCTATGTGGGTGTTGAGAATGGTCCTAGAAGACATCGTAAGATGCATTAATCATGAAGTGATCTTCCTTCCACTCATAGGCATCCCCTACATCCAGTTCGGGGATTATCCTTTTCTAAGAATCTTGAAGTTGATAAAACACTGCACCCTTTTGCCAAAAAGTGGTGATACAAGGTGTCACAACTTGTTTCCCTTGGTAACCCCTCGATAACTGTGCCATTGAAGTGCAATTTTAGGATCCAAGGTAAAAACCCCACGAAAGAAGACTCACAGTATTCCATTTCCCGACCAATCCTTTAGCAAGAGCATGAAATCCTTGCCATCTCCAAGAGCCCGCAAAGACATTCCCCTCGTGGCATCATCTCTTTAGACCCTTCTAAAATGCACATAGGCTTTCTTGGAAACCTATTATCACCCATTAGCGACACAACTCCACTACAACCATTTAGCACAAATCATTGCCCTCTCTTTTAAGTTTTGGGGCAATCTAAAAAGTAACATTGACCATCAACATTCTTAAACGAAGCCCTCCTTCATTTGTTGATCTACTAAATTAACCACCTTTTACACCCATTTTACAAGGCACACCCCTTCCCATTATCTCTAATTTTTTCTATAGGAACCTCTTAATATTATTACTGTGCCATTCTATCTTTGCTTGCATTTGTGCCATTCTATTATTACCACCTTTTCCAAATTTGGTCCCCTATCCACATCTATGTTAGATGGGTCTTATAAACATCAAATCCAAGGAGTAACATGCACTATATACAAGGGGATGCTTTATAATTTGCAACCCTCCTCATTCATATTGAACACAACAAACGATGGCTTTTAGTTATTCATTTTAAGTCCTAAAACATACCTAGAGTGGTAATACTCTTTATGAATAGGGTCATGCCCTTTGCATGCCAGGGAAGAACTCAAGCTAATGACGTCTCTCTTCTGTCAGGAATAAAAAAGTACATTATGACAAGCTTGGAAATTCACTGGCAACACACATAATATGGCTAAATGGACATTCATGGCACACACTTCTCCTTGTTTGAATCCACCCACCTTCAAACCTTGTCACTAGCATTGAAAATGAGAGGTCCTAAAGTGCTATGTTCCAAGGTGGGAAGTTGGTGCTTTTGAAGCATGTTCTGTTGGTCATCCCTTTTTTCTTTTGCTCTACGAGACAGATGCCTGCGGGTGTGCATACACAGATGTAGGCTTTAATGAGGAGGTTTTGTTGGTTGGATGGGAGTCAGTCTAGGAGGGGGGTCCACTTGGTCAATTGGGGCAGAGTGACAACATCAAAGAAGAAGGGCGGCTTGGGAGTGCTTCGAGGGGGTGAGATGAACAAGAACTTGCATGGATAAATGGGTAGTGCGCTTATGGGGAAAATCTGAGGACCTTGTCTGTAGGCTGTTGAGAAGGATATATTGGGTGTCTTTGTCCTTGGAGGTTTTTTCGGGCCGGTTGCTGTCATCATTGTGGAAGGGGATTATTAAGCTGATCTTGGATTTGACTTTGAAGTTGGGATCGATGCTTGGAGACAGAGTTGGTTTCTGGTTTTGGCGAGTTGATTGGACAAGTGATGGGGCGTTGGGCGAGCGCTACCCTCGCCGAATGTAGCTGGCTTGCAATAGGGAGGACGTGGTGCAACATGTTAGGGAGGGGAGGTCTTGGTCTCCTGTTTTCTCTGCAGACCTGTCATATCATGGTTGAGGACTTCCTGGTATTGCAGGTGGATTTGACACAGTTCAAGGGGTTGATGATGGGCATGCAACACTTTGTGCGGGGCGACGGGAAGTTCTCGGTAAAGAAGGCTTATCAATTTTTGGTGGAGGACGGTGAGAAGGTGAAGGAAAAGGTTGTTGATACTAGGTTGAATTGGGGATGCAGAGTGCCAAAACATATAAAGATTTTTCTTTGGTCTTTTCGGATTAGCAAGATTCTCATACAGGTACACCGGTGTAGTTGTTGGGGGCGGAAGTTGATGCTTGTGTCAGGTGCAGGTCGGCGGCAGAGGACATAGACCATTTCTTCTTCTCATGTCTGATGCTGATGAAAAAAATCAACAATGGAAAAATAATTTTTACGGTATAGATATTTGACGGAGAAGAAATTAGAGGACATGAGAAGAGAAGAACGCACCGGTTGTGCGGGATTTTAGAGATGAACCATGAAGATCGCGCTGAGAGAGAGACAGAAAGATGGAGAGGTATAATTCTCAATTTTATATATTCTGAACTGAATTGAACTATTTGAAACAAATGCCTACCATCCCCTTTATATATGAGGGACGGGATTACAAAATTACAAAGGCAATCAAATTCAAATGAAATGAAATCCTAATCGATTCTAATGACTCTAACTGGCTTCCTAATTTGAATCCTAACAAAAATTATCTACCACAAATGTTGAGATTATAATATTAATTTATTTAAGTAAAATAAGCGATTAATTAAAACAACTAATTAGGGACAGAAAACCCTAATTGTGAAAAAATCCCAAAATTCACGACGGCTTCAATTCGGCTTGACTTGTCAATTTGGGAATAATTACATGAATTCTCTACTGCTTTAAAAATTCGTCCTGAGGAATTGGTTGATCTTTCAGCTTGAGACTTGACGATTTGATTCCAACATTCTCGATCCCATGTTTAAAGAACATATGTAGACCAAATGAC
The DNA here is from genome assembly GCA_037367405.1 of Ottelia alismoides. Taxonomy (NCBI): domain Eukaryota; kingdom Viridiplantae; phylum Streptophyta; class Magnoliopsida; order Alismatales; family Hydrocharitaceae; genus Ottelia; species Ottelia alismoides. The sequence continues at coordinate 886,592 of JAZKJV010011386.1, read as the reverse complement.
ATAATCCATATGCCCTTGGTGCGGTAGTTGGAGCCATCAAGTTCCTACTTGAAGAACATATGTGGCGCAGATGGCGGTGCTCTTGCGGAAGTCGCTCCCCCAATGTGGTGCTCAAAAAATTGATGGGGCAACCTCATCTCGAGCATTACAGACTTCGAATAACCCATTGCAAATGAATGGAACAAGTTTAGGATGTGAGATGTAATGAACTAGACCATAGGGTCCTTATATAGGTGAATCCCACATTACTAATCCTAATCGGACAATGTAGCAACCTCAATTTCCTTTTCTCAACATTTCTATTTAAATATTCATGCTCTAGGGGGGATGGTAGTACAAATTTTCTACCCCTTTAATTTAACAAAATTCATGAGATGAGCTCTTTAATTTGGCCTTTAAATACAATATTTTGTGATGAGGGACTTCACTGCAATTATCCCAAATCATATCGTAATCCCTATTCTCATGGGAATTGAATCCTATTGAAAAGGGACCCTACGCTAGGATTTTTCTTCCATCAATAAAGCAATGGTGGGAGGCTGAATCGAGAGGATATAAGTGGCAACGACACGGGGAATGGAGGTGCAACGACCCCAAATCAGGAGCCCAGCCGGGGAGTCCTTCTCCCTTTAATCTTCGGCGATGACAAGCTCGACTACAAGGAGGTCGCTGTGAGCGTTGTCAACAGTGGAAGAACTAAAGCACATGGTCAAAGGTTCCCTAGAGGCGCGGGTGATGTCTACCTTCGGATGCCTGATCACCACTCCCAGTAGTTGCGAGATCCCTTCACAAGGCAGTGACGATGGTAAGTTAGGTGCCGCGAGGATGATGAGGATGGTGGCGGGGCTATTGGGACTCGTATGTTGCATGAATGGAGGTTGCACGATGTACGTGGGTGGCAGAGGGTGGGTGAAGGTGTTGCGTCGGTGGGTGGTGGTGATGTCAGGGAGGCTAGTGCGTTGGTGGTGGGAGCTGTAGCGGGGTCAGGGAAGTTGGTAATGGAGACTGTAATGGGGGTGGTGGGTTGTTTATCGAGGAAGGGGTCTGCGTTGGGGTTGGCGGTTTTGGCAGTGATACGTGAGCCTCTTGAACACCACCAATGAACATGAGATCAATGATTTCAAGATCTTCAACCGCAGGGCCTTCATCGTAGATGGGTTGTACAACTTCTTTGCCTTCTTGGAGTTGTAACACTGAAAACTTCATATTGAGTAAAAATACATTTTATTTCCAGATTGCATTGGACGTACAACGATCTGATTTTTTTGTTGAATATTTCTTCCTCAATTAACGTGTCCAACCACTCTTGTACTTTCATGCTTTATAATAGACGATGCTTCATGCATATATTCCTTGAATATATTGATATTGACGTATGGAATATCGTAAAGACTAGATACGTAAGACCAGTTGTTGGAACCATTATCACTAATGCTGACAAAAAGAAAGCTACCAACTACTCCAAGGCTATGAACACAATCTTTTTTGCGATCATAGTATATGTGTTCAATCACGTTTCAGCTTGTAAGACAACCTACGAGTTCAGGAACAAATTCAGCGTCACATACGAAGGCACTACAAAGCTATAAAAATCTCAAGTAAGTCTGCAACAACAAAGGTACAAACTTTTCAAGATGGAAAGTGGAGAGTCTACCCGTGACATGTATACCAGGTTCTCAGCTATTATAAACAACCTCATAAACCTCAAGGTTGATATTGTTGAGCCGAAACAAGTAATGAAGATCTTGAGATCCCTTACCCCCATATGGAGCACGACAACGACCATGATTGAAGAAGCCATTAATGTCGACTCTCCTTGTTGATGATCTCATAGGTAAATTCATAGCCTATGAAGTGTAAAAGACTTAAATTGTAGAGGTTGAATCTGAAGTGAAGAAAAAGAAAGGCATAACACGTCAAGGTACAGAAACAACCTCAGAGGATAACTCAAATGAAGAGCTTCTCATGCTAACCTAGAGGTTCAAGAAGTTCATCAAAAAGAGTGACACGAAGAAAGGAAGCGACTTCGAATGCTTTAACTGCAATAAGAAGGGACACTTCTAGAAAGATCGCCCCCTTCTCAAGAAAAGCAATGATCAAGAACCATGAAGTCAAGAGTCAAGCCAAGACAGGAAGATCGTAAAGGAAGAAAGGAGAAAAGGTCCCCTACTATCTCTAGTATCCAAAGAGAAAAGCTTTCCAAGCTACTTGGGACTCCTCCGATTTTGACTCCGACTCTTCAACATCTTCCGAGAGCGACTCCAACAATTCCAATAAGGAAGTCCTGCTCGGCCCCGATGAACCCTGTCTTGATGAATTGCAAGAAGCCATTACATAAACTTGTAGTAAAATTGAAAAAAAGTGATAAGAACAATTACTTGCACCATGATAGAGAATCATTCAAAAGAGACCAGCTCTTTGAAAGATCATATTAGAGAACTCACCTCTAGTTTATTTATTTATGAAAAACATCATGAATTTGAAAATAGAGTGTTCAAAACAAAAATAGACAACCTAGAAGCCACCGTAGGGAAGCTAAAACAAGATGCACATACGTTAGTAAATAATCGGGCTAAATTCCCTAAGGGGAAGGAGAACTTAGACAGGCTATGAGGATCTAACTACCAAAGTAAAACCAAGTTTGGGATAGGGTTCAACCTAGATAAATCTTGTAGTTCTAATTCTGTTAAAATTAACAAACCTGCTTTACCTGCTACGCAAAATAGGAAGTTTCCTAGCCAAGTCAAAACAAAGATGGTTATGGAACCAAGGAGAAATCCAAGGAGACATCCTAACCCTCCAAGGACCTACGAGTAATGGGTACCAAAGAAACCCAATAATTGTTTTATAGAACCCACGATTTTTTACAAAAGCCCAATTGAGTGTCTATTCATGACCATACCATATTTCACAAGACCTAAAACGAGATCAAACTAGCAAATGGATCGTGGACAACGGATGCTCTCGATACGTGATTGGAAACATGGGTTTATTGCTCAACTTTAAGGCCAAAGCTGGTGTTTGATGGGATTGTCAGATTTGGCAACAATCACAAATGTATGATAATTGACGAAAGTAAGATAGGAAATCCTTTTACGTCTACTAATCATGTCAGCCTCGTTGACGGTTTGAAGCACAATCTTTAAGTGTCTCAGATCTTTGATAATGGTTCTAAAGTTGCTTTTTCTTCTTCTGGTTTTGAAGTGCTTAATGAGGACACCCTAGACTTGTTGTTTAAGGGAGATAGACACAAAAGTATCTACACACTTAGATTCAGTAAGTGTTCATCGTTAGATTGCCTCTTGACAACACAAGAAGAACCCTTACGTTGGTATACAAGATTATGTCAAATTCACATGAACTTAATCTATAGGATTAGCAAACTTGACTTGGTAAAAGGCTTACCTATGCTTTCCTATAAGAAGGTAAACAAGTGTTTAGCATGTGAACTAGGTAACTCCATAGAAAATCCTTAAAGTCCAAAACGCTCATTAGCTCCTCCAGATCATTAAAGCTTTTACATCTAGATCTATTTGGACATACAAAATACAAAAGTTTAAGTGGACATCACTACTATTTTATCATAGTAGATGACTACTTAAGTTATACCTAGGTTTGGTTCATTTCTTCCAAAGACTTAGCGTTCTCTGAATTTGATAAGCTACCCGAATAGATTTTGAACGAATAAAGATCTACAATCACTAAGTTAATAAGTGATCATGGTAGAGTTCAAGAATGAAATTTTTTTGACTATTGTGCTGAGGTTGGGAAAAAGCATGCATTTTTTGCACTTAGAACAACTCAGTAAAAACCACTCTTCTAGAATGCGCTCACACAATGCTATGCGAATCAGACCTGCGTAGATATTTTTGGGCAGAGGTCATAAAGACATCCTGCTATACCATAACTAAAGAAAACATCTTTGAGCTCTATTTTCGATGCTCACAAAAGAAAGGCTGCTTCCGTATTTTTGGAGGTAAATGTTTTGTTCGTAATACTAAGGATATCCTTGGCAATTTTGATCCCTTTGTAAGTTTGATTTGAAAAGTGAATAAGGAATCTTACTCAGAAAGCAAAGCTTATACTCTATTCATTAAGAAAAAAATGACTGTCGTGGAAACAATTAACATTTCTTTTGATGAGAATTTTAGAAAGACGCCTCATCTATAGAATTAGATTTTGAGGAAGACGTTCAAGTAGATCTTTCCAGAGTCCCTAAGAATAGTGATTTTTATGGGTTACCCAAGGATTTCAACTTTGTTAGAGATCACCCAAAGGAGCTAGCGATTGGGGACATCTCGATTCTCGAAAGGAATCCAAACGAGGTTGCACTTAAATTCATTTGCACTATTTGCTTTTGTATCCTCAACGGAATTGAAGTCTACTTATGAGGATGCAACATTGATTCTTGGTTAATGGCAATGCAAGACGAACTTGTTCAATTTGAGATAAATCATGTATGAGAGCTTGGTCCTAAAAAAATCACATGGTTATTGGAACTAAGTGGCTTTTTAAGAATGAATTGTATGAGTCAGTGCCAGTTGTCAGGAACAATGTAAGACTTGTTGCTCAAGGATATACATAGCATGAATGCATTGATTTCGACGAATCCTATGCAATAGTTGCAATCATTGAGTCAATCAGAATGGCATTAGCACTTGCTTATTTTAAAGAAATTGAACTTTATCTCATGGATGTTAAAAGCTTCTTCTTAAACAACTTCATTAAAAAAGAGTTTATGTTAGGCAACCATATGATTTTGAAGATCCCTTGAGACCAGAACACATCTTTAAACTTAGGAAAGCCCATTATGGACTTATGCAAGTTCCTTGAGCATGATACGACTAACTTTAGAACATTTCTACTTACCTCAGGTTTCACGATAGGTGAAGTATATTACACTTTTGTGAAGTTATTGCCTTTGATTTACTGATTATGCAAGTTTATGAAGATGACATTGTGTTTGGATTCATCAATGCAAATCTTTGCAATGATTTTTCTTAAGTTATGCATGATCGATTCGATATGAGCATGATGGGAGAACTGAAGTTTTCTCTAGGGTTGCAGATCAACCAAACAGAGTTCGGTACTTCTCACGCCAAACGTATATGAAGATGTTCACGAAATTTGGTTTCGATAAAGATTTACGGAAGTCTACTCCGATTGCTCCATCAACTCACCTTGACCTAGATGAGTCTGGAAAGCCTATCAACTAAAGGCTGTATGGAGGTATGATTGGTTTTTTACAATACCTAACCATAAGCAAACCTGATATATTCTTTATTATTTGTTTAGGAACACAGTTTCAACCAGTACTGAAAGAAAGTCACCTAAAAGCCTTAAAAATGATATTCCATTACCTTGCTTTTACAGACAATTTTAGGCAAGGTTGCAGAAAGCGGTAGTCGGTAGTCAGTCGGGGGGGTCACCTACTAAGTATTAGTCGGTAGTCGGGCGACTAGTCGGAATTAGTCGGGCATTAGTCGGTTTTGAATTTTTTATTATTTTAAATATATAAATTATTATTAATATATTAATCTATATGTACCCACTTAATGGTCTAGTGGTAGTACAGTGTGTTTACCACACAAAAGACCAGGGTTCAAATCCCACTCTTGCAGTGGTTGTGTTAGGTAGTCGACAACCAGCGTAAAAAATAGTCAAATCTTTCAACATGGATTTGAGCAAGAATCCATGTAGCCGACCCTACTTATAGTGGGATAAGGCTTAGTACATTTTTTTATATTAATCTATATATATATACTCAATCCTAAATATGCATAGATTTAGCAATTTTCAATTTTATAAGAGCTAAAAAAGAAATAATTGCAGGAAAAAAGTAGCAAGTTAAGAACAAATGTTTGCTACACAACATTAGCTAATGTTCACTGACAGATACAACATTTCAAAATAAAAATAATTCAAGCCAGCATGAAGCACCAAGTAAAAAGTCAGTCATCTTCATCATTGTCCTCATCCAAATCAATCTCTTCTTCTTCATCATCATCTTCTTCTTCATCATCATCATCTTCTTCTTCTTCAACTATGTCTTCAGGTAGAAATTCTTCCTCTTCTTCATTTATAGATGCAACATTTGAGCTCGAAGATGAAGCTCCCTTGCCACGTTGACTCTTTCTAAGCTCCCTATTCTCTTCTGCACCACTTGCATGAGCCACTGCTCCCCAAGACAATCCGGAACCTGGAAAGTCCTCATCTTGAGCTTGTACATTGACCTCTCCTGTCCATTCACGTAAATATGCACGATCACGAGAGGAAAGGGGATCTTTTCCTTTCTCAAGACGGCGTTCCATCAGGTTGGAATTGAAACGAACGTACACAAGATCGTTTAGCCTCTTTGTTTCCAACCTGCCTCTCTTCTTGGTATGAATCTGTAAGCAACATTACAAAAATTGTGACTAATGACTATATCACTTACTAAATTACAACTGGTATTTCTATTAGATGGGTCACTCGAGTCTTACCGAGTCAAACGTGCTCCAATTGCGCTCACATCCAGATGATGCCGAAGTCAAGCTCAAGATCTTGATGGCCATGTCTTTCAAATGTGGTGTGTCATCTCCATAATTGTACCACCAATTAGCTGGTCAATATAGTAGAATGGTTAGGTCAATGAAATCAACGATAATCAAAATTGGATTAATGGAAAATAATGTCTGAAATACCTGGATCGAAATTTTCATCATTTCGCATCCTCTGTCTCACGGCTAATGGCTTCCCAAATGCCCCACGACCATTTCTATAATCAACAAGCTCCTTTGTGGTGATAGCATCTTTGTATATCCAAATCTGGATAAAACCGTTCCATGCAATCCATAAAACCTCTCTTCACCACAATATCTGCATCACCACCACACTCCATGAAAAAGAAGTATGGGTTCAAATAGTAAGCCGCTAGATGCAAAGGAGTATCAAGTCTGCCCTTGGTCTTGGAGATAATAGCATCCACAAAAAACTTGTAAGATGACTCCACGCTATTAAAAGATGCAATTATCTCTCTCTTTGCCTCTTGAAGCCCTCCATAAACAAAGCCCATGGATGGGCGGTAATCTGCATCAACCACACGCAATAGACGAACCAAAGGTGTAAAAATTTTAATTGCAAATGCGGTGTGGTTCCAAAAAGTAGCGCTGAAGACTATGGACGTCGCTTGTTCTCCCTTTTTGGTCTTGTACCATTTGCACGTCCTCCACTCATCTGAAGAAAACATCAACCTGAGCTTGTCTTTTTTCTCTAGAATGCTTTCTAGAATGAGGAAAGTAGTAGCAAACCTCGTTTGCCCTGGTCTAGCGATGTCTCTCTTGTTTGTAAACTTCGACATCAAGCTCAATGTTTTAGTGCGAGCATAAATAAAAATAGTGAGTGTCCTCGCCTTTTTAATTGCGCTCTTCACCTTCGAATCTTTGCCGTTCTCATCCAAAGCAAGATCAACGGAATGAGCAGCACATGAAGTCCACCAAATCTGAGGATATTTTGTGAGCAGCAACCTCCCTGCTGCTACATTTGCCGAAGCATTATCCGCAACAACTTGCACAACATTCTCCACGCCAACTTCCATTATGCACTCATCCACGAGCTGAAAAATGTACTCGGCAGTGTGTGTCTCATCAGAAGCATCTATGGACTTCAAAAATGAAGTCCCCAAGGAGCAATTGACACAGAAGTTCATGATGCTCCGTCCTCGCATGTCCGTCCATGCATCAGTCATTATAGAGTATCCTGTCTTCTTCCATGTAATTTGATGACATTGCAAGTCATCAGAAATTTTCTTCACCGCCTTCTTCAAAAATGGGCCACTAATCTCATACCTCGTAGGAGTCTTGAGACCTGGACCATACATTCCAATTGCCTCCACCTATTCCACCATCTGCTTGAATTGTTTCGTGGTCAATGCATTGAAAGGGATCGCCGATGTATATGCCCAGTTGCATATATAGGAGACAACCCTCTCACGATGGTCCTTGGATAAAGCATCTTTTATGCTCATCTGATGTGTTCCTTGAATGGCGACGGTCTGTTACAAAGATTCGGAAGATCGATGCCTTTTTGCAGATCCATCATCTCCAGTGATCGATATTAATCTCATCTCTCATCTCAGCAAGGTCAACAGCTTTTTGACTCTTCTTTCTAGCAACGTCATCCAAGACCTGGATCATCATCTTCTTCGTATCTTCATCCACCTTAGGACATGGAGCCACGTTGCCTTTACGGTGCGCAAGATGTTGCTTGAACCTAAAAATCCCTCCTTTCACCACCTTCTTGCACAACATGCAAGTAACCGTGTTCGAATCCGCACGGTTTGAAAGGTATCCAAACTGCCATGCAGGATCACTTGATCCTGTTGGCACATAAAAGGAAGAGTCACCACCAGAGGCGACATTCGTGGGAGGCGTCGACATCTACATTGTAAAAAACACACAAGTTAAAGCTTGATACAAACACACATTTTCATTTTTCTTTTAATTAAGAACAAACGAACTACAACACCTAAATCAATTCCTATTAAACTACACAAGCAAGGAGATGTTGAAGATATAGACCCTCTGTATATTTTTTAAAAAACATGAGAATGTCTATTGTGTTGAATTCAACAAATGAATTTCTATTAAATAAATAGGTTATGGAAATAAATAGGTTATGGAAATAAAGGTTAGTCTGTTGGTAGAATGACACAATAGACATTGCATCTCAATAGACTACACTCAACATTTCTAATAAGGGTTATGCAATCACATTTCTATTATGTCATTCTACCAACAGAAGCTACCTCAACATTTCTAATATGGGAATTGCAGCCTACAACATAAGAATGACAACTGGTAGCTCATAGTTCCCCATAAACGTAAGGAACCTCAAGAATAAGTGGTAAATGGTAGCTCATAGTTCCACATAAATAAATAGATTATGGATTGCCTTTGATATAGTCGAAATAGATATTTGGAAAAAAATAGCAAAAAAAACCCTAACTGAAGCACAGGCGATCGGATGGAAAGGCCGCGAGTGGCAGGAGAAGTCGAGAGATGGTCGCGCTGGGATCTCCTAGCGGCGAGCGACCACCGCGCGGCGTCGGGAGCAGGCGACGAGCGACGAGCAGCGAGCGGGAGCAGGAGGCGGAGGAGGTAATGGGACTCACGTTGGGAGGGAGAAGTCGAGAGATGAATCGTGTGGGTTTTAGGTTACTGTCAGACAGTAACCTAAATCCCGCTCGTTCGGGTCGCGGTGAATCCCCGGATTCGGGTCATCGGATCCTTCTTGCAGAAATCGGCCGCCTAATCGGCCGACTAGACCGTCTAGTCGGCCCGACTACTCGGCCCACCCGACTAATGCTCGACTCTCTCAAATCGGGTCGGTCAGTGGGCCGACTCGAGTAATCGGACCGACTAGTCGGTCTAGTCGGCCGATTTTTGCAAGCTTGATTTTAGGTTCGTTTTATCAAAAGATGCATTGATTTCTTGCATATATTGACACAAATTATGTTGGTAGTCGCATGGACGGGAAAAGTACAAGTGACACCTGCCAATTCATGGGGAATGTTCTTGTATCTTGATTTTCAAAAAAGCAAACTTGTGTAGCTATTTAGACCAATGAAGTGGAGTATATATCCCCATAACTAGCCCGCTCTCAGCTTTTATGGATGAAAAATACTCTTTCAAACTTGGGTTTTTATCACTTGTGCCCCTCCGAGATATCGCAATATCAGTTAGCCCCTATCTTTTTGATAATATCAGTTGTGCCCCTCACTTCTTGCTATTTTATCACTTGTGCCCTCCGGTCAGTAACCGTCCATCCATAGTGCAAACAGACGTTAACTTTGAAGACATAAGCGGAATTATTTTTTTTTAAAAAGTTATGTGGTCATTTTACACCCTATTCCTCGTCCTCTTCTTCTTCCTCCTCTTCCCCATCCTCTTCCTCCTCCTCCAACCTCCTCCTCCTCCCTCTCCTTACTCGCCCCTGCCCCGCACCGCCCAGCTTTGCCTCGAGCTCCCCGCACCTCCTCCCAGCCCGTCGCCCCCGCCCCCAGCCCCGCCACCCCTCCCAGCTCGCCGCCCCAGCCCCAGCCTCTGCCCCCTCCCCTCCCTGGCGCCGTGCTCCCTCCCCTGGGCCGCCCCTCCCCTCCCCGGTGCCGCCCCCTGCTCCCCTTCCCCCTGGGCTGCACCCCCTCCCAGCCCCGCACCTCCTCCCCTCCCCGGCGTCGCACCTCCTCCCCCCGCACCCCCTCCTAGCCCCGCACCTCCTCCCCTCCCTGACGCCGCACCTCCTCCCAGCCCGCCTCCCCCTCCCCTCCCCGGCACCGCCTCTTGCTCCCCCTCCCCCCTGGGTTGCACCCCCTCCCAGCCCCGCACTTCCTCCCCTCCGCACCTCCTCCCAGCTCGTTGCCCCCGCCCCTGCCCTGCGTCGTCCAGCCTGGCACCCCCTCCCAGCCCCGTATCGCCTCCCAGCCCGTCGCCCCCACCCCTGCTCCTGCCCCCTCTCCTCCCCGACGCCGTACTCCCTCCCCTGGGCCGCCCCCTCCCCTCCCCGGCGCTGCCCCCTGCTCCCCCTCCTCAGGGCCTCCCCCTCGTTCCATCGCGGTCCTCCCCGAGCTCCTCCCTCGAGCTCCTCCTCCGCCCCTGATTTTGTTTTGACCATAATATCCTTCTTAACCATATCATGATTTGAATAAACCATGGATATTTTAATTTTTTGACGGTCAATCTGACAGAAAGGCACAACTGATGACGGAGCAAGAAGTGAGGGGCACAACTGATATTACCAAAATGATAGGGGCGTAACTGATATTGCGATATCTCGTAGGGGCACAAGTGATAAAAACCCTTCAAACTTTGGTTTAACCTTTAACAAGAATAATATTCTCTGTGACAACGCTAGTTCTATCAACCTTGCTAAGAACCCTGTCAATTATTCTCAGAAAAAATACATTGATGTTAGACATCACTTCCTTAGAGAAAATATTTTGAAAGGTGAAATATGTTTGTAATACATTCTAACAGATAGGCATCTAGCAGGCATTTTGACTAAACCTTTAGCTCCATTTCAGTTTGAGAAGATTAGAAGAGAGTTGGGGTTGTGCAAATTAAGCGATATTTCTTGAATATTTAATTCATAAAAAAGGAACATAATTAGGGCACCTATGATCGATCATCAGGACTAGCTTGATCGATCAACCTTGATCGATCATGTAAAAAAACTGATCGATTATTTAGGCAAATTTCAAATTTGGAAAATTTGATTTTTGCACGACAACACTTTTGGAAGTAAGATATCTAACGTCACCACCTTAACTTTTCAGATTAGAGACGTCATGGCATCTTCCATTCTTTATTCCATCAAACAAATCTCTTAATTTTGGAAGGTAGTACACATCCAAATCCCTCAAAAATTGTCTTTGATCTTATCCCACACCATAGAAAGTTTTTAAATAGAACCCCAATCCATCCTTTTGTCTCACACCTTCAGAAAACAAGAGAGACCACCAAAATTTGACTTTCTTCTCTCAGCCAGAGTAGAGCCCTGATCGATTATCCAACTCCGGTTGATCAATCGCCCCTGATCGATCATCCTCTTCTTCCTGATCGACCATATGTAAATCCAATACACCATTTCTTCTTTTATTTTGTGATTCCTTAGTTGATTCTTGTTTCTTAGTAACTCTAACCATACAAGAGACTATCCAGGAGATCCCAATGACCACCAAGATGTTGAAGAAGGCATCCACGTCCCAATTCGCGTCCACCCTTGACCACATCCAGGCCTCCTCGCGACCATGGTTTAAGAAAATGTGCCTCAAGACACATGAGGTTGACGCATGGAGGCGGCCTTAAATCGTTCCAAAACGACCGCCTCTACTAGAAACTATGAGACAACCGCCTCAATTACTCGAGACAGTTCGAGGTGGTGGAGGCATGAGGCAGAGGTGAGGCGTTCCTCGAGGTCTTATTGATTTTTTGATTATTTTTATGCAAATCCTTTGTTCTATTGTCAATTTCAGATGTTTATAAAGATATAGTTGTTTAGGATATAATTATACAAGATGAATGCTTAAATTGGTCGCGTTCATGTTCATATTTGCCATTAAACATGTCCAATTATGCCAATAAACTCTTAGCATTATACCCTTAAAGAACACCAACCTGACCCATGTGACCACCGAGATCCAAGCATTGATCTATGTCGTTGTTTTGGTCAAGCTGTTCAACTTGTCCCACTACCTTTAGTATCTTCTCTCTCAAAAACTTGTGAACCACCTTTCCTTAGGATTCCTTATGACTCACATCTTGTCTCACTTCTCTGTGTCCATCACTCATGATCCAGTCGCATGACCTGAGTCCACCCATTCATAATCGAGGCTATGATGTTGATAGCTGATTCTGAGGAACCAGAAATCGCCCAGCTGGCCACCACTGGATCCAGTCCTTTTTGCCCCCTCACTTCCATGGGTTCATACCCATGCTCGTTCAACCCTCTTCCTTTGCCTTCGATACTTCTTGCTGATACTTGGACTACCATCTCGCCCCAAGAGAGCAACTTTCGCATCGAGACATCATCGGCGTCCACGCTATATTCGTTCAGATTCGAGAGACCTCGGACACCATGATATTCTATCAACGTGAGATGATGACTTATGAGAATGATTATGCCCTCAAAACTTAGTCTGTTGTTTATCTTTTTTCAAAAGTTGTTGCATTATTTACTTGTATTGTTTTGGAAAGTTGTGATTTCCGGCACGCTTCAACAAACAATTTCCAAGTCGAGATTTAATGTTCCATTTCTGATCGACCATTTGTTCTCAGTGATCGACCATCATTGATCGACCGTATAACGTTGACTGATCGATCATGACTGATCGACCATCTCCTTTGATCTGATTTATCATAATCTGAATTCCATCCCAACGATCAGAATGATCAACCATAACTTTTTGATATGATCGACTATTTACATCTTGTAAGAGTATTTGGTTGTGCTCACATTGAGTTGTAATAGGGTAAATGGATCCTGGAGAAGATCCATTTACCCCATCCCGTGTTTAGTCCCACATCGTCCAGTGGTGGGACTTGGAGGCTCTGGAGAGGCTATATAAGGAGCCCCAGACCTCTTGTATCGATTGAGAAAGTGCAATGCATAACACGCCCCTTTGAGGGCTTCTCTCGTGGTTTCATCCCGCTCCTCACGGAGTAGGGTTCCACGTTAAATCCCGCGTTCTTATTATTTCTTTATCATCTTCCATATTTCGCTTCCGCTTCCTATTTCTTAACATGGTATCAGAGCAGGTCGATTCTCGAGGATTTTTATCATGTTCTTCGATTATATTTTGTAATCGGTTTGAGAATCGTTTTTGAGATATTTGTGAAGATGATTATTCTGTTCAAGATTTTAGGATTCATGAAACCCTTGTTATTTTCCTTGCGGCCAACCCTATCGACGATGGCGGCGCACCTCTCTTCTAAGCGCTGGAGGCTCACTGATCTGGCGTGGCCTCAAGAACCCAGGCCGCAACATCCAGGGGTTTCTTCTTTCAGGAGATGTCACATCTTCCAGTATCTAGGGTTTCACCCTTGCTCGTGCCAAAGAAAGATTCAGGCGGGCCCCCTTCGCGCTCCAAGCCTCTTCCAGCCATTTGTTTCAGATTCCTGGCAGCATCTTGAACCCAGGCGGCATCTCCAGCCTGATCGCGTATCACGCTCCAGGCGCGCATCACGCGCGAGTCCCGAAGCCTTCCTCTTTGCAATCCAGTAGGCGACCCCCCCTCTCGCCCAAGGCGGAGCCTCTTGTGGCACTCTCGCCCAGTCGACTCTCCAGGAAGAGGCTCCTTCGCGAGCCCTTACCCCTGCAGGAGGAGGCGACAGGCTCCTCCGCGTCTTCCTCTCCGATCGCGCATCTCCACCTCGCGGTCCAGCGACACCACATTAGGCGCGCAACCCTCAGCAACAAGCGCCTGGAGGCGGCGCTCATCGCCCTCCCCATCTCACGAGTCGCGGAGGCGGCTTCCATCGCTCCCATCGTGGGCGACAATATGAGAAAGGGGTTCCCACAAGGGGAACCCTAAATAGAGGATGGGAAAGTTTCGGCTCGATGGACCTTTGTCTTAAAAAAAATTGCTGGAAGGGCCCATGAAAAAAATCAATGTGGGTTGTTGTTGAGAAAAAAAAGAGAGGAGGTTTGTCTTAGAAAAAAAGGGAGAGAAAAAGTTGCGTACAATAAAAAGCCGTACGCAAATCTTTTGCAAAAAAATGAAAGAAAAGCCATAAAAAAATGGTTGAGACGGCTTAAAAAAATGTTTAAAAAAATTGAAAAGCCGCAAGGAATTTTTTGTTCCCTTCCCCACATTTATATATCTCTTAGTCTTCTCCCAACTTGGTCGATGTCTTCATTCCGACCAGTCATGGAAGGTCGTATCCCGATATATCGACGATATATCGGTATCGACAGGTCACCGATATATCGCCGATATGTCCGATATCGGGTATCGACACACAAAAAAGGCGAGTTGATTCCCGATGTCGGTGATATGGCATTGATATATCGCCGATATATTGGCGATATATCGGTATCGACATGGTACCGATATCGATATGTCCTTCCATGCGACCAGTGTGGGAGAAAGGGGGAGTATAGATAGAGTCACAGGTCTTCTCCAGCCATATTCAGATGTTCCAGATTCACATGCAGAGACCATTCAGATTCCAGACTCTACAGTTGTTCAGACTCGACGATTGATTCCGAGTCCAGTTTCAGACATGCACGAGTGTGCGGTCATTTTCTGATGAGCATATGTTGCCATCATTTGTTCGAGGTCCCCATCATTATTCTTGTTTTGTCGGCCAGAGTTTTCATGTGAGCCATAGGGACTCCAGAGCAGAGGACCATTCCCTACGCTATTGAGGGAAAGGGTTTTCATGTGGTATCATAGGTACTCCAGAGTAGAGCACCATTCTCTGAGCCAAATGGGAGAGACCCAGTTCTCCGACGAGGAGACTTCAGGCACAGGTTCCGACTCGATGGTCAGATTCCGAGTCTTCAGTTGACTCACACTCCAGCCTGCTCGTCCTCCTCACCTGCACGGCATGAGAAGCAACGTCCTCGATTGCAGCAATGTGCACGTTAGGTTGATATTGTTCGTAGTGTCCTGTAGCGTTGAGTTGAGTTTCTTTCTGTTTGTCCAAGCTGAGCATTGCATGCTCCAGCTTGAGGGGGAGTGTTAGAGTATTTGGTTGTGCGCCCATTGAGTTGTAACAGGGTAAATGGATCCTGGAGAAGATCCATTTACCCCATCCAGTGTTTAGTCCCACATCGTCCAGTTGTAGGACTTGGAGGCTCTGGAGAGGCTATATAAGGAGCCCCAGACCTCTTGTATCGATTGAGAAAGTGCAATGCATAACACGCCCCTTTGAGGGCTTCTCCTGTGGTTTCATCCCGCTCCTCACGGAGTAGGGTTCCACGTTAAATTCCGTGTTCTTATTATTTCTTTATCATATTCCTTATTTCGCTTCCGCTTCCTATTTCTTAACACATCTGATCGATCATACTTATTTACCTAATCGATCATTTCAATAAATCACTTATGTTTTGATGCTTATTTTGTTACCAACGACAATATCTCTTGGAACACTATATAAGGGATCGCATACTCATCGTTGGAATACACATATTTCAAGTAATTACTCCTATTCTCAGTAGAAAAACAAGAAACTCTTCTGGGCAATTTCCTCGACAATTCTTTCTCCCATTCTTTGATTTTTTCGATTATTTCAAGAAGAATTTTGTCAGTTGATAGTTGTGAAGCATCGTTATCGAATCAACAGAGTTCGATTGCTCCCCATTGTTCACATTCTTCTGATAGCAGTCAACTTTTTTGGCAGCCCTCCTTAGCCCGGTGGTTTTTTGTATTTGTTTTGATATTGCTTATTCACATGCACTGTATGTGGTATAATTTCTATGCTATATCTGTGAATATTGTGCAATTATATTCTTTTGATTATCTTTAGATATCACTGGTCTTGCTTTGAGGATACCTTGATATATGTTAAAGGTTAGTTTCTCTGGAAAAGTTTATTGCATATATATCTTTTGTTTCGAGTCAAGTTCTTTTTGCAAGACTTTAGGTGTCTGATCACAAGTGTGTAGAGTTCTTGGAAGTAAGATCTCCAAGGAAGTCAGAAGAAAGTTGAAGACTGTCTGTTCTTCTACTTGTGGTACAATGTGTGATATGTAGCGTTGATCTTGGTATCTGATCTAAGATTGTAAACCATTTAGATTTGTAAACAGTTGAGATATCTATGTAAATATCTTGAGCTTTAGTGAAGCAATTGATTAGCTCTACTAATAGAGAAATCTCGAGTTAGTAAGACTTGGGTCGTGATTTTTATCCAGGTGAATTTTCATGTAAAAATATTGTGCAAGATTGTTGATTGGATTGCTTGTCTGAATATTCTGTGCTTGTTGGATATTTCGCACAAAGTTTACAAACTACATCGAACTGCTATTCACTCCTCCCTAGTGGTATCACGATCCCCAAAGTCAAACTTGTTTCATGGTTAGTGGGTCTTTACTTTAATATCACAATTATGTTAGATGATCGTTCAAGAGGCGACAAGGACAACAATCTGATGTTGGAGATTTCATATCTTTGATTAGGGAGGCTCCATTTAGAGGTCATTGATGTTTTCAATTTCATACATATGTAGAGGAATTAGTCTTCACAATCCTACATCAATCACTTCTTATTGTCCACAGAGATAATGCAATTATTTCAGTTAGCCTCATTAAAATCTATGTTTAGGTCGTCATTAGATCACACATGCATGGTTGGGAATCGAGAAAGGGTCAATGCCCCTCCTCATATTTCGGTGTAAGTGGGAGTGTTGAGAGTTTTATAGTTTAAGATTGTTGGAGTATATACGTCACACTTGTATAGATGGGTAAATGGATCTCTCTAGGATCCATTACCACATCCAATATTTTGTCTCACATCTACCTGTGGTGGGACTTGGAGGGTCTGTAGAGGCTATATAAGAAGCTCCAGACCTCCTGTATCAGATGAGAAATTCAATGAACGAATCAACCCTTGAGACATTCTCCAGTGGTTTCATCCCGCTCCTTAGGGAGTAGGGTTCCACATTAAAATTTTCGTGTTCCAAGTTAATATTTCTGTAATTCATGCTCTGTTTATCAATTCACTTCGCATTCTTATTTTCAAACATGGTATCAAAGCACGTTCGATTCTCGAGGAGTTTATGTTCTTTATCATATGCTCGAGATTCATTTTAATTGTTGTTCTGTTATTTGTTCAAGCTTTAGGATTTTTTTCTGAAACCCTAAAATCCGCAAAATCATTAAGTTTTGAGAGGATTTTTTCAGGGTTTCTGGAACCCTAGTCTTCCAGATCAAACTCTAGAGTTTTGTAGATATGCATATTTCATCGACGGTGTTGCGATATGAAGCCCATTAGGGGTGGCGCTTTGGGTAGAAGCTCAACATGAATGACATAAGCACCTTTGGGCCCAATTAAGGAGCCCCATTAGGGGAGGTCGCTCCTCTCACTGTGTGTGCTTCCCGTAGGAGCCACCTGCTCCAGGTGGAGCCGCTACAGGGCGAGATCCAGGCGATCATCCAGGCGGCGGCAGACAGGAAAAAACCCCACCAAGCGGTGATGCTGCTCCTCCCTCCTAGAGGCGGCTAGCCCCATCATCATTGAGATGGATTGCAAGTAGCATGTGGTGTAACTCGGACTCTAGTAAGTGCGCCCTCGCGCACGCCACCCTTGATCTCCAGATTGGTTCTCCTATTATGAACCTCGGATCGAAGAAGGAGGTGGCGATGCCTCCTTCCCATACAATGCAGGCCCCGCACGAACGATGCACTTCTCCATCGCGCATGCACTCTCCAAGTTGAGGCGAGGTGCATCTCGGTGTAACTCGTAAGGCAGCGATGCCCCATTCTCCTCTCTTTCGCGAGACTCCAAGTAGTGCTCGATGCTACTTCTCATCCCAGGTTGATGCAAATAGGAGAATTCGGCGTCGGCGGAAAATAGATTTTTTCCGTGGTTTTTTGGTGGAAGAATAAATTGGAGGGGTTGAGGAGAGAAACTCGTCGGAGAACGAGGGGCTTGGAGGAG
Organism: Ottelia alismoides; assembly: GCA_037367405.1. NCBI lineage: Eukaryota > Viridiplantae > Streptophyta > Magnoliopsida > Alismatales > Hydrocharitaceae > Ottelia > Ottelia alismoides. The sequence goes on along the minus strand of JAZKJV010011386.1, from coordinate 868,456 downwards.
AGAAACATGGAGGCCACGTGGGGAAGGAGAGAGACGAGAGAGGGAGAGATAAAATCTCAAATTAATTATCAACTGAACTGCCTAACACAATAGCCTATCATCCCTTTATATAGGAGGGATGAGGTTACAAAAATAGAAACTCGAATTCAAATTGAAACTAATTATCCTAATTTGACTCTAACCGACTAACCGACTAATTTGAAATTCAAATCTTTAACTAATTAGTTGAGATCACAGACGATCTCATTTATTTAATTAAAAATACGACAACTCAAATAAACACAAATAAAATTAACGGATAAAAGTAGAGAAAAATGCGGCCCTATTTATCCAGTTCACGCTGCATCAACTGTCCTCCGCTTGAAAAATTCGTTTCCCGACGAATTGCTGGCTCTGCAGGCTTGGAGGTTGATAAATTCGAATCCACGTTCTCGGTCATCCCATGGAAGAACTGGTGTGGCGCGAATAGTGGGATCCATGCGTGTGAGATGCGAGTGTTGGCGACGTGGACTTCGTGAAGGAAGAGAAGGTGTGGCGCATATGCGGGCTCCCATCTGGGCTTTATCCCTTTGACGTGGTGCTCGAAGAACTGATGGGGCATTTTCATGACGATCAACTCGGCCTTTGGAGAGTCCATAGCAAAGCAATATCACAAGGAGAGTAGAGGAGGAGATGTGTCCAATGAATTAAGCCATGTGGCCTTTAAATAGGTGAAACCCATGATCCTAGTCCTATTGGGATAAGGAGGCTTTCCAAGTTTCTCATTTTCAGCCCTTCTTTTAAAATATTTCTGCTCTAGGGGGTTGAAGTGCAAATTTCGTACCCCTTCAATCATGACCTTCAGCAAAAAGTTTTATGAGGAGGGTTCCGGTAATTTTCCCATTCATTTCTCTAATCTCCAGGGATTCGGTTGTGATTGCATCCCTAACTATTGTTAGGGTTTTTTTTCCGAACCAATTGGCGGCGGCCACACCGTGGTTGGAACCGGGCACGACAGGTGGGACGCACGGATCGGCGGCGGAAGATGGTCGGGCGCGAGCGGAGTCGCAGATGTGGGACGAACTCCTGGAGGCGGTACGGGTCTACAGATCGCAGCGTTGACGCGGTTGAAGGTCGCGGTTGCGGAGGGGTAATGGGTTTCGTTGGGGACACGGGAAGGGCGAGGGAGGGGACTTGAGGTGTGGGGGCGACAACAGAGATGGCGGGAGGGGGTGGAGAGGTTTTGGAGTCGCGGTGAGGGTGAGAGGGGACTGTGGCGGCGAGGGAGTATGGGGGGTGGGGGAAGTTAGCGGTGATGGTGGGGCTGTGGCTGAGGTCACAGGCGCATGGGTTGGGGCTTTTTCTGGAAGTGCAGGGGTTGATTCTAGGGCTGGAAGGGGTGCTGCGACGACCGGGGATGGGGCCAAAGGTGCAAGGGTGGTGGAGGAAGTCCGCGAGAGGGTTGCGGGAGGTTCGTAGGTCGATTCCGGTGGTGTTTTCAAGTCTGAAATTACTTGGACAGCAATCGGATCGACTTTTTTTCTTCCGAAATGGCTTGGACAGCGAGCAGGTCGGCGTTGACGGCGATATTTTCGTGATTTTCTTCATCGTGGGTCTGGACAACGGCTTCCACGATCGAAGATTTTAATTCGGCGGCGCATAGGGTCTTGAAGTCAGCCATGCAATCTCAAAACTTTGACTGGAAATCGAGCCATGTGGACTGGAAATCACGCAGTGCTTCCATCTCCTTGTTGTAAGCTTCTTCGGCTCGTCGTTTCCGCTCCGACGAATGATGGTGTTTCATCGCATGTCGGCGCGAATGTCTGGACGGATCGTCAGATCGTGAGGACGATATGTAGGCCATGCTCTGATACCAATTGATGCAAATAGGAGAATTCTGCATCGGCGGAAAATAGATTTTTTTCATGGATTTTTTGTGGAAGAATAAATTGGAGGGGTTGAGGAGAGAAACTCGTCGGAGAACGAGGGGCTTGGAGGAGAGAAACGTGGAGACCACGTGGGGATGGAGAGAGACGATAGAGGGAGAGATGAAATCTCAAATTAATTATCAACTGAACTGCCTAACACAATAGCCTATCATCCCTTTATATAGGAGGGATGAGGTTACAAAAATAGAAACTCGAATTCAAATTGAAACTAATTATCCTAATTTGACTCTAACCGACTAATCGAGTAATTTGAAATTCAAATCTTTAACTAATTAATTGAGATCAAATGCGATCTCGTTTATTTAATTAAAAATACGACAACTGAAATAAACGTAAATAACATTAACGGATAAAAGTAGAGAAAAATGCGGCCCTATTTATCCAGTTTACGCTGCATCACAAGTGGTGTCGTTTTCCCACTAGGCAGTAGTTGTAGAGCCCTAAATTGGGGTCGACAGGTCTTCTCCTCCCAGGTGGTGCTGCCTTTCCCTCAGTGGCAAATGCTCATTAGGGGCGAGAGGTCTTCGAGTGAAGGGTTCCCAAGTGGGAACCCTAAATAACAACCCAAGTGAGGTGTGGTTTGGGCCAAATTGGCTGAATGTAATTAAAAAAAAGAGGGAAGGGAAAGAGAAAGCCCTAAGTGGGCTGCTGGTTTTTTGGGTCCTTTGGGTCGTGTTTGAAAAAAAAAGAGAAGAAGAGTGGCTAAAAAAACAAAAGCGGGAGGTCGAGTTTTGAGCCTGAAATTGGGTAAGGAAAAATTTTTGAGAAAAGGCACGTACAAAAGAAAAGCCGTACACGAGAAAAGAAAAATATTTTGAAAAAGAGAGAAAACCCATAAAAAATGAACAACTTATTTGAAAAAAAGATGTGAAGGTTATTAAAAAAATGAATGAAATATCCAAAAATTTCTTTTGATTGAGAATAAAAGCCGGGAAAAATGTAGACAGTTTATTGTTTTCCCCCCATTTTATTGTCTTCTCTCAACTTTATCGATGCCATTGTTTTTCAAGAAGTATGGGAGAAAGGGGAGTATTATGTAGAGTTACATGTCAGATTCAAATTCTCCATATCAGCCAGTTATGAGACTCTATAGTTTAGATATTCAGACTCGACGAATTTGATGTTCACATGTTTGCCATCATCATTTGTGTGTTCCCTATCTTTTGTGTTTGGTTTCAGAGTTTTCATGTGATCCAAAGGGACTCCAGAGCAGAGTTCCCATTCTCTATGCCATATGGGCTAGGGTTTCATGTGGTTTCATATGAAATCCAGAGTAGAGTTCCCTTTTTCCGAGCCATTATGGGAGAGACCCAGTTCTCAGACGAGGAGACTTTTTAGACTCCATTCTCCAACGACCGTGGACTCCGACGTGGATGTCTGCATGGATTTTCAGTTGGGCCCTTTCAGAGAGTTGGAACAGTTGTTTACATGATATGGTGGGCTAGAATTCTCCAAGTGGTTGTAGTGACTATGACAAGCACCGTATACAACACATGCTCTCCGACTAGGAGACTCAGTTCAACTCACACTCCAGCCCATTTGTTCCTTCTCACCCGTACGACATGAGAAGCAACGTCCTCGATAGTAGCCGACAGTTATGTATGCGTTGAGTTGGCATTATCTGTAGTATCTTGTAGTGTGAGTTTGAGATTTCTTTCTTTTTGTCCAAGCTGAGTATTGCAGGCTCTAGCTTGAGGGGAAATGTTGGAGTATATGCGCCACACTTGTAAAGATGGGTAAATAGATCTCTCCGGGATCCATTTTTCACATCTCATGATTTTTCCCACATCTATCAATGGTGGGACTTGGTGGGTCTGTGGAGACTAATATAAGAAGCCCCATATGTCCTGTATCAGATGAGAAAGTTCAATGAATGAATCAACCTTTGAGGTGTTCTCCCGTGGTTTCATCCCGCTTCTTAGGGAGTAGAGTTCCACGTTAAAATATGTGTTCCAAGTTTATATTTATGTAGTTCATGCTCTATTTATCAATTGTCTTCCACGTTTTTTATTTTTTAACAAAGACTTTGTTGCAGTATCTGTTTCATGGTTATCTATGTAATTGTCCACTTAAGTCTCACATACATGGACCCATAAGGCTTATAATTGCATCATGGTAATATAATTTTATTTTTGGAAAAAGTACATGGAGATGTATTTTTCAAAATTAGTAGATACATAAAAAAGGTACTGATCCTTCTCCCACTATAAGTAGGGTCGGCTACATGGATTCTTGTTCAAATCCATGTTGAAAGATTCGACTATTTTTTATGCTGGCCGCCGGCTACCTAACGCAACCCCTGCAAGAGTGGGATTTGAACCCTGGTCTTTTGTGTGATACACACACTATACTGCCACTAGACCATTAAGTGGATACTAAAATTAGTAGATACATATAATGATAAATTTTTTTGAAAGTTGGATGAGAATGGACATGGTTTCATAATATTGATGGATATGCATATTGAATATTTTGATGGATATCTTCATGTATGCACATATATATTGTTTATACATATAATAGATACATACACATATAATATATTAATGAAGTACGTATTTATTATTATACATTTACGAGATCTTATATGCAAATGTTTAGATGGCTGTAATTCAATTAAAGTGGATAACAGAAAAATAGCCTCAATTTACTATTTATAACCCAATTCCAATTTCCTCTTCTTATATATCCTTGTTGTCCACTGCTGATTTATACTCATTGTTATTTTAATATTTTTTATGCATGATCATTTTCCACTATAATCTTGTACCCACTTAAATGGTCTAGTGGTAGTGCAGTGTGTCTACTACTCAAAAGGCTAGGGTTCAAATCCCCCCGTGTGGAGGTTGTGTTAGGTAGTCGATAACCAGCGTAAAATATAGTCGAATTTTTCAATATGGATTTGAGCAAGAATCCATGTAGTCGACCCTACTTATAGTGGGAGAAGACTTTGCCATTATTTCTGTTGTAATCTTAAATGGTCTGGAGTGTACCTATGACCCAAAAGATCAGGGTTCAAATCCACCCCAAGGAGGGTTGCATAAAAAAGGTAGTTGACAACCATCGTAAAAAACAGTTGGATCTTTCAACAAGTATTTGATAAAAATCCATTTAGCTGACCCTACTTAAAAAGTGGGAGAAGGCTTTGATATTTTTTACTATAATATAAAGTGAGCTGATTAGGTGATTAAATAATCTTTGTCCATTCTCTGATTATTTGTATCTGTTTAAGAAATATGTTATGTATATATGCTTTCACACTTTTTATATCTGTCCTATATCTGTATCGTATTTGATGAGAGAAGAAATAGCCCTTACAAGGAAACATGCCTCACATGGCATAACAAGGGTCAATGCCTTAGCTAGGAGCTAGGCACCGACTAAGATCGAACAACTAAAGAGCATAAGGACCGAGGGTTAAAGTATCCATGAATTTTTATACTTCAGCTTGACAGATAATGATTGACTGTTTATTCACATGCTCCATTTCTTAAATTTTCACGTGGACTATGGATCCAGAATAGGAGGGTTGAAGTATCCACGAATTCATTTTGTAAACTTCATGTCTGATTGAAACTTTAGTAACGTTGTAATGGAAATCTCCCTTCTACATGTAGTGGTAAATATATTTTGAAAGCCAACGGATGACTGTCTAGGGTGAATAACCCTTCTGTGATTCATTTAAAAAGTGGATTGATAAGTCTAAGCACCTTTGTAGTTCTATTTTTTGAGGGGTTGTTACTCTTGGTAATTTGGATTGGTGACTGAAACTTTACTTTGTCATTGTACTTTTTTCAGTATTTCTCTTCATTTTTTAGCTGTAGTAATCGAAATATTTTCCTGTCACTGCACTTTCAAATTCCAGTGATATCATATGCGAGGGTGAAAAATTTGTTATATGCAGTACTCAAAGTTTGTGAAGCCTGCTTTTGATGATTTTATTCTTCCAACCAAGAAATATGCTGATATTATCATTCCTCGTGGTGGAGATAACCATGTTGCAATTGACTTGATCGTACAACATATCCGAACTAAGCTTGGACAACATGATTTGTGCAAGATTTATTCGAATCTGTATGTTATTCAATCAACTTTTCAGGTATATCCTTTATTATATCTATTTTCTTGCATTTTATATGAAACTTTAGCTTTGCATACATATTGATGACGGTTGTTCTTGACGAGCAATTGCATATTTCTTTAGACAAATTAAATTAATTATCTTCAGTTGTTCCAGATCAGAGGGATGCACACATTAATACGTGATGCCAAAACTGCAAAGCATGATTTCATATTTTATTCTGATCGTTTGATTCGTTTGGTTAGTTTCCATTTGATGGCCAAATCTTCGAACTTTCTTCACGGAATCATGAATATAATTGATAGCCATTGCTTTTTGCCAACAGGTTGTTGAACAAGGTCTTGGCCATCTACCATTCAAAGAAAAGCAAGTTATCACTCCCACAGGTGAAAGTGCGGCCCTTATATTTTGGATTTAGTGAGTCAGTGACTTGTTGAGTTACCAGATGTTATTTCACAATAAAACAGTAAATGGAAATTATATTTTTTTCTTCAAAATTACCGCTATCCTTATATTTCCTCTTAATTCTTAAATACTTCATTCTATTTGATGGCTGTCATTTCTTCAACAAGAGTCAGTCTTCAAATGTCCATAAGAAAACTAATAGAAACAGTACCATACATAGGACTTGTAAAACTTCATTATTGGAACATCCAGTGCCCAACAACACTTTTAACACAAGTTTTTGTCACCCGGAAACTGTCTATCTTATTCCAATGTACAATTTCTTTTGTATATGTAGTATGACAACTACCTTGCAGAAAGTATAATCCACTTGTAAAATAAAATGAGTCGGTATTCATGAGGTGGCTTTAATATGAACAACATAGAAGAATTACTTAGGAACTCCTTGGCAGCCAGAATGCCCTGTTCATCATCCCTTGTGACATTGATATCATCAACCTACACAAGAATAGCCACAATACCTCCCTGTATCCTCTGAACAAACAATGAGTGGTCTGTTGTAGACCTCACGAAACCTTGTTGCTCTATCATCTCTGATAGCTTATGGTACCAAGCTCTTGGTTTTGCATCAGGTCATAATCACCTTATGAAGCCTGCACAGCTTCTGTGACTCCCCCTCAGTAGCAAACCATGTTGGCTGCTGCATATACACCTCCTCCTGTAGATCACCGTATAAAAATGTGTTCTCTACATCAAGCTGGTAAAGAGGCCAGTCTCGTGAAACGAAAACTGATAAAAGAATGCGAAGTGTCGAGTGTCTGTCAACAGTGAGATTGTATCCTGATAGTCCACCCCATAGGTTTGGGTGATCTCACGTGGCACAAACCTAGCTTGTAGCGATCCACACTGCCATTTGCCCTTTGCTTTACTGCAAATATCCACTTGTAGCCCACAACAGATCCTCCTGGAGGAGCAGGAACAATGCTCCATGTGCCACGTGACTGTAAAGCTAACATCTCTTCCTCCATTGCAATGCGCCACCTACTGTTCTGTATGGCCTTCTGATATGTTCATGGGATAGAAACAACATAGTCCCACAACAACTTCTTGTATTCCTCTGAAAGATGGTCCAGTGTAACATGCGCAACAAGAGGATACTTTGTACATTGACGGCGAGGCTTTCGCAATGCTATAGGAATGTCCAGGTCATCATCCTATCTATTCTCTGGTAACAACTCAGCCTGTGTACCATTCAAGACACTAGTGCCATCGGATGAAATAATGTGCTCATGACATACCTGAGGCGTGCTGGATGATGTGGGGGGCACATGAGCAAAGGGGCAAGTAGAAGGCCTGCATGTGTAAAACTGTGGTAGGAACTGTGTTGTAGGTAAGGAAGGTGGAGATGGTGGGGGTAGTGGAGATGGTTGTGGTGACAGAGGTGGCGAAGACTGGGACTCAATATTGGGTGGACAAGACGAAGGTGGAGGAACAACCACATCCTCATTAGAAGAAGCATGAGATAGCATGTCATCTGTAGGAAAAAAGTACGTAATAGACTCGAAGAATTTGACATCGACACTCACATAATATTTTCTTCCTATAGGATCAAAACATCGATACTCCTTTTAGGTACGAGAATAACCAATAAAAACACATTTGACAGCTCTAGGTGCGAGTTTGTCACAGCCATGTATGAAATTGTGGACAAACGCCACAGATCCAAAAACTTTGGGAGTCAAAGAAAACAAGTTCTTATGAAATGCAATTGAGAAATGAACCTTTTCTCCAAGCATAGTAAACGATATGCGATTCACCAAGTAACAAACAGTGAGAATCGCATATCCCCAGAATGAGTGTGGAGCACAGATGGGTCCTCGTGACATCAAGAAGGTGACGATGTTTGCGTTTAGCAACACCATTTTGCTGAGAAGTATATGCACAAAAGGTCTGATGAACAATACTTAGAGACCTGAGAAATTCTGATAATTGTAAAGTGGAAAACTCCAAGGCATTATCCGTATGAATAAATTTTACATTAGCAGAGAAGATATTTTTGACCTCAAGAAGAAAAGATTTAATAATAAGACCTGCTTTAGACTTTTGTTTTTAGCAAGAAAACCCAAGAAAGTCTAGAATAATCATCCACAACCACCATATAAAAATGATATCCCTGATAATCAGGAACACGACTAGGACCCCAAATGTCAAAATGAAACAACTCAAAAGATTAACTACTGCAACGACCCTGACAACTCGGAATGGAAGACCGTTGATGCTTTCCAAGCTGACAAACTTTACATTCCAAGGTGGTACAAGTAGAAATCTGTGCTAGAACATGACACAACTTATGTATAGGGAGATATCCAAGATGTAGATGCCACATAAAAGGAGAAATATAGCCTGAAGGAATAGTAGCGACTCCATCAGTGGGTGGCATGGCAAGCTTGTACAATCCTCTCTGCTCACGGCCACATTCAATCACCTTGCCCGTTTGTATGTCCTCTAACACAAGAGAAGATGGATTAAATATGGCACGTCAATGTCTTCTTCGTAATTTGACTAATTGACAAAAGATTCATCTGGAAGTCAGGAGCGTATAAGACATCCTGTAGATGCATAGACAGAGTCAGAACATTCTCCCCTTGACCAATAATGGGAAACATACTCCATTAGCAATCACCATGGATCTACCAAGCGGGATAGACCTGTAAGAGCTGAACTGTGCTTGATCTCCACATATATGGTGTGATGCGCCTGAATCCATAATCCAATTAGTCAAATCTGAACTGCTACAACTAGTAAGTGCTTAAGTAATACCTAATGAGCTAGATGAAGCTCTGGCTGTAGCCGCAGCATTTGAAGAACTCATAGCAGGAACAATACGAGTACCCATCATTTCACGAAGTCTAGAAACAATATCATCCATGCATGCGTCCTGTGTAGAAGCACAAGTAGACTCAGTCTGCTCAGCAACCCTAGCAGACGTCGAGTATCCATGCTTCTGAAAGCATATCTCTTCAGAATGCCTTGGACGTTGACAATGAGAACATGGGCCACGATGACGTTCTCCTCATCCCTGAGGTCCACACCCTTGAAATTAGAGAGTGCCCCCTCTGCCTTGAGACACTACCATAGCTATGGGAGGCTAGGCTACAGTAGTAGATGGAGTAGTAATCTTACTCAGACGCTTGTACACTTCTTCCATTGGGGGTATCGTCTCTCCGGTCAGGAGTTGCGTACGTACAGCATCGTACTCAGAGTCTAGAGATGAAAGGAAAACTCTTGTCATAGTTGCTGCTCAATACTGGTAGTAGTAGGCATAAAGCTAAGCAATCGCTCCAACACGCCTCGAAGATGAGAGAAGTGCTAATGGAGTGGTCGACCTTTCTGTTTGGTCGAGAAAATATCAAACTGCAACTGAAGAATCTTGCTCTCATTCTTGGCCTACCCATATATGGCGGCTAAGATGTCTTACATAGCCTTTGTGATGGGCTGGTTGACTATATCGTTGGCAATCTCCGTGGTGAGCGTCCTGTATAGCCAAATTCGAGCATATGCATCATCTTGCTTCCACGAAGCATTAGCCACCGTTTTGTCCACTGGTTCTATTTCTGTTAGAATGCGCTCCTTCTTATGGAACTGTATAAGAGTGCGAAACTACAAGGACCATAATTTATAGTTGGTCCCATCCATCTTAACAATGGGAGCCGAGCCCTTGAAGGCACTAGAAGAAAAGAAAACGTCACTCTTGTTTTCTGACATTGCAGCAAAAACGAGAACCACTGACAACTGAGGAGTAAATCGAACAGAGTGCGTCTACACGACCATAAAAAGGATTGGTTGTATCTGTATACTCATACAACCATCCTTAATTCTCTTGGTGAGGTCTAGAGTCATAATATGTAATTTAAGAGAAGAAAAATCACGTTCTCTGACTCAAATCAGACCTCCGGATGTCGTGGAAGAGGCCCGACGGTGGATCCCCGAGGGGGGGGGGGGAGGGGGGTTGGGCAGCCACACGTTGCACGCGACAGGGGTAGGATACCCTTGCGTTGATGGCAGCAACCGATCTTGGACCCCCCGGCTTGAGGGCTGGAACCTGGCGGTGTCGCAAAGGGGCTAGAAGGCCCGAGGGTGGCCCTGCAGCGCGGAAGGGGGTGGATTGGAATCCGGCGGCCTGAACGTTAGGGTTTGGTGGTACTGCAGAAGGGGCAGAGGGAGTTGGCCTGGCGACACAATGGGGTTGGGGATGCTCGACGGAGGCCCATGGCAGGCCTGAGATGTGCTGGTAGCTGCGGCGATGCGAGGGGGGTGGGTGGGGGTTGGCATGTAGGGTTAGGTTTAGGGTGGGATACGGGAACTCCAGTCTAAGACCGTTGCTTCGATACCATGTTGGGAGAAAACAAATTCACACATCATAGAAGAGACCCTAGGACTCTTTTGTAGAGGAGAAACACCCTAGGTTAATTACACGGAAGTACGTAAAGAAAATAACAATAAGGAAAAACATAACTAAAGATATAAATATCTCAACAGTAAACATTATAATTCACCATGAAAAATTATCAGTTATGATCTAATTTTCTCTCCATTTCTTAAATGTATAATTCGTATAAAACTTTTGGAGGTTGTTTTTCCCTTCTAGAATTTCTTTCTCTGATTTCATGTAAAATTCCTTACTGACTTATTTTGTTTGTCTAATCTTTATATCAACCTTAAAATTGATATACATCTAGAAAATCCCATTTATAGCATATAATTGTTCCAATTGTTCTTATATCATCCGAGTCAAACTCCTAGCATTTCGCACTGATTGTATGAGGTCGAAATGGAGTTAGTCAGCTAGAAGCTTTCAATGAGCCAGGAATTATTGTTGCACATATTAAGAAATTTATCACAAAAACTGTAAGTCACCACATAAAAAAATTACCAAAGTAATAGCCTTGTCACACTTTCTTTGACACTCTAATTTACTTCATTTCCTAAATATAGAATTCAAGGTTCGGAAATGCGCTATGCAGTATTCGTTTGTTCATGCGGTCTAAAGCGAGTAAGCGGATATGCGGAGGAGTATAACGAAGTATATGCGATTTGTAATATTTTAATTTAAAATATTTAAAAAACAATAATAAAATGTGTATAAAAATTTTGTTGATCTAACAACATCTAAAATCAAAAAATTCAAATAAGATAATATAATCAATAAGTATATAAGCATGATATTATAAATTGATTGTTTTTTAGTGTATATTTTGAATTTAATGCATATATATACACATAGAAATTTGGACTCAATAGGGAACACACAAATTCTATAAGAAAACCTTTAATGGATATATAGATCCTATAAATAACAAAAGCTAAAGAATAATCATAGGTGTACAAATCATACACCCAAAATTGTACATATATATGGATCTCCAAGGGACAAAACTTGTTGACACAAAATATAGGGAAAATTGTATTTGCATATAAAATTAATTAAAAGCACAAAAAATGTAAAGTGCCGGACTGTTAGTCAATTATTTCATATTTTATTCGAAGAAATAGAATGAATTTCGTTAGATAGAAAATTCAAAAGGCAGTAAACAATTCACTAATAAGTGTTAGGAACAATGGAAAGATATAGATATGAAAAAATACCTTAGATTATATTCACAAGTGTGGCTTATACGAGCATCATGAAAAGATGCATCAATGGAAATGATGATATAAGAGTTGCTCGAAATAAATCGAGTTAATGTGTCATCAACATGTTATGAATTAAACAAAAAGACGCATGAATCGTATATGAAAATCTCTTGTTCAGATATGCGGCCGCATATGCAGTTTGACTGCATATTGCTGCATATGGCATATGCACTTTGGTCAAGTGACCGAATAGTCGCATATGGACCACATTTCCATACACTGATAGAATTCATATGAAAACTAAAGCTTGAAAATCCATTTCCCAAATATAGAATTCATATAAAAACTAAAGCTGGGAAGTCCGCTTTTTTACTGTTTACTTAGCCTTTGTATCATATTCATTTTTTGTTATTTTCATAATGCCCTTAATTCTTGCCTTTATCTTCTAAATCATGAGATTATCATACTGGAATTAAATTTTTTATGCTGAATTTCCATAGATGGCAGCAAGAAAGGGGCTTGGATTTTCATGCATGGCAGTAAGTAGGAAGAAAGGGATTGTACCTTGTAGTTCTCCAAGATTGGAGATCAAGACAACATGCATGAGGTTCAATTGGGGATTAGTGACGAATATGCGATTCATCACTCTAGTTAGTTGAAAATAGAGCTTCGTCTCGGTAATTTAGAATCATTTACATGTTAACTTCATAAAATTAACTTTCATGTACTCATAATTAATTTGCATAAATTACCATTCATTTCTACATTCATAATCATTTGTATATTTTCACTAAACTTCACTCGTTTTTAATTAATTCATGTTAATTCCAACTGACATGAAACCAACTTCATTGTGTTTATATCACTAACCTTGATCCATGAAAAATCCTAAAAAAATACTAACTTGTACATATTCAAAATAATCATAAACCCCAATTTCAGGACAAACAGACAAAAACGGTGATATTTCTCTCGTATAGTATCCATATGAACTCTAATCACTTTTGAATTAATATACGTTCAAATATATACAAATCAAGACTAAAGTGAAAAGGATCGGTGTCCATTTGTGAAAATTGGTTTTTGGGACCTAGATGCGTATTGTACATCTTTGCTAATTTTAATCTATCATTTCTTGTTCATATTTCACTCTTTTTAATTATTTTCTTTTTCATTTCTTTAATTTATTCATTTTAGATAAATTACACAAAAATTAAAATAAAAAAGATCAGAAAAGCAATAAAAATGACATGTTTTGACTTGAGCTTAATGACCTGATGCACTTGTACATAATTAACTTCCCTAATTTTTCCAACCTATTTAAAATCTATAAAAATTACAAAAAAAATCTCATTTGTGTCCATTGCATCATTTTATAGCATGTTTGATTTTTACACACATTTCTTTATATTAAAAATTCAAATAAAAATTTCAAAGCCAAAACTTGATATTTTATATACATAAAATATCACCAAAGAAATCATATCTTGCATTTGCATTCCGTTTTCATTTCAGTCCTTCATATACATTGTAGATCACATTTAGATAAACATTTTCATGTTAATTGTTAAGCATCTTTGCATTTGAAGTTGTTTGATAATTTTTTTTCTTTTTTTTGCTTTCCTTTCTTTCATTTTATTCATGGTCAAAAGTCCTGGTCAACTCTGTGCCACATGTCATCTTTTGATTTGCCAACCCCAAGCCTTGACCCCCTTCTTTTCTCTCTCCACACGTTCCTAGCACATACTAGCCTCCCCACTCTGTTGCACGGGCCTGGCACGTGACCCCCATCAGCTCTGTCACGTGCCTGGCACGTGATCTTCTTCTTCTGTTGTGCCTAGCATCCCACCACCTCCTCCTTGGTCGAGGCGCGCGCTACCTATCCCCTTCCAAGAACCTTCTTCACCCTTATCCCATCTGGCCGTCTCACTCTCTCGCAACCCACAAATGACCGATCTTCTTGGATCAACCATTTTTTGCAACTACTCTCGCAATCCTCGTAGCTCCTAACCCTATCCCTAAATCGCCACCACTCTCTACTTAAGCCCATCACCGAGCATCATAATCAACCATCCGTCAGAATCCGCCATTATCTGATCCGTTTTACGAAGATATATATATATATATATATGTATATATTTATATATAGAGAGAGAGTCGAGGACATGATTAGTGACGGGACCTTTCCTCAGGTGAAGATCCAATCTTCGGCGAGATCCACATGGATCTTTCCCCTGTGTTATTGCATAGTTCTTGTGTAGCCAAGCCTTGCCGAACATCGCCGTGGTCGGAGGTGAAGACGAGGAGTTGAATCCCTCGATCCTCCAACCTTTAGGCGAACACCTCCATACACATCAACACCTACCTCGCTTTGCAAGCCTCAACTGACTCCGCCTTCCTGAAATTACATTTGTATCCCCCTTCTTGGGCAAATTAAATAAAGACCCCACCGACTTCAGTAAATTTGACAAAGGTCCTTTCAAGGGTATAACAGTAAGAATTTCTTCATTTTATTTACTATTTAGTCCTTGAAGATTCAATTATTCATATCTTGAGCATCATTTATCAGAATTTAACATTCTTGGCATCGTTTTGATCCCTGATTCATTGTCTTTCATATTAAATATTGAGATTCCACTTTTGAGACAGTATTTGACATTAATCATGTAAGGAAGTTATTCAATTACATTGAGTACATTTATTCTTTGATATTAATTCTTTATTGCTCAATAGATTATGCATTAAATCAAGGATCTATTTGGAAAAATAATCAGAGAGTAATTAACTAATTATTGGCAGAGGTTAATAGAGGGAAGGAAACACTAACTAATTAATTGATTGGCTTTTTACTTGGCTTGGCTTGCTTGCAGCTGCTCGATATCTATCCGTGCATTCACCATTTTGCATAATTTCGCATATCATTTAAAAACCATAAAAATTGGATTTATTTATTATCTCAAATTGCATAGCATCATATTTTCTTTGCATTAAAAAATATTTTAAAAAGCCATACATCTCATTTCCTTGATTAATTAATTGCATCTCTTTTAAATCAAAAGCCATAAAAGATAACAATGATAAAAACCTAAAAAATTCTTATTTTTCTGAAAATCTAAATTTCTTAGATATTTAATTATTAATTCTATATCCTTAGATTACCTCCTCGAGTTCAACCTTGGGACTTACCCAAGTAAAATAAATAAATTTGATCGCGTTTATACTTGATTTTCTATATCATTTCTCGATGTTATCATTTTTGATGCATCAATGAATTTCTTGATTACAACAACTTCGACAAAATTGACATATGGTTTTCCACACTCGTCGAATGACACAGTTTTCGGGGAGGTATAGGATTTAGGATTAGCTTTAAATAATTTAAAGTTTAGCGATTCCGCTCCCCGGGTAGTCTGACCTCAGTTTTCTTTTTTTTATTTCTCTATATATTTTATTAGCATTTTATTTCTTTTATTTATTTTGTATATTTTTCTGTGAACATTTCTCTAATATTACATCTTTATTTTTTGTGTGAGGTATCTGGTAGACTTGAAGTAAGTTTCTCGAGAGCTGACAGAACTTAGAGAGACTGGAAAGCACGATAAATTTTTATTTTCTTAGAGAAAGAGTTCAACTTTTATTTTTGTATTTATTTGTAATAATTTAGGTAACTGCTCAATTCCAGCGATCTTCATTTCAAGACTCGTGCTTGTACCTGGATTGGATGTGTGGCCTATTGTGCCCTATTTTTGTGGTGATTGATGAAGTCCTAGAATTGCACCACGACTATTAGAACTAATAGTTTTATTCTTGTGTTCATAAGATTAGGTTCACACTCTCTGTTTAATTAGACGCACTAGATCGAATCTCATTTTGTTAAATTAAAATGTTCTATCACTCGCTAATAGAAATTCTTGCACTAGTATTGGTTTTCGGGTACATTCATATAGATTAAAATTTCAATTCTGTTTAGCTTCCTGCACGGAGATTGCGAGGAAGCACTGTAAGTATCTCTGACTCTACATTCATCATCGTGTTTCCCGCTGCATGGCTTTTTCAATTCTCCCTCGATTTTCACTCACATAGGATTAAATGAAATTGGAATCCCTATGTAGACGTGCATTGATCTCTACTCAAATTCAAAGTTATAATCAAATTAAAACAAGGGGACTTCTAACATTATTGACTAGTTAAATACTGGATAAAATTGAATATCATTGTTTGAGGGTGAGAAACCCCATTCTTGTACGCAGGATGTATTGTGCTTGTTGAGACTTGAGAGGTAAGGATGCAACCACTTAGGATTAGAGCCAAAATCCCTGGACTAGTGTCCTAAGTGCTTGGATTGAATTTTGAGTCATGTTATTGTTGCAAGCACTTGCCTCCGACCTTAGCAGAAGTAGTCTTGTCTTAAAGTTGGTGTGTTTCACCAACTTGGACATGAACTACTCTAGGAGTCTGCACCTGTATGTAACGGATTCAGAGATTGTTTTATCATAAATCCAAAATGAAAAGATAATCTGTCGAACTTTCACGACCTTCACTATATGAAGTGGTGAATTTTGGAGTTTGCATTGTTTATTGGATTGTGTGCCTTTAAAGCTCATTGCACTTGCATCCATATGTTTGTAAATCATTTCACCTCCATTTTTGAAGATGTCAGGATATTGGTATTCATACCCAGACTCCGTGGGTCGTGCTTACATGACCGAATCCCGACCATCTTCATCTTCATTCTTATATTAGAAGAATCCTCTCTTTAAGTCGGTTCTCCACCCGCCATTACACACTCCACCCTCATTCTACCCCACTCCTTCGATTGAATATTCATGATATAAATCCCTCACAAAACCGAATGAATATTATGTAGACACAATGGAACGAGCGAATTCGAGGATGAACATGTGCATAATCGATTTGATAGATAAACACGATTCTCGATTATGATTGAGAATTCATTACTTGAACCATCCCCTATGCGGGATGACTCTCTTCTCACGTACAACCTGTTTTCCTTTGACCAGACCTAAGAGTGCCAAAGTCAAGCATATATAACTCATGACTATGCCACTACCATAGAATATGACTGCTACATGGCTCAGGATTGCATGCTAGAGTCCCAATATGTCGAGTACGATCAATCATCTTCAAGTCATGAGACGGTTACGGATGACGTAGCTCGAATCAATCAGAGAGTCGATACTTTGACAGAACAACTTAATAATGTCATCCAAATGGTTAAAGAAATAATGTGCATCCAAGGAGGAGTGCGGGCCACACAGAGCCAACCCGAGAAATTTCCTGTGCAAAACCTTCACACAAATACGCCACATGTACCACCCATTATTGACCAGTCCACTGACCATTATACTGATTCCAATAAAAATACCAAAAAAATTAGAAAAAATAGAAAATTCAAAAAATTATACAACACCGATATGAATGTATTTTGTAAAATATGATCTTAGAGCTTACATTAATCACATTTGAGTCCATTGCATCATTTTATAGCATGTCTGATTTTTGCATGCATTTATTTGTAATAAAAAATCACATAAAAATTTCAAAGCCAAAAATTGATATTTTATATACAAAAAATATCACCAAAGAATCCATATCTTGCATTTAGTATTCTGTTTGCATTTGAGTCCTTCATATACATTATATATCACATTTAAATAAACAATTTTCATGTTGGGCATCTTTGATTTCAAGCCTTTTGATAATTTTTAGCACATGGAAGGCCGTATCGATATCGATATGGTATCGATACGATTTTTCGACGATATATCGACGACATATCGTCGAAATATCACCCATATAGACGAGCTTTTGTGAAGAAAATGCCTGAAAATCGGGATTTATTGCCATATCGGTACCTATATCCGTCCCATGTCGATATCGATATATCGGCGATATATCGCCGATATATCCTGATATTTCCTTCCATGCTTGAGCATCATTTATCAGAATTTGACGTTCTTGGTGTCTTTTTGGTTCCTGATTCATTGTCTTTCATAGTAAACACTGAGATTCCACTTTTGAGATAGTATTCAACAGTAATCCTTGAAGGAGGTTATTCAATTACATTGAGCACATTTATTCTTTGATATGATTTTTTATTGCTCAATAAATTGTGCATTAAAATATGGGTTCTATTTGGGAAAATAATCTGAGGATAATTGACTAATTATTTGCAGAGACTAATAGAGGGAAGGGAGCTTTAACAAATTAATTGATTGGCTTGTTGCTTGGCTTGGCTTGCTTGGAACTACTCAGCATCTATCCTTGCATTCACCATTTTGCATCATTTCACATATCATTTAAAAACATACAAAAATGTATTTATTTATTATCTCACACAATATAGCTTCATATATTCTTTTTATTAAAAATTATTTTGAAAAGCCATGCATCATATTTCCTTGATTAATTAATTACATTTATTTTAAATCAAAATCCATAAAAAGCTAAAAATGATAAAAATTCAAAAATATTCTTCTTTTTCTGAAAACCGAAGTTTCTTAGATTATTTCATTATTAATTCTATATCCTTAGATTACCTCCTCGAGTTCGACCTTTGGACTTACCCAAGTAAAATCAGTAAATTTGATCACATTGAGACTTGATTTTCCACGTCATTTCTGGGTGTGATCATTTTTTACGAATTGCTGAATTTCTCAACTTCAACGACTTCGACAAAATTAACTTAGGGTTTTCAGCACTCGTCAGTTTGCAAAGGATTGTTGGAGCAGCAAATGGTTCCACTGGAAGCATGCAATAGTTCCAAAAGGAAAGGAGCATCAACTTTGCTTGGAGGAAGGGCTGCAACAGGTGTAGGGAATTTCCAGCAGTGAGCTGCTGCTTTGGAACAAAAGTAGTAGCCACTGGAGAGCTGCTGGAACAACTCCAGGTGATGGGGCAGCTGGGGCTGCTGTGTGCAGCAACTTCCCAGCAAAATGAAGAAGGAAATGAGGACGCCCTTCAGCTGGAATTGGAGAGGAATAGATTGAATAAGAAGGGTTTTAGTGTTATATATATCAGAAGAGGGAATAGTCTTGGTATAGCCAAGTGGAAGTGAAAGAAAATCCAAGTGAAGGTAAGAAAAAGTAGCCAGGTGTAGGTGTTGTTGTCTGTTCTGCTGTACTGTACAGAAAGTATAAAATTATTTTATTTTTTAAACTAATTCTCTCTTTTATTTGAAAACCAAAGGCCTCCGTACTTGTGCCTCAAGTCTCCAATTTAAGCGTATAATATCTCGTTTCGATCGTCTTTGAATGACGATAAAATGAGTGTAATATTCATATACTTTGGATCGGGTATGAACTCCCGAAATTCTCGAGATACGCTCCCGTTTCATGACTAAATTACGCGATTTTAAAATATCAAATGACCTCCGATCGACGAATGGTCGGGTCTCTCACAGTTAACGGATGTGCAGACGCGGATTATGCCGGGTCTCCCTAGGACAGGTAGTCCACTTCAGGTTTAACTGTGTTTATTGGTAGCTCGTTGGTTTCATGGAAAAGTAAGAAGGGGACAATTATAGCTAGATCTAGTGCTGAATGAGAGTATAGGGCCATGGCCCAAAGGAGCACGTAAATGATGTGGGTGAAGTCCGTCCTAAGTTACCTAGTTATTGAGGTGCTTCTTCCTATGTAACTCAAATATGATGACTAAGTAGCTTTGTTCATACCCAATAATCCAGTCTTCCATGAAAGAACAAAGCACATTGAAGTTGACTGTGATTACACTCGTGATCTGATTCATAAGGGATTTATCTCCACTTCTCATGTTGCTTCAGGAGATCAGATTGCAGATATGTTTACCAAAGCTCTTGCGAGGGGTCCTTTTCACCGTTGTTCCAAGCTGAGCATGATAGATAGATATGCTCCAGCTTAAGGGGGAGTGTTGAGATACGTATATCTCTTTGTCTTTATTTTTATCTCTCTATTTCTTCAGTCTACTTCATGTCATTTTCCCATAGAGTTTTTCTCGTATATAAGAGAGTTCTAGGGCTACGATGAATGGTACTTTTCATTTCACAACTTTGTACAATGACTATTTTGGTTGAATACTTTCGTCGAAAACTAATATAGATTAACCTGTCAATTCATGCATACTTTGTACCATATTAGTAAAGTACTCATTCATGTAGTGTAGACAAATTCTTAGTTGAATAAACTTGTATCATCTGCCAAGAAAAGAAATGGGCAGATATTGCAATTGATGTGTTTCATTGCTTTTTATCCCATATATTTCTTACTTAAGAAAACCAATAACTGTATTTGAGGTATTTAAATATCTTACTGTTAGCTGTTAAGATAAACTCAAATATATAGACAAGAACAAATTCAATATTTTTAATCTACGATAATTTGTTAAGTAATATCTTGTCATTGAATAGAGGTGTGCTGTGCACCCTGCTTATTGTTTCATATACATTGATTGCTCGTATTCTAATTGATCCAATGAAAATGCACTTCGTTTTTCATATATGCAGGATCTGTATATACTGGTGTTGACTTTTGTAAAAGATTATGTGGAATCTCTGTCATTAGAAGGCGAGTCCTCTCTTTTAAATATAATGATATGTAATATCCGTGTTTATTGTATGGAAGTTTTTATTACTTAAAATTTAGTACGTAACAGACAAACACAAAGTCCTTTTTTAAGTAAATGGTGCCAATTTCTTGGACTCTTTTAACATTTTATTATGCAAAACAAGAAGAATTAACCTTTACCATTTTCTCATGCTTTGCACTAAATTTAATTATATCTTCCTTAGCATTATGAGTGCTTGTCTTCGAACAGTGGAGAAAGCATGGAAAATGCACTTCGTGCTTGCTGCAAAGGGATCAAAATAGGCAAGATCCTTGTTCACAGAGAGGGAGATAATGGTCAACAGGTGTTGTGAAAAGCTTCTCTCTTTTACTAAATCTAAATTTTCCTTCTGATATGATGTTTTTTTCAGCTCATTTATCACAATCTGCCGAAAGATATTTCCGATAGACATGTTTTGTTACTGGATCCAATTCTTGGAACAGGTTGGTCCTTTGGCATTGAACTTGTTTGTGGTGTGTATATGTATGGAGAGATATAAATTTGCTTATGTGGGCATGCCTGAAACGACAATGCATATGCATATATGACAATCGATCGAACATTTGCACAAATGAAATAAGAGAACGAATTGATATTTCTCATTGATGTCTACCATCCTATTTATAAGCATAGAGAGGATGACAGAATTACATGAACACAAAATGAAATCAAAAGTAATAAAGATTCTTGAATATCTCAAGATCTTGATGGTGTTAAGACTATTCTACGAGATCTCTATGATCTCCGGAGAATATTCTACAAGTCTAGAAAAGGAAATAAAAGAAATACATGTTTTTGAACCCCAATTAAGTTGGATCGTATTTATCAATCATGCTCAACTTGGAGGCAAGACCTGAATTGTGCCTCTTTGGTAAAGCTTTGGTGAAGAAATATGCAAATGCAAGTTGATATTTTGTATAAACATGAGGAGTAACTATCTTCCCTTCTTGAACTCTTATAAAAATGACAATCAACTTCATTGTGTTTGGTCCACTTATCAAAAATTGTAGTTAGATGCAATACAAATGATAGACTTATAGTCACAAGGGAAATCAGAACTTTACCTGAGAATATGAGATATCAAGTCATTTAAAAAGACAAGCCAACTATTTTCGCAGATGGCTTGTGCCATAACTCTGTACACTATCTTTGTAGTAGATCTATAAACCCCACACTGACAAGATTACCTCCAACAAGCATAGCAAAGTGTCAATTCTTTATCCTCGAATAAGGACAATAATTTCATTGAGTAAGAAGCCATACAAAATGAAAATATCGCTAAGGAAATCTCTTGGTGTGACGCCCACTCATGGATCCGGGATACTCGTTTACACAACACTCGTAATATCATGTTCGTTGGAGATCACATTAGGTTACTGAAATTTAGAAAAAAAATTCGTGTTTTTCAGTGACATTCACATTTAGTTATCAAGCCACAAAACCAACAATATATCACCAATTTATATTGCATTAATTTCCATTTTAAAATTTACATGTAATAAAAGAAACTGCATTATGTACATGTATCCCAAATTGTAGCAGAAGAGGAAGAAAAGTCTTTATAATATCCTGAACAAGAACTATAACATGTGTACTTGATAAGATTAATTGCGGAAACTTAGGTTTAGCTCACATAATACCATGATGTAGGTGTTTTTCCTACAATCCATGCATTAGGGAGAAAAGAACATAAACAAATATTAAGCACATCTAATTAACTTCAAATAACTGGTAATTTAGTGGCTCCAAAAGAAAGTAAGTAGATAGAGTTTGAGAAATAAAATTTTAATGAGCTACTTGCACGGAAATTGATTTTCAAGTTGTTTTGTATGTGAATCCCTGACTTACTCATCCTACTCAACTACCCATTATCATTTTTATACATAGATTATATGATTCATATTTAAGTTATCACCTTTTTATTAATTATAAATCATGTTTGATGGATCTTGGTAATATGGATGATGAGTTTCTGATCTCATCTTTGTCTTTATCTAACCTCTCAGGTTTAGTGGAAAATTTGTGATCTTGATCTGGGTGTAACCTTATATTATGACTCTAATATGTGTCACTAGTATAAAATCGTATATGATTTCCTTTCTTACCCATCCTATAAAAAACTCTTTGATTTATTCAAGGTTTATCATGATTGAGGTAATCCATATCTCGTGATTTATTAAATGCTTACGGTGATCGAGGTGAATTAGATCTCTTTCCAATGTGTATGAGTCACGCGGATGGATCTTAGTAAGTATAGATGATGAGTATCGTGTTTTGATCCTTTTCTTATTGAATTTCTCAAGCTTAGTAGATAGTCTGTAGTTTGGTTTGGATGAGAATTCATGCTATGACTCTAAGACAGTTGGGAAGCCTTAGGGTTGGGGTGCCTCCTTAGGCATGCAACGGAGTAAAATGCATCCTAACTAAGTTCCCAACACGCCCACTAGCTTCACTGATATCCATGTTAGTATCTCTTAGTCTGATAAGGATGATTTTTATGATATGATCTTTTCTCTTCATCAAGATCTACTGGAGGAATAGTAAGTAGCTCAATTGAAATCGAGCTCAACTGTAACCAACTCCATTGTAACCAAGTCAACTGTAATCAAGCTCTCTAGAGCAATAACCAAAACTCAAGCGATGAGGAAGCCTCCGAAGAGACCCTTCCATCTCGCCCACCCAGTGGAAGTGCGGTCCAGGAGAGGGTTAGGCATACTCCAAAACTACGCCCTTGAGACGGGGGAGACACTTTCTGGAACAAGTCACTCCAGAAAACCGGCCAGATCGATATAGGCTAACAAGCTCGAAAAATCAAAATCGAGGGCCCTCCAGCCTTGGTACCCTAAAGAACAAGGGTCAACTGAATTGGTCTAAAAGAAAACATGTGGATTCCAAAGAGGCGTAAATCTGCGAGCGCTCGCGAAAAAACTGAGAAAAGACGGTGATCCGCAATGAGTGTGCGGAGGGAACCTGCAAGGGGCAAGCGACAATGTGCACATGTACAGAGATCACATGTAGGTGGCAGGGCACATGCTGATAGCCCACTGCTTAAGGCGGCTCCGACTAAGAAACTCTATGGTGGAGGTGTTAGGGTTAAGTCAAGGAGGTAAGAAACACTGGTCTAGGACCACTGCTGAAATACGAAGGAAAGGAAAAGACAACTTGATATTTCTCAATGATGGACATACAGAGGTTAAAATAAAATAAATAAACATGGAATGAAACCAAAAGTAAATAATAAAAATCTTAGGATATCTCAAGGTTCTCTAGATCTATGAGATCTCTATGGTCTCCGGAGAATATTCTAAGGATCAAAAAAAGGAAACATGGAATACAGGTACTTTGTATTCTTTCACCATGCACATTTGGATATGGCTGAGGCACTATACCAGCATGCCATATGGAACAATTTCTCCAAGTCAAAGGTGCTGAAATCTGGATAATTTCTATTTGGTGGCATTTTTCATGTTCCATAAAGAATAGCTATGAACAGATTTTTTAATACTTTTTCTTGTTGGTGTCATTTGTTTCCTACTCTTGTTGGTGCCATGTTGGTGGACGCATCCGGTATGTGGACCATATTTTGAATGTTGAACCTGTCTAGTAAAGGTCTGAAGTTCCTGGATGTTGGCTAGCATGTTTACCCGCATTGAATATCTTGTAACTTTCTGGTGGAAGTCATTTGAATATCTTGATAACTCTTTAGCGGATGTCATGGCTTAGGTATTAAACATTGTTAATTGGATTTTAATCTTCTATAACTGTTTTCATATTAATTGACGTAGTTGTCAATCAAATATTATTTTGGTGCAAATTTTGTGGAACTTGGCATATCGAATAGCTCTTTGATTGTTGTGTAGCATATGATGTGTATCCATGAATTCTTGTGTTGTTTAGAACTAATGTATTATTATGTCAGTACTTTCAACCACTATATCTTATGTAGAATATGGTGTACATCTTCAGAGACGACACATCAATGCCTAGGATGAAAGGTTTCTGTAATTGGATGGAGGTCTTCTAGGATGGTTAGGGAAGAGCTAAGAATGAACTACTATATCTTTCTGGGAGGTACTGATTCGTGCGAGTTTCCTAGTCATTATTTATGGGGAGAGACAATTCTAGTTTAATGGTCATTAAGGAAGGGAGATTATATTGGGTGCAAAGGGATCTGAAATTATTCACCACACTTAGTTTTTTCTTAAATGAGAGGTCATGGAGTGCATTTTTTTGTATATACACAGTATGGACACTAATGTTTACATGCATATTTTGATTTATTCACCACCTAATTACTCATCAGAAGTGGTAGTAGAAGACGAACAATAACCATGTTTATATGACTGAGTTTCTGGCTTTGAATTTCCATATGGAATAGTGAGGGACTCCTAAAATGCACTATTTGAATATTGGATGAAAAGTCTCTTGCTCATTCTTATAGACAGAAAACATCATTGCCCTCTAAGATTCATTGTTCTCTCTTTAATGGAGGGAAAACGATTCCTGTTGGAGTATGTGTCATTGTAGTGATGGGTAATTGGATCCCTCTAGGATCCAATTATCACATCAAGTGGTTTAGTTACACATCGATTATTTATGGGACTTGGAGAGTTAGTGTGGGTTATATAAGAAGCCCCACACCCATTGTATCAGATGATAAAAGTAAATAGAAAACATAAGCCCTTTGAGACGTTCTCCCATGGTTTCATCCCGCTCCTCACGGAGTAGGGTTCCATGTAAAATCCTGGTGTTCTTCATGTTTATTCTATTTTCTGATATTATGTTTTCGCATTGTCGATTTCTAACACGGTATCATAGCAAACAAAAGAGGTTTGTAAAAAAAAGAGGGCTTCTGTACAAACAAAAGATGGGAAGAGGTGAGTAGTTTGAGCCTAATTGAGGGTTGCTATTGCTGCAAAGAAAATGACAAGGTCCGGTTCAAAAGAAAAAGGGAGAGGCCCAAAACAATGATTTTTGGGCCAATTTGGGTCGTTATGAAGTAAAAAAGGAAGGTTTAGATTTCAAGCCAAAATGGAAAGTGGTACCCAAAAAAATGTTTGGGCCGAATTAGGCTATCATTTAGAAAACAAGAAAGGAATGTAAAGTTTAGTGAAAGAAAAATGTGCATCGTATAAAAATATTGTACAACATGAAAAGGAAAAGCTGAAAAAATGAGACGAGTTAAGAGAGAGTGTTTTTATTTCCCTATCTTCAAGTCTTCTCCCTACTTGGTCGATGTCAGTGTTTTTCTGACAAGTATGGGAGAATGAGGAGTATGTGTAGAGCATTCCGATTCAGACTCTACATCTAGATTGTTACATTTAGACTCTACTGATTGTTTCAGGAATTGTTTCAGAGTAATCAGTTCGTTACGCACATGCACATGCACAATCATTATTTGAGAGGTCCCCATCTTTTATTTGGACTCGAGGTTTTCGGTGGTCCATATGGATTCCATAGTAGAGATCCCATTCTTTATGCCGTTGTAGGCTAGGGTTTTTATGTGGTTTCATTGGGTTTTCATAGTAGAGATCACATTTTCTGGGCATGTATTGGAGAGACCTTTAGATTCCATTCTCCAATGGTCGTGGGCTCTGACGAGGATCTTTCTATAGCTTTTTCCAGTTCGACCCTTCAAAGAGATGTAACAGTTGCATGCATAGTTCTCTAAGTGGAGACTCATTCCAATTTCAGTAACTTTGACAAACGTAGTACAAAACACTTGTTTTTTGACGAGGATACCTGTTCAACTCACACTCCAATGCTTTAGTTCCTCCCCACCAGCACATCATGAGAAGTAACATCCTTGACAACAAGTAACAATAGAGTATGTGTTGAGTTGATACTATCTTTAGTGTCTTGCACAATGAGTTGGAGATTTCTTTCTATTTGTCCATGTGGGAAAACATGAAAAAAAGTTGTATTCCTCATAACCCTAGAGCTCTTTTATATAGGAGAAAATCCCTAAAAAAATCACATTAAATAGTCTGGATAAATAGAAAAACATAAATAAACACCATAGAGATATAAATATCTCAACACCCCCCTCAAGCTGGAGCCCTCATAAATAAACACCATAGATATAAATATTTATCATGCTCAGCTTGGAACAACAATGGTGAAAGGGACCCCTCATAAGAGCTTTGGTAAATATGTATGCAATCTGGTATCCTGTTACTACATGAGAAGTAGAAATAGGCCCCTTTTGGATCAAATTCCGAGTGTAATGACATTCTACTTCAATATGCTTCGTTCTCTCATAAAAGGCTGGATTATTAACAATGAACAGAGCTACTTTATTATCACATTTTAGATGCATCGGAAGAGGCACCTCAACGGTTATGTCAATTAGAATTGACTTGATCCACATCATTTCCGTGCACTGGATTATATTCTGATTCAGCACTGGATCGAGTAACAACTGTCCGTTTCTTACACTTCCATGAAATCAACGAGCTACCAACAAAAACAATAAAGCATGAAGTGGATTTTCTATCCTTGGGACACTCAGCATAATCTGCATCCGCACATCCAGTGACTGCAAAAGATGTTTCTCTTATGAAAAGAAGGCCTGCACCTGGAGAAGACTTCAGACACTTAGGATCATGCATACTGCATCCATGCGGGCCTGTATGGGTTCCTCAATAAACTGGCCGACTCTGCTCATAGCAAATGATATATCAAGCCTGCCAATAGTAACATATTACAACTACCCTACTAGATCTCTGTACTATCTCTTATCTGCTTCATCAGAATCATTATCATAGAGCCTAGCATTGGGATCCATTAACGTAGTGGCAGGTCTGCATCCCATCATGCATGTCTCGGATAAAAGGTCAATAACATACTTCTTTTGCATCATAATCAGACCTTGCTGATTTTGTGCAAATTCTAAGCCAAGGAAGTAACTTAGCTTGTCAACGTCCTTGGTCACAAACTGTCGCCCAAGAAAATCCTTAGCTGCCTAAATGACATTCTCACCGCTGCCAGTAATAACTATGTCATCTACATATACTAGAACAACGTACCTCGCAAAGTTTTCTTTCCAAAAAGAGAATGATTTGTAGTAGATTTGACGAACCCACTTTGCTCAATCAACTTTGAGAGATTCTGAAACCAAGCTCTTATACGCTGCTTAAATATATGGCCTTATGAAGATGACATACCATATGGGATTCCCCCTCAACAGCGAACCCTGATGGCTGCTGCATGTAGACTTCCTCCTGCAGATCACCATACTTGAAGGCCTTCTTGACAACAACTTGGAAAAGAGGCCAATCATGTACCACAACAACAACAATAAGAATCCGTAGCGTAGAGTGTCTCGCAACATGGGAAAGGTATCCTGGTAATCCACCCCATAGGTTTGAGTGAATCCATAAGCAACGACTCTGGCCTTATATTTGTCCACAGTACCATCAGCTCGGTGTTTCATAGTAAACACTCACTTGTTGCCAACCACAGATGCACCTGGAGGAATCTGTATGACACTCCATATACCACGAAACTGTAAAGCTGCCATCTCCTCCTCCATATCCACACACCAATGACTACTCTGCAACGACTACTGATAGGATTGTGGTATCTCCACGGCTGACAGTCCCGCAACAAGCATCTGGAAATCCTCTGATAGGCGGTCCAAAGAAACATGGGAAGTAAGAGATGCATATAACATGCAAGTCGTCGCCTCCGTTGAGCATTAGGTACATCTAGGTCCTCAGTACTCACAATGGACGTATCATCCAGAACTTCCTGCACCTCATGCTGTACACGCAAATCACCAGTGCCATTAGAAGAACTCAAATGCTCAGAACATACCTTGGGCGTGCTGGATGATGGAGGAGGTACATGAACATAAGGTCGACACTGGTAAACCCGGGGAAAGAAAGTAGCTGTGGTAGGTGGAGGTGGTGGTAATGGAGGAGGTGGTAGTGGTGGAGTGGAGATCGGAGGTAGACACTTATAAGCCTCTTCCCCATCCCCTGACGAAATGAGCATGTCACGTGTAGGATAGAAATACATAATAGACTCAAAAAAGGTTACATCAGCACTAACATAATACCTTCATCGAACATGATCGAAGCAAAGATATTCCATTTGGGTCTCTGAGTACCCAACAAACACACATTTGACAGCTCTATGGGAGAGCTTGTCCAGACCAAGGGACATTTGACGAATAAAAGCCACTGAACCAAAGACACAAGGCGTGAGTGAGAAAAGATCTGTCTCGTAAAACACGATCGAGAATGGTATCTTTTCCCCTAGAACCGAAAAAGGCATACGATTTACCATATAGCAGGCAATTAGAACCACATCCCCCCAGTACGAATGAGATGCACAACTCTGAATCAAAAGAGTCCTGGTAACATCTAGAAGATGATGTTTTTGTTCAACCATCCCATTCCGTTGGGAAGTATACGCACATATTGTTTGATGCACAATACCATGGAATGCAAGAAATTGGGCAAGTTGAGTACTACAAAATTCAAGGGCATTGTCTGAGCGTATATGCTTGATTTTTGCTCAAAAAATGTTCCTTATTTCATTAATAAAGGACTGAATATCAGGACCAGCATCAGACTTGTTTTTAAGAAAACGACCCACGACAATCTAGAAAATTCATCAACTACCACAAAATAAAATCTATGCCCCTGATCTGGGACACGATTGGGTCCCCAATTATCAGAATGATTCAACTCAAACAAACTATGACTATTTCAACCTTGACGGCTCTGGAAAGTGGACCGATGATACTTCCCAAGCTGGTAGGCCTCACACTAAAAAGTAGAGCGAGGAGAAATCTGTGGAAGGATGTGGCACAACTTTTGTAGAGGAAAATGACCAAAACATAGATGCCACATATAGGGAGACACATACCTAGTGCGAAGAGAGGAAGCACCAACGTAAGGAGATTGCACCAGTCTGTAGAGACCTCCTTGCTCACGACCAGATCCATTCACCCTACCTGTGAGAATGTACTGAAACATAAGAGCAGATGGATTGACACGACAATGTAAACCATAGTGATTTGACTAATTGATAATAGATTCATAGAAAACTTGGGAGCATAAAGGACATTCTGAAGTCTCATTGCAGGAGTCAATTGCACCTCCCCCTGATCAGTAATGGGAGAATGAGTCCCATCTGTTATTACAACAGATTGTCCGGGCTGGGTTGGACTGAAAGTACTGAACTGACCTCTGTCACCACAGAGGTGATGGCACATATGCTATACCTGTTGCATAGCATATGTGCCATAATCCATTCTAACAAATCTGCCAAGTAACAACTAATGAAGGCATATGCTATACCTGTTGCAGATGCTGATGCAGAGGTAGCTACCTTTGGTGATCCCGAAGGAGAGCTGGTTGACCCAATAGTAGGCATAATTTCCCTGAGCCTCATCACAAGTTCTTTGAATCTCTGATCGGATGCATAAGAGAAACTACTGTCTTACTGGATTGTTCTACCACACGTGCAGAAGCTGGGAACCCATGCTCGGTATAACATGTTTCCTCATAGTGATCTGTCTTGTGATAGTAAGTACAAGGCTGACGAGGGTGCTGACTACCCCCTCCACTACCACGACCACTATGACCACAGAACTGTGCAGGGCCTCCTCTACCACGAGATGTTGCCATAATTGAGGACGTCTGAGATAACTGAGAACCAATGGACGATATGGAGAGCCTGCTCAACTTGCGATACACCTTCTCCATTGGAGGTATGGTGGCATCAGTAAGAATATGTGCTCTAACTGCATCATACTCAGGGTCTAAAGCCGCTAGGAAAACTCATGTCATCACTGAATCCCTATATGCATTGAGCTGTTCTGGTGTAGCAGTTGAGGGAATGTAACCGTGCAACTTCTCAAATATACCCGTTAGAGAGGTGTAAAGGATATGGAGAGGACAACCATTCTACTTCGACATAAAGTTGTCATGTTGAAGTTGCAAAATCTTCGACTCGTTCTTTGCTGGAGAGTATGTAGCGTCGAGAATGTCCTGCATAGCCTTTGTTGTGGCCTGACTCAAAATGTCTTGCCTATCTCCATGGATACTGTTCCAGAAAGCCATATACGTGCATAAGCATCAACTGCCTCCCATGAGGCATTAACCTCATTCTTGTCAACATGCTCCTCCTGTGTGAGGATATGCTTCTTGTCATTACATTGCATTAAACTCATGAATTGCATGGCCTACAATTCATAATTCGTTCCATCCATCTTCACAATGGGTTCAGGACCTTTGAAGGCACCCAGGGATGGAATATTTGTCTTGTCGTCTCACGTGATG
The DNA here is from genome assembly GCA_037367405.1 of Ottelia alismoides. Lineage (NCBI taxonomy): Eukaryota > Viridiplantae > Streptophyta > Magnoliopsida > Alismatales > Hydrocharitaceae > Ottelia > Ottelia alismoides. Next base: position 837,512 of record JAZKJV010011386.1, on the reverse strand, counting down.
ACAACAATCTCTAAGACTAGGATTGCAGACTGTAAGAACAATGTCTACACGGACATGTAGGAAGATGGTTGTGGGTGTAGACTCATACCACAACCTCTTTCATGCTTTGTTGACTCCTTTGGGTGATTAGGTTGTTTTAGATAGTCAATCTACACCCGTGGAACCCAAGAGCGAGAAGCCCTAGGTCGCCAGGAGAAGCCCACGAAGGCTATAACAATAGAGATGGGTCAGACGCACCTGCTATGGTGCTGCGCAACAGTGAAGGCGATGTAGACCGCGTGGGCGGCATAGGTGGTTGTGCAGGCATCGCGAAAGGCTGCACGAGCAACACACAGATGTACACGACGCAGGAGGTGCACAACGCGGGACGTGTGAGCATCGCGTGGATACGTACGACGAGGGATGCGCGTACGGCTCACACACGTGGAGGGATAGCAGGGAAAGCACAGGTGCGACGCGTGGATGGTGTAGGTGACGAGGGCGGTACGTGTGGCACGCATGACGTAAGGGCTTTTGGGTGGGTTTGGGATTATAGGGCACGTGCTCTTGTCTAGGACCGTCACTCTGATTCCATTTCGAAAAATGTGAAAAAAAGTTGTATTCCTCATAGCCCTAGAGCTCTCTTATATAGGAGAAAAGCCTTAAGGGAAAATTACATAAAATAGACTGGATAAACAGAAAAACATAAATAAACATCATAGAGATATAAATATCTCAACAATCCAAGATGAGCATCGCATGCTCCAGCTTGAGGGGGAGTGTTGGAGTATGCACTATTGTAGTGATGGGTAATTGGATTCCTCCATGGTCCAATTACCACATCTAGTGGTTTAGTCCCACATGGGCTATTTGTGGGACTTGGAGAGTCAATGTGGGCTATATAAGAAGCCCTCCACCCATTGTATCAAATGCGAAAAGTGAATAGAAAATACAAGCCCTTTGAGGCATTCTCTTGTGGTTTCTGTTGGGAGAAAAATGAATCATGCATTTACAATAGACCGAAGGCTCTCTTATATGGGAGGGAAACCCTTGGGTTAATTACATGATAAGTACATAATGAAAACATAAAACATAAAATAGACGTTGAGATATGTTTATCTCAACACCCCCCTCAAGATGGAGCATATATATATATATATATATATATATATATATATATATATCATGCTCAGCTTGAAGCAACACCTATGAAATGGACCCCAAGCTAGGGCCTTGGTGAAGATGTCAGTTGTCTGATCTACCGTAGAAATATGGGAGGTATATATGAGACCTTTCTGGATCATGTCTCTAGTGTAATGACAATCCACCTTTATATGCTTCGTCCGTTCATGAAAAGCAAGATTATTGGCAATAAATAGTTTGGCTAAATTATCACATAAAAGTTTCATAGGAAGAGGAACCTCAATAGTAAGGTTAGTCAATACTGATTTTACCCACATCAACTCTGCACTCCGTTATGCCATGGCCCTATATTCAGATTCTGCACTTGATCTGGTTACCACTGTTTGCTTCTTGCTTTTCCATGAGACAAGTGAGCTCCCGACAAACACGTCAAAGCTCGAAGTAGACTTTCCGTCCCTGGGACAACCCACATAATCAGCATATGCAAAAGTTGTCACCTCAAGAGATGTATCCTTGTTGAATATAAGACCCTAGCCAGGTGAGTTCTTCAAATATCTCTATATCATATAGATAGTATCCATATGCACCTTTCTGTGTTGCTCCATGAACTGGCTGACTTTGTTTACTACAAACATTATATCCGACCTGGTGATAGTGGCATATAAAAGCTTCCCAACCAGCTTTTATCTCCTGCTTTCTATCTCCTCAGTGTCATCGTCATATAATCTCATACTCGGATCCATAGGGGTAGTAGCAAGCTTGCATCATGTCCTGTCTCGGAAAGGAGATCCATCACAAACTTCCTCTGGGTCATCACCAGGCAACGCTAGTTCCTGGCGAACTCCAACCCAAGGAAGTATCGAAGAGTGCCAAGATCCTTAGTCGCAAACTGTTGACCTAGGAACTCTTTGGTAGTCTGAATGCCTTGGTCATCATCCCCTGTGACAAAAATATCATCCACATAAACAAGAATAGCAGCAATACCTCTCTGTGTCCTCTGAATAAAAATTGAGTAGTCCGCAGTAGACCACACAAACCCCTGATGCTCTATCAACTCCGATAGCTTCTGGTACCAAGCTCTCCGACTCTGCTTCATGCCATAAATAGCCTTGTGGAGCTTGCACACCTTCTGTTACTCCCCCTCAGTAGCAAACCCTGATGGTTGCTGCATGTAAAATTCATCCTGAAGGTCCCCGTATAGAAAGGCATTCTTCACATCAAGTTGGTACAAAGTCCAGTCCTGTGAAACAACGGAAAGAAGAATGCGTAGTGTCGAATGTCTGGCCACATGAGAGAAGGTATCTTGATAATCCACCCCATAGGTTTGGGTGAACCCGCGTGCCACAAGTCTTGCCTTGTAGCGATCCACACTGCCATCTGCCCTTTGCTTGACTGTAAATATCCATTTGCAACTTACAACAGAGATACCTTTTGGAGTAGATACAGTGCTCCATGTTCCATGTGACCTCAAAGCTGTCATCTCCACTTCCATTGCAAGTCGCCACCTACTGTCCTGTAGTGCCTCATGATATGTACATGGGATAGTAACAACAGAGAGTCCCACTACAAACTTTTTGTACTCCTTTGAAAGATGATCCAAAGAAACATTTACAGCAAGAGGATACATGGCATATTGGCGACGAGGCTTCCTTAGGGCAATAGGAATCTCCAGATCATCAGCCTCTATGTCTTCTGGAATCAACTCGTCCTGTGTATCATGCAAAATTCCAATGTCATCAGTAGAAACAATGTGTTCATGACATGCCTGAGGCGTGGTGGATTATGTGGATGGTGCATGAGCAGAGGTGCGAGTAGAAGACCTGCGAGTGTAAACAAGGGGTAAGAACTTGGACTGAGTAGATGGAGGTGGAGATGGTGGGGGCGGTGGAAGTGGTGGAGGTGTAGAAGGCTGAGGTGCAGCATGGGGTTCATATGGTGAAGGAGATGGAGGTGGAGGCACAAAACATCCTCTCCAGAAGTATCATTGGACAACCTGTCACATGTAGGAGAGAAATAGATAATCGACTCAAAAAAAGTGACATCAATGCTCACATAATATCTTCGTCCTACATGATCAAAACATCTATACTCTTTTTGGGTACGAGAATAACCAACAAAAACACATTTGATAGCTCTAGGCGAGAGCTTGTCACGACCAAGAGTGAAATTGTGGACAAATGCCACAGATCCAAAGACTCGGGGAGTGAGAGAGAATAGTTCCTTCTCGGGAAATGCAATCAAGAAGGGAACCTTCTCTCCAAGAATGGTGGACGACATGGGGTTCACCAAGTAGCAAGCAGTGAGAACCGCCCCCCCAGAAAGAATGAGCGGCACGACTCTGGATCAACAGTGTTCTTGTGACATCAAGGTGACGATGTTTACGTTCAACCACACCGTTCTGCTGAGAAGTGTAATTGCAAGAGCTTTGATGAACAATACCGAGAGAACTGGGAAATTCATACAAATGTAATGTGCAAAACTCCAAAGCATTATCCGTACGACTGAATTTCACATTAATAGAGAATATATTTTTGACTTTAATAAGAACAGATTTAATGATAGCACCTGCTTCAGACTTACGTTTTAACAAGATAACCCAAGATAGTCTAGAATAATCATCTACATCAGCCTTATAAAAACGATTCCTCTGATTATCAGGAACACGACTAGGACTCCAAATATCAAAATGAAACAACTCGATAGATTGACTACTGTGACGATTCGGATGACTCAGAAAAGAGGACCGATGGTGCTTCCCAAGCTGATATGCTTCACAATCCAGTGTAGTATGAGTAGACATCTGTGGTAGCACATGACACATCTTCTGGAGAGGAAGGTGGCCAAAGCGAAGATGTCACATGAAAAGAGAAATAGATCCTGAAGGAATAGTAGTAATTCCAACATATGGTGGTATGTCAAGCTTATAAAATCCGCTCTGCTCACGGCCATGACCAATCGCCCTATTAGTTAATATGTCCTGAAACACAATAGAAGAGGGATAAAAAATGGCACGGCAATGTAAATCTTTCCTAGGTTGACTAATGGACAAAAGATTCATCTGAAAGTCTGGAGCATATAAGACATTCTGAAGATGCATAAAAGGGGCAAGAACAATCTCCCCCTGACCAACAATGGGTAGACGAATCCCATTGGCAATGACCACAGATCTGCCAGGTGGGATAGACCTGTATGAAGTAATTGCGTCAGATCTCCACACATATGATGTGAGGCTTCGGAATCCATAATCCAATTAGTCAAGTCTGAACTACTACTACCGGTATACACATAATGAATACCTGATGAACTAGACGATGCCCTGGCAGAAGTTGCTGCATCTGTAGAACCTGGAGTCGGTGTCGTAGGAGTGCTCATCATCTCACAAAGTCTGGAGACAATATCATCTAAACGAGTATCCTGAGTAGGCGCAAAAGAAGCCTCAGTCTGCTTAGCAGCACGTGCAGACGCTGGATATCCATGCTTCTAAAAGCATGTCACCTCAGAATGACCAGGACGATGGCAATGGGAACAAGGACCACGCTATCGGCCTCCCCCTCGACCACGAGACCCATGACCACGAAACTGGGACGACCCTCCCTGGCCATGAGTAGCTGCCATATTAGAAGGAGTCGTCTGGGCCGTAGTAGTGGATGTGGTAGTAATCCTACTTAATCGCTTGTAGACCTCCTCTATTGGTAGTATTGTCTCGCCAGTCAGAAGTTGAGTACAAGCGGCATCGTACTTAGAGTCAAGAGATGACAAGAAAACTCCTATCATTGTGGCATTCTGATATGTCTGACGCTGTTTAGTGCCGGTGGTAGTAAGCATGAAGCTGTGTAGTCGCTCAAACATGCCTCTCAGATGAGAGAAGTGGGTGTGGAGCGGTCGACCATTCTGTTTGGTCGAGAAAATGCCGAACTGCAGTTGAAGAATCTTGCTCTCATTCTTTGCTGCACGTATGTGTTTGCCAATATGTCCCACATAGCCATTGCAGTTGGTTGGTTAACAATATCATTAGCAATCTCTGTTGTAAGTGTCCCAAAGAGCCAGATGCGAGCATAGGCGTCATCTTGCTTCCATGAAGCATTGGCCCATGTCTTGTCTACCGGCTCTGAATCCATCAGAATGTGCTCCTTATTATAACATTGCATCAGGTGCGAAACTGCATGGACCACAACTCATAGTTGGTCCCATCCATCTTCACGATAGGATTTGGGCCCTTGAAGACATCGAAAGAAAAGAAAACGTCACCCTTGTTCTTTGACATTGTACCAAGAAGTCGGAAGGCGGAATGCCTGGGAAGTGAATCGCCGAGAAGGTGTCTACAGAACCATAAGAAGGTTTGGTTGTATCTATAGACTCATACAACCATCCCTATGTCATCTTGTGAGCCCTAGATCCGCATAACGTGGTTTAAATAATAAGATTTAACTATTTGCGGACCAAATCAGATCTGCGAGCCATAGGAAAAGGCGGCTCGACGATCGATAGGATTGGCTGGAGCCCCTAACGGCCCTGCGAGGTGTCGAACATGAGTGCAAAAGGTCAGGAACCCCTCACGCGTTGGCGCAGGAGGTAGGGAACTGCCGTGCAGTGGTTCCGGAGCGAGGAGAAGCCCCGTACGGCTGCGGTGGAGGAGTTGGGGTTGTGCAGCACGGTGGGGGAGGGGGGGGTAGGGTTAGGTTTAGGCTGCAATAAGTGAACCTGAGTCTGGGACCATTGCTTCGATACCATGTTGGGAGAAAAATGAATCATGCATTTAGAATAGACCGAGGGCTCTCTTATATAGGAGAAAAGCCCTTGGGTTAATTCCATGATAAGTACATAAAGAAAACATAAAACATAAAATAGACCGTGATATATATATATATATACTGCAACAGTTTCATCCCGCTCCTCATGGAGTAGCGTTCCATGTAAAATCCCAATATTCTTCATGTTTATTCTATTTCTCTGATAGCACTTTTCTGCATTGTCAATTTCTAACAATTTCATTTAATTCTTTATCCTCCGATTCAGTGAGGAGTAACTAGAACAATATATACGCGCCAATTTACTAAAGGGTGGATCACATAATATTAATGATTTCTTGGTAGCAAGGAGACACGAAGGATCTATATGCAAGTTATAGTTGATTTTGTGTGTATGAGGCAAATGATGCAGTGCAGGGGATCATAGATGCCATGGGATAATGTAGAACTACCATACGAGAGTTGTGATTGGTAATTCATTGCTTTCTAAGGAAGATGATCCCCTAGTTCCGAGATGTTTCCCACCATGTCTTTTGGCCATGAGTCTACATGAATTTAAGTTAATTGATTATAGGGGGTCCATAGTGGCATGACACATTACACCTTGAGCCTATAGGTTATAAGTGAGATTGTGTTTTCTAGTCTGTTGCCTACTCATGATTCCATGAAAGAATAATCCTCTCTTTATGATCACATTTAATTTCTCAAATCAAAGAGAAGGCAATTCACTGCATTTTAATTAAGAGGATCCTCTAGTCCTAATATGCGTTCCGCCATGTCTTTTGGCCATGGGTCTACATGAATTTAAATTAATTGATTATAGGGATCTACAATGGCATGAATCATTACCCTCGAGCTTAGGTTACATGTGGGATTGTGTTTTCTAGTTTGTTTCGTACATACGATCATCTTTTTATATCCTCGTAAGAACAATCCTCCCTTTTCGATCACATTAAATTTCCCAATTCAACGATGATCTATATAAATTGATTTGTCTAGGAGTTTTGGCGCTTCTTGTCTGTAAGTTGTTATGTATTGGATTTTCTTATATCCAAAATTATATATATATACATACATTTTTCCCATATATATATATATATCAATCCTCCAATATTTTTACAAGGATTTTATGCATAAATAATTTGTGCAATCAATTCCAAGTTTGCGCTTATAGACAAAAACACACATTAAGATAGACAAAAAAAGTTGAAAACCTCTATTCTTTAATTTAATGCCCACCCAATTTTAAGACGAAGCTATATATCTTGTTGAGAAAAGAGTAAGGTAATTTTTTTAGACTTTATGAATCTTGATTAAATAACTCTTCTCTATTGGGTCCTTGTATAGTTATTTGGCTCCTTTTATATAAAGAGGGGTCGATTCTTGTGATAATTGAACTTCTTTTATCTTAACATGATTTTGAAGCAGTGATCTTAGATCATATCCCACGAAATAACTGCTAACCCTAACTGCCACTAAACTAGCCTCTCCATTATCATGCACTAGGCATGCCTATTGTTCACATGCTAGGACAACTCTTGCATGCTAGCCCTAATTCATTGTCGGTCCTAATGCCTCTAGCGAGTGCCTCACCTGACATTGCCAATGTGCTCCCCAAATGCTTTAGTGCTACAAACGGACAACAACATGCTAACCTTGCTAGTTGCCATGCCAAAATCCTTGTATATGCATGTAGTCAAGTTTGACGGCAAGAAGTATGATCTTTGGGCATTTGAACATCCTTGTATTGGTCAATGCATTAGACAAAGAGCACATCCTTAAGGATGAAATTCTATGAGGGACACTTGTATTGGAAGTGCAAGATTTGAACTAAGGAGCATGTTAGATGACCCTATAATATGAGAGAAGTAGAAGAACTATACAAAGAAGTGCCTCAAAGAGAAGTGCATGCATGGAAGGGTCTGGGATAAATATGCTTGGAGATGCTTAGACAAATGAGATGATTACATTTGCGCATGGAAAAATTTTTGCTATGGCCTTGGGTTCTTGTGTACAAAAGGGAGGAGGAATCCTTAGGTGCACACGTGCTTGCCTAGGTTTCCTAGTGTTAGAAAATAAACATGCGGAAGCGAAACATGGGAAAAGATAAAGAACAATAGAGTTGTGAGATTTGACGTGGAACCCTAAGGAGCGGGATGAAACCATGAGAGAACGCCTCAAAGGGCTGGTGTGTCTATTGCACTTTCTCTCATTGTTTACAGGACGCCTGGGGCTCTTTATATAACCTCCATAGAGTCTCCACATCTTCAAACTGGTAGATGTGGGACTAAACTCTGGATGGGGTAAATGGATCCTGGAGGGATCTATTTACCCATCTCCCTCATGTATGACACATACAACTTATACTCCAACACTCCCCCTCAAGCTGGAGCATGTAATGCTCAGCTTGGACAAACACAAAGAAACTCAACTCACGGTAAAAGACACTACGGACAATATCAACCCAACGCGCACAATTGCTACTGTCGAGAATGTTGCTTCTCATACCGTGCAAGTGAGGACGATTAACGGGCTGGAGTGTGAGTCTGTTGAATCTCCTCGTTGGAGAACATGTGCTCTGAACTGTGCCTGTCAGAGTCACTGCAACTGAAAATGAGTCTCCTCGTCTGTGTACTCTGGACCGCCACAACATGTGGACAACTGCTCCATCTCTGAAATGGGCCAAACTGATAAAGGCCGTGGAAGTGCAATCCTCGTCGGAGTCCACGATCGCTGGAGAATGGAGTCTGAAAGAAGTTTCCTCGTCGGAGAACTGGGTCTTTCCCATTTGGCACAGAGAATGGTACTCTACTCTGGAGTCCCTATGATACCACATGAAAGCCCTTGGCAACGTAGCATAGGGAATGGTTCTTTACTCTGGAGTCCTTTGGCTCACATAAAAACTCTGGCCGAAACAACAAGAAGAATGATGGGGACCACGACAAAAGATGGCAAATACACGCACATCTTGAAATAAGACCGCATCTATGTGCGTATCTGAAACTGACTCGGAACACCAATCGTCGAGTCTGAATATCCGCTGTAGAGTTTGAACAATATCTGGTTGGTCTGAGGAATCTGCAATCTGGAGAAGACCTGTGACTCTACATATACTCCCCCTTTCTCTCATACTAGTCAGAATAACATTGGTGACCAAGTTGAGAGAAGACTAAACATAAAACTCGTGGCCTTTCTTTTAAATAACAGCCATTATTTTTTAAAATTTTCCCTGCGTACGGATTTTCAATTGTACGTGCCTCTTCTCCCTTTTTTTAAACAAAATAACTCGACCTAAAAAGAGCCTAATCAATGTTCAGGAAGGCACTATGCGGTATTCAGTTGGAGGGGTTACCGCATAGAGAGTATGCGATATGCGGGAGAGTATGCGGGGAATATGCGGTTTTATGTGGTTTGGTATTTTTTATTATTAAAAATATAAATCAATATTTAATAATATGTTAATATTCTCAGTCAGGAGAGTATGCGTGGAGTATGTGGTTTTATGCGGGAGTATGCAGTTTTATGTTATTATGCGGGTGGGGTTATTTGATTTTAGATTAAATAAAAAAAGTTCTATCAGAAAAGCGGCCAAGTATGCGACCGCATAGGCGGTATACTCGGCTGAGTATGCGGGTCAACCCGCATAATGGTCGTTTTATCATACTCGGAGTGACAAGGCCCCTGAGTACGAGTATGCGGCCGAGTATTCGGCTTACTCGATCGCTTTTCTAAACACCGAGCCTAATCTTCTCACCCTCCTTTTTTATGTTTTTTCAAAACAAGCCTTCCCTCTTTTTTTATCGTAAAACCAAGCCCTTCTCTTTTTTTTTTATAAAAACATCATACAACCTCTTCCTTTTTTTATGGACAGAACACGGTCCCTACTTGGGCCTAAATCAAATAACGCCCTTTTTTCTATCGCCAGCCCATTTTTTTCTTAGGGTTCCCCGATGGGAACCCTCTTTACATCCACGCTGCCCCCGTAGAGATAGATGGGAGATGGAGCGCCATCTGCGGCTCCTTGAGGGCGTTGTTGCCTGCATGGGCATCGCAACCCGGGGTTGCCATCGACAAGATCGGAGAGGAGGGCACGCCGCGCAGGACCTGTCGGCTTTGGTTGGAGGGAAACAGCCGCTGCATGGAGGTGCACCGCCTGCGACCTGGGTTTTGAAGCGGGGTCGCCGCTGCATTTGTTTGACCGCGCACCGCCTACGCCTGCGAGGGGGGGGGGGTTCACGCGGGCTTCGCACAAGGATGAGTTTGCCTGGAGCTTGCCGACTGGGTGCTGCCTGGGGGATCAAGCCGCCTGGAGATGCGACTCTTGGGGAAGGAGCTCCGCCTGAAGGTATACAACGCGATGGAGGGAGAGAAGGAAGTACCGCTTAGGTCAGCGCGAGATCCTCGCGCATAGGAGACCGCGGGAGGAGGTTTGTTGTTCGCGCGATTCGCTTGGAGTCGCCTGGAGGTCGAGCACGACTCCTATGCTGGAATGGTGCCGCCGAGATGGGGATGCATGAGGTATTGCTGCCTGATGCAAAGGGTGCCGCAACCTGGATGCTTGGAGGAGATGTCGCTGAACGTTGGATCCACACTGAAAAAAAGAGGAAGATGCGCAAGAACCTTCTGTAGAAGTGGAGCTTCCAGGAACCAATGAAGGAGCCGTGAGGGTTTCTTTTAGAAACCCTAGAAATTCTAGAAGATGAACAGATCTTAAACAATGAACATTAACAATCTTCAAACATCAATCTTCAAGAATGAAAAATCGGATCTTCTCAATCGAATCTCGAATAAATAAAAAACATGAACTCCTCGAGAATTGAACCTGCTCTTATACCATGTTAGAAAATAAACACGCGGAAGCGAAACATGGGAAAAGATAAAGAACAATAGAACAACGGGATTTAACATGTAACCCTACTCCCTAAGGAGCGGGATGAAACCACGAGAGAACGCCTCAGAGGGCTGGTGTATCTATTGCACTTTCTCTCATTGGTTACAGGAGTCTTGGGGCTCTTTATATAACCTCTACAGAGTCTCCACATCTCCAAACTGGTAGATGTAGGACTAAACTCTGGATGGGGTAAATGGATCCTAGAGGGATGCATTTACCCATCTCCCTCATGTATGAAGCATACAACTTATACTCCAACAACTAGTATGCAAGAAAGTGTGGGCATGTGTAATCAAACATAGTTGGGGCCAACCTGTTGGTGGAAGGTATGTGGTTTGCGATACTATGTTAAAATAAAAAGTAAACTATTATAAACGACGAGAAATCTCGGCCTCATGTAGAAAAAAAAAACAATTTGGAAAGAAGTCTAAAAATAAAACCCTCTTAAAGGCATGACAGTTGAGCAGCGTGCCTTCCAGCCAAAGGACCTGGGATTAAACGTCACAAATTACCCTTTGCATAAAAAAATCTGAAACTTTACAAGGAATAAGAAAGAAAACTCATTCTTTTTCTATGAGGGTCATATTTTTTATCGTGATATCTTAAAAAGAGTAGAATGTCTCCAGAAGATACGTGTTGTTCCTTTAAGGGTCATATTGATATTGTGTTCTCTTAAAAGATTAAAATGCCACCAAAAGATGTGCAGCGTTGTATCGGGAATCTGATGTCATTTTTCATTCACACTAAGTAAAGTTTCTAAGTTTTTGAAGTATTACAACTTTTTGTATGTTGCATGAAGTCTATTTCATTTTCCGGTTGTCATGTAGTTCATGTTTGGTATTCTTTTATTTGGATTATTCACTTGTTCGTTTATTAGTTTTTCCGTATTGAAGATCTTTTGGTGTCATATGTATTCCTTTTCAGGGAATTCAGCTGTGAAAGCCATTTCTTTGCTTTTGAAGAAGGGTGTACAAGAGGCCAACATCATATTTCTAAATCTTATTTCAGTAAGTTATTTATTGCACTTCTTTTTTAACGCGTTGCAAACTTTAAAATTAGCTTAATTAAGGGGAATCCGAATATTAAGATCTTTAAACAACGTATGTGGACCTTTTCTATATCTATTGTGAATTCCTAAGTCCTTGCATGTAAGGTGACAATTTCAAGTGCCTTACCCTAAACTGAGCCAATCTTTCTTATGTTGGGTTTTCCATTGCGTGGATTTCTTGTCAAAAGAAAATTGATGCATGCGTCATTGTCACAAACACTATCCTTCTTATTGCAGTCGCCTATCGCATATTCACATCTTTATTTTGTCTTTAAAATCTATATCTTTAATTTCATTTCAATGACTTTGACTTCCTTATACAAATTATGTCAATTATAGGACTATAGTGTTTTATGGTATTCATGATTTTTATGGTATTCATGCTTTATATGGAAATATAAATCAAGTTTTTCTACTATAACACAAGTTTATTTGAAAATAAGATATCCTGTTCATTTCATTGTCACATATCCCCCATTGTGAACTATAACACTAGCATGATTTGTGATCCTCAGACCACACCTTTCTTTCAGAATACTTATTGAATGAAATTTACGATGTCATGGATGCATGCAGCCACCAGCCAGCTGAACAGTATTTTCAACATGTTAAACATGATTGCACATTGAATACTCATAATAAGTAGATGAGTTATAGGAGTTGAGGATGACTAGTTGATAACTTGAAAAGGGCCATTTGTGAGGTAGAGCCACTCCTAGAAAGGAATACAAGGAAAAAGCTATTAGGAATTTGCAACCGCCACTATTATTGGCAACAAGTGATGGATTATATTGCAAAGAGGAAGTTGCAAATACTAGGGCAGGTTGTAGCATCCAAACATAGCTTCCACACATGAAGTCTAATAATGTGTTATAAGTGGTGGAGATTACTTTTTGGCGATTAGGGTTTAAGCATTTGGGTCACTGCTAATGTATCTAATTAGGCCCAAATCCAATAAATTGTCATGGCAATAATTCTCAATAATTTCTCAGGTCCAAGCTAGGGATACCATATTCATTTCGGAAATTATATCGATGACATCCAAGGCTGAATCACAATGGATGTATTGGTGATTAAATTGTATAGTAGCATGAGAGAGTGAATATAGGATGCATCTCGTAATAGGGTGGTGAGTGCTAATCTTAGGAAGCTCTTAGAATCACCAATGCATATATGAAATGTCTGGATCAGGTGTTCCATTACAATACAAAAATTAGAATAAGGTTGATGGAATTTTACATGGTTATGTAGGGGTGCCAAGAAAGCTTGAGCTTAATGAACTTGACTCGGATTCAACCCGATAAGAACTTATAAGTCAGGCTCGAAAAGTTAATGAGTTTGAGTTCGAGACTCATAATGGACTCTTTATCCTTGTTGAGTCAAGTTCGAGTTTGATTGTGCTTGACTCGCTAACTTGAATCGAGAACAAGATTTGACTCATTAGTGTTTTACTAATAACTTGCATTACATGTGCCACAGGCCCACAACTGTTTGCCGTTATTCATTTCTCATCAATAGATGCATATGCTGACACATCCTCAAGTTCTCTCATAGGACATGACAAATCTACGCTAGCTGCCAAACCCTCCCATGGTTTCTCATGCTCATGTCTCCTTGATTATCCTTCCTCGCTCTATCACGCACAATTGCTCGAAGGCTCATCCCAGCTTCACCAATGTCGCGTTGCTTCCAATACTGCCTCCTCATGAGGTTGACCATGTCGTCTTCCCTTCGGAAGGATCTTGTTACCCGAACTGCTCATCCTAATCTCCTCTACTTGACTGCTTAGTCTTTCTTCATGTTTTTATGGCACTGGCTTAATTTCTCATTTTTTTCAACTATTTTTATTTTATTTGAAAAACCAAGATTCTACAGTGTTTATAATATGGATTTCAAAATGTACTGATCAGACAAATAACCCCTCTTGCAAATTTTCGTATGGGTTTTGGATTTTTTTTCTGGTGCATATTGAATTATTGATAGATAAAACACACAATCATGTGACATCATTGTTTATTTACTAATAAGCTTGATTTTGTGTGGTAGGCAAGTTTTCATTTATATCAAAAGATGTGTACATGGAGCTTATATTGAGGGGCTTGTTGCTTTACATCATGATTGTAGCCGTTATGACCTTGAAAAAATATCAGAAATGACTATAGCCAAAGTGGCATTGAAAAAACAAAATATATTGAGAAAGGCTATGTCCAACATGACCTTGAAAAGAGGAAAAGCATAAAAAAGAAACATCAAACCATGGAAGGTGTGAAACCAAAATCTTCAAGATGAAGCCCCTTCTCCATCAAACCATGAAGATGAAATTGTTCTTATATTGCGATGGGTGGATTATGTCCTCAAACTACCTTTCTTCTTTCTAGTTGCAAAGGAACTTTTGAGATCCAATTATTTACGAACTAAGTAGGTACGGAAAAAAATGAATGAGATGTCTATTCTGTTGCCATAAAAAACATACGAAATACATAAATACTAATTCCTATAACACTCCCATCAAGCTAATGCATAGATACCCTTCATGCTCTACCTGAAAGAACACTTCTGGAATAATCCTTTAACTAGGGACTTAGTGAAAGTGTATGTTGTCTATTCCCTTGAGCTAACTTGGGAAATAGAGATGAAGTCTGTTAGGAAAATGAGAAAACTTGTTTATTCCATATGCCCTAGGCTCTCTTATATAGGGGAGTAGCCTATGGGTAAAATACATAAAGAGTCCAACAGGAAAAAGAAAATATTATAAAGGTATAAAAGAGAATAATATATCTCTACACTCCCCCTCAAGGTGGAGCATAGATATCAATCATGCTCAGCTTGGACGAACACTTCTGGAACGACCCTTGAAGTAATGCCTTGGTAAAAATATTTGCAGTTTGGTCCTCTGAGCTAACATGGGATGTAACAATAAACCCCTTTTGAATCATATCATGAATGAAGTGACAATCAACCTCAATGTGCTTGGTTCGTTCATGAAATGCTGGATTATTCGCAATGAATAGAGCAGCCAGATTGTCACATTCCAGAGCCATAGGAAGCGGGACTTCTATATATAGATCTGTAAGCACAACCTTTACCCACATCATTTCTGTACTAACCTGGGCCATAGCCCTATATTCAGACTTAGCACTAGACCTTGCTACAACCGTTTGCTTCTTGCTTCTCCACGAGACTAGAGAATCTCCAACATACACAACAAACCCAATGGTGGACTTCCTATCCTTGGGACATCATGCTTAATCTGCATCTGCACATGCTGAGATAGTAACCTCCTTGCCTTTCTTAAACAACAGACCCACACCTGGAGATGACTTAAGGTACCTAAGTATGATATGTATAGCATCCATGTGTACCTGACGTAGTTGCTCCATGAACTGGCTTACTCGACTCACAACAAAGGCGATATCGGGTCTGGTAGTAGTAACATAGAGAAGCTTGCCCACTAGTTCTTTGTATCTTCTCCTATCCACCTCATCAGTGTCATCATCATATAGTTTCATACTGGGATCCATAGGTGTAGTGGCAGTTCGGCAACCAAGCATTCTCGTTTCACTCAATAGGTCAGTGGCATATTTCCTCTGGGTCATTACCAACCCATGTGGATTTCTGGCGAACTCCAGTCCTAGAAAATATCTAAGAACTCCAAGGTCCTTGGTGATGAAATCACGACCCAATATTTCTTTTGCCCCCTGAATTCCCTGTTCATCATCACCTGTAATCAAGATATCGTCTACATACACCATAATTGCAATAATACCTCTAGGTGTCTTCTGTACGAACAAGGAATGATCTGCAATAGAACGTCTGTATCCCTGTTTCTCAAACAGGTCTGAGAGCTTCTGGAACCAAGCTCTGGGGCTCTGCTTAAGGCCATAGATAGCCTTATGAAGTCTGCACACTTTACGATACTCCCCCTCAACAACAAAATCAGGTGGTTGTTCCATGTAGACTTCCTCCTGCAAGTCACCGTATAGGAATGCATTCTTCACATCTAATTGGTATCGTGGCCAATAATGAGTAAGCGCAACAGAGAGGAGGATCCATAGGGTGGAATGGCGAGCAACCGGCGAGAATGTATCAAGATAATCCACCCCATATGTCTGTATAAAGCCACGAGCAACTAGGCGTGCCTTGTATCTGTCAATGTTGTCATCGGCATTCTGCTTAACTATAAAGATCCACTTGCAGCTAACTGTAGGCACATCAGTAGGTGCAGTAACAAGGCTCTAGGTGGCAGGTGCCTCTGGACTGAAGAGCAGCCATTTCGTCCTCCATGGCTAAACGCCATCGACTATCCTTCAACGCATCTTGGTAATTCCGTGGAATATCCACTGCTGATAGTGCAATGACAAAGTTCCTGAATTCTCCAGTTAGGCGATCAAAAGACACATAAGATGCTATAGGATATGACGCACAGCTGCGCTTCTGCTTTCGTAGAGCAATAAGTAGATCTAAATCACCTACCTCCTCATCTGGCCTCTGTAACACATCCTGCTCAGGAAAATCATCAGATCCATCAATATTAATATCCTCAGAACATATCTCAGGCGAGCTAGATGATGAGCGGTGACCATGAGCAGAAGCAAGCCTACGGGTATAGTGGAATGGCAATGGTGAAACAGGCATAGTGACAGGAGGTGTAGGAGATGGTAGCGGTGGTGGTTGTAGAGGTGATGGTGGTGGTGGCATGCATATAGCATCAGTAGTGTCAGAGGATACCAACTGATCACCTGTAGATGAGAAGTACATAACAAATTCGAAAAAGGTAACATCAGCACTAACGAGATATCTCCTGCGCAATGGATCATAATACTTGTACCCCTTCTGTGTTCTTGAATACCCGACGAAGACACACTTGACAACCCTAGGAGAGAGCTTGTCAATCTCGAGAGACAACTGGTGGACAAAGGCGACCGATCCAAACGCACGAGGAGTGAGGGAGAACAATTCTTTGTCAGGAAAAACAAGAGAGAAAGGAATCTTCTCACCTAAGACAGATGACGGCATACGATTAATGAGATAACATGCCGTAAGAATAGCATCACCTCGGAAAGAATGAGGGGCATGCCTCCGTATAAGAAGCGACCTAGTGACATCAAGTAAATGACGATGTTTCCTTTCAACAACCGCATTCTGTTGGGAAGTATAGGCGCAAGATGTTTGGTGGATAATCCTTGAGATGAAAAATAACCGAAGAGGGTATGAGTACAAAATTTCAAGGTATTATCACTTCTCACAATTTTAACAAATGCAGAAAAACATTACGAACTTCATTAATGAAATTCATGATAATATTCCCCGCTTCAGATTTATTCTTTAACAGAAAGACCCACGACACACGGGAGAAATCATCCACAATAACTATATAAAACATGTGTTCATGATGATCAAGAATACGACTAGGACCCCATATATCAACATGAAACAACTCAAACACTGACGACTGGGAAAGGTAGACCGATGATGCTTTCCCAACTGACAAGCCTCACATTGAATGGACGTGTGAGGTGAAACCTGAGGTAATACATGACACAGTTTCTGAAGCAGTAGATGTCCAAAGCGCAAGTGCCACAGTAATGGGGAGATGGATCCAACAGGTAGAGATGAGGTTCCAGCATTAGGAGACCGACTAAGGCGATAAAGGATTGCCTTGCTCATAGCCACGCCAAATCACGTTGCCCATAAGGATGTCCTGAAAAACAAGAGAAGATGGATCAAAAATTGCTCAACAACGTAAATCCTTTGTAAGTTGTCTAATGGACAACAAATTCATCGAAAAATCATGTGCATGTAGCACCTTCTTGAGATGCATGGATGGTGTCAGTATGATCTTCCCTGACCAGTAATCGGGGAATATGTTCCATTGCAATAACCACAGTACGTCCTGGAAAAACCTGTATGTATCCTGTAAGTAGACCTTGATCGCCACACAGATGATATGTGGTACCAGAGTCCATAATCCACTCTAAAGTATCTGATCCACTACTGCTAGTGAATGGTGCTACCTGATGTACTGGTGGATGCAGACGCAGCAACGTCGAAGTGATTCTCAGAAGTAGGTGTTGATGCGACGGGACCAGATGGAGGAATGATGCCCTCAGACAGGCTAAAAGGTCATCAAAGCGTTGATCCATAGATGAAGCAGATGGAGGCTCGATCTGTTCAGCTACTCGTGCAGAAGCAGGAAACTCATTTTTAGAATAGCATGTGTCTTCGGTATGTCCAGAATGATGGCAAAAAGTACATGATGGCCGAACACGGCCTCCTCTGCCATTAGGTCCACGGCCACGGAACTGATGATGACCCCCATGACCTCGATTGGCTGTCATGGCTTCGGTGGTCCGATTTTTAGCAGACGAAGGAACAGTAATACGACTCATCCTATGAAAAGCTTCCCCCATAGGAGAGATAATGGAATCCGCCAAGATCTGGGAACGTGCTGTCTCGTACTCTGGATCAAGGGCAGCCGGGAAAACACCCATCATAGTGGCATTCTGATAGGTCTTCTGTTGCTCTGGAGTGGTTGTGAGAGGCATGAAGCTATAAAGCTTCTCAAACATTCCACGTAAAGATGTGTACAATGAGTGTAGAGGTCGTCCATTCTGCTTGATTGTAAAGATGTCATGCTGAAGTTGCAGATTCTTCGTCTCATTCTTTGCCTGTGAATAGGTGGCAGCCAGAATGTCCCACATTGCTTTGGCAGTAGGCTGATGGAGAATATCGTTAGCAATCTCAATTGCTAATGTTCCGGAAAGCCAGACTTTGGCATATGCGTCATCTGCCTCCCAAGAGGCATTAACCCCTATCTTCTCAGCATGCTCTTCCTCAATAAGAATGTGCTTCTTACCGGTTGACTTCATCATACTCTTGAATTGCATGGCCCACAGTTCATAGTTTGAACCATCCATCTTCACAATAGGCGTTGGACCTCTGAAGGCGCCTGTAGATGAAATATCTGCCTTGCTTTCTGACATTATGATATTGGAAGACTAGGGGAGTAGACTAAAGATATGACTGTCTACACGGACATTAACGGGTTTAGTTGCATGTGTAGATGCAAGCAACCAAACCCATTAATCTGGAAACGCGCGCGCGGAACGAGGCTGGAGTCGCACGCGCGCTGGCCTAGGTCTGCACGCGTACGGAAATCACACGCACAGATGTGCGCGCAGATGCACGTGGAGGATCACGAACAAGAGCACGCGCAGGCACGCAAATGCGCGTGCAAATGCACAGGTGCGTGTGCAGAATCACGAGCAAAGGCATGCACAGGCACGTGCAGATGTGAGGGCAAGCGAGCAGGTGCGCAGATGCGCGTGCATAGGCACGCAGATGCTCCTACGCACAGGCACGCAGGTGCGCGTGCTGATGCGCAAGCGTGTGCGCACTCGGGAAGGAGGCGGCGCACATGAGCACGACGTCGGGGCGAAGCGAGGCGACGCGCGGTGCGTGTGCAGGGCTTGAAGGTGGAGGGTAGGGTTAGGGTTTGGTTCGAGAACTTCGGTCTAGGACGTTTGCTCTGATACCGTGTTAGGAAAATGAGAAAACTTGTTTATTCCATACGTCCTAGGCTCTCTTATATAAGGGAGTAGCCTATGGGTAAAATACATAAAGAGTCCAACAAGAAAAAGAAAATATTATAAAGGTAAAGAGATAATAATATATCTCTACAAAGTCCTTATGTATCATATCTCTAATGTAGTGTCGACCTACCTCAATGTGTTTGAGCCTCTCATGGAAAGCTGGATTGTTGGTAATGAAGAGTACAACTTGATTGTCACATAATGGCTGCATGGGAAGAGATATGCCAATAGCAGGTCAACGAAAACAGACCTTACCCACATCATCTCAGTGCTTCCTTGTGCCATGGCTCTTTGTATTTGGATTCAATACTTGACTTAACAACAACAATTTGCTTCTTGCTTTTCCATGAGATTAGTGAGCTCCCATTGAACACTTCTGGAATAACCCTTTAACTAGGTGCTTAGTAAAATTGTATGTTGTTTGTTTCCTTGAGCTAACTTGGGAAGTAGAGATGAAGTCCATCTGTATCATATCTCTAATGTAGTGGCAACTTACCTCGATGTGTTTGGTCCTCTCACTGGATTGTTGATAATGAATATTGCATCCTGATTGCCACATAATAGCTACATGGGATGATATATGTCAATAGTGAGGTCAATCAAAGCAGACCTTACCCACATCATCTCAATGCTACATTGTTCCATGGCCCTGTATTTGGATTCAATACATGACTTAGCAACAACAGTTTGCTTCTTCATTTTCCATGAGATCAATGAGCTCCCAATGAACATTGCAAATTCATAGGTGGACTTCTTATGTTTTAAATATCCTAGGTAGTTAGCATATGTACAGTTTATGATGATAAGAGATGTTTCTTTGGAGAATAGCAACCATGTATATGGAGTAGACTTCTGATAGCATAAGATCATGGAGACTGCATCCATGTGAGACCGAGGTGGCTACTCCATAAACTGGCTGATTTTGCTCATTGTAAGGGAGATATCTTGCCTGATGATAGTAACATAGAGAAACTTCCCAACGATCGCTCTGTATGTGCTCTTGTCTACCTCAATCTGTATCATCATCATAAAGCTTCATGTCGCGATCCATAGGAGTGGCGCAGGTTTGCAACAGTGTTGTAAAAGTCGATCGACTAGTCGGTTTGACTATTCGAGTTGGGGGGGGGGGATTACCCGACTCAACTTGGCAAAATCATCCTTTAATCGGGCTGACCCGATTAATAGGTCGACTTTTACATGTACGAATCGTATGGGATTTGGGGCTGACCTGTTCACTTGTTTAATGGGATTTGGGGCTTACTGTTAGACAAGAGGAGGTACATGGAGCTTGTTGGCAAGCTACTTTATGTGACTATTACCGGGCCTGACATATCCTCTACTGTTAGCAAAGTGAGTCAGTTTATGGAGCAGTTGATGACTCTATGATTCATCACTCTAAAATAGATTAATTAATCTCATGTCCCCAAATTCATCTGCATTTCATCATTTAAATTGCATAATTAGCATTCATGTATATATAAATAATAATTGCATTTTATCATATATAATTGCATAAATAAGGAGCCAAAAATCCCAGCACATTTCACCTGTAAAATGGTTAACTTCCAATTTTTAATTAACTCATACTAACTCCAAATCACTTGAAATTACCTCCATTGTGTACATATTACTAACAAAAATAAATAAAAAATGCAAAAAATCACTAACGTAAATAAGTGCCCACGAATCAAAACCCTAATTTCAGAATCTATGGACTAAAACGCCAACATCTCTCTCATATAGTGTCCGATTCGATCCTACTCACTTGTGAACTAATGTACATTCGAATATCTACAAATCAAGGCTAAATTCAAAAGAATCGGAGATTTGTAAAAAAATGATTTTGCTACCTAACTGTGCATTGTGCATTTTCACTGATTTTGACTCATCATTTCATGTGAATATTTCACTAATTCTGACTATTCATTGTTTTGATAAATCACATATTCTAAAAAAATAAGAAAAGCAACAAAAAAGACATGTTCTGACTTGGGCTTGCTAACTTGATCCATTTGTACACATTCCACCTCACTAATTTTTCTGACCTATTTGAAGCCCATAAAAATTTAAAAAATCATATTTGAGTCCATTGTATTATTTCATAGCATGTTTGATTTTTGTATGAATTTATTTATCATCAGAAAATAAAATAAAATTTTGAAAATAAAAAAATGATATCTCATATACATAGAATATCCCAAAAAAATACATATCTTGCATTCTTCATTTCATTTGCATCTGAATCATTCATGCACAATATAGGTTGCATAGAAGAACACTTTCATATTAGGCATATTTGCATTTAAAGTCATTCGATAATTTATATCTATTTTATCTTTCTTTTTATGCTTGGTCAAAATCCGGGTCAACTCCATGCCACGTGGCATGCACTCACTAGTCCACTTGGACCTGGTCACCCCTTCAACTCTCTTTCTTCACGTGATGTGCACGTGATCACCCTCACCCATTCCCTACGTGCATCGCACGTAACCTGAGGCCCACGCCTCACACGTGCATGCACGCGATTTTCTCCTTCACTCTCTGCTGCTGCTAGCTCCTCTCGATGACCCTCTTGCACAACCATCCCCAGCTGATGCACCATACCTTGCTCCGTCCACCCTAATCGCAATCAACCTCTCACAAAACCCAAATCAATCCCCAAAGTATCGGGATTTCATCATTGCAGCAGCCAAATCAAATCGAACATGGTACCTTGCAAACTGATGTTCTCAAGACCATACGCCTAGTCTAATCCAATTGCCGATCCCCCCATCCCTATTCAACCACTGCCAATCAAACCCCGCCTTCCTTCTTCGGTTCCCTCCATCGCTTTAATACCTTAACGCGCCCAACCTTCATGGGCATCCGCCATCACAACAGGGAAAGGGGAGTGTGCTCCGCTTCCAGAGGTGATAGCTCTGCCCACGTCGAGCAGCATCGGCTCCGAAAACTCTGCTTTCTCATTGGCGAGATTCGAGGCATCTCGCCTCATCTCAACCTCCTTCGAGTAATGCTCCGCTCGTCGTATTGCCCGAGCTTCGAGCCCTCATGTAACTTTTTTGATCTCCGCCTTCCTCTTCTCTTCTTCGTTGTTTTTTCCCCTCTACTCTGTTCATCCTCTGTACCCAATCTTCATTACCATCTCTACCCGTATCGTTGCTCTGCCTTCCACTTCTGCCTTATCATGCCGCCTTGTCATTCACCATCCACCTCTCATCTTCCTCCATCGATAATCAACTCTGCTCCATCGCAGCACCTAGCAGCTGGGCCGCTTGTCCGTATCCACCCTCGGGGAGGTATCGCCGCCGCACCTCTGTTTCTCCATCATAACCGCCCCAACCGCATCAAACAACCCAACCGCCCCAACCTCCTCCACTAGGTCCCTGCCTCCTACGAAACTCCGCTCTTGTGTCCTCCGGTCGATTACGCCCTCTGCCTGCCTCGATCGCCTACCAATCTCGCAGAACCGCCTCGAGTTCCCCGTGGAGACCTGGTCGTTTGTCAACTGGGGTTTGCAGCAGGAGAGCTTCCTCCACCGTGTGTGGCTGCCCAAACACCACCATTCACGTACCTCCGACCATCCGCACATGTGAACCTTGTTTTAAAAAGCGCGCCTCGAGGCGGTGAGGCGTAAGCCTCAAGGCGTTTTTTGACAAAAAGCGCCTCGAGGCTTAAGCCTCACCCAGAACTTCTGAGGCTTAAGCCTCAAGGTAGTGTGAGGCGTATGAGGCGGTGAGGCGGTCGAGGCGAGGCGGAGGCGTAAGCCTCAAGCGCATGGCTTTTTTTTTAA
The DNA here is from genome assembly GCA_037367405.1 of Ottelia alismoides. Classification (NCBI taxonomy): domain Eukaryota; kingdom Viridiplantae; phylum Streptophyta; class Magnoliopsida; order Alismatales; family Hydrocharitaceae; genus Ottelia; species Ottelia alismoides. The sequence continues at coordinate 814,321 of JAZKJV010011386.1, read as the reverse complement.
TTTTTAGGTTATGTACTTTGCACATGACCTTGTTTTGCCATAAATATTATACATTTTTTTGCTAGTATTGTTGTTTCAATGTTAAACCTTGCATATTTCTATAAATATGTCTATATAAAGAGAAGAGATTGCTTGAAACAAGTGAAGCTCGATGATCTTGTACATCATGTTCAATTTATCATATTGCATCCATACATACTAATTCTATTATACACAACGTACACGATTGTGTTTGAATTGTAATAAAATTGTTATACTACTTGTAAGTTAGCAACTTAATGTTGTTATTTGTTTGTTCTTAAAATAGTTATCACATATACGAAGAAGCAAAGTTGAAAAGAAACACATGGAGTAGAATAATTATTATGCATTGTTGTGAATAGCGGAAACAATCATATGCCTAATATTAGTTTTATGAACTTCTATGCTTTCATTGCTTATGTGTTGTACCTTTTACTAGTGTGAAATTGATTTTGAATATGTTTTTGGAAAAACTTAATATTATTATATATAATATTAATGCCTAATATTAATGTATTTTGCTTAATTTTAATTTTTCTTTTTAAAAATTGAGGCTTACGCCTCGACCGCCTCGAGGCTTACGCCTCGCCTCACATTTCAGGGAAACGCCTCGAACCGCCTCACGCTTTTTTAAACCTTGCATGTGAAATACATGCACTGCCTATCTTCCGCCTTCCTGTGCAGCTCAAGACAACGAATAGTTGTCATAGATCCGGAGGTTCCCTCCTGATCTAACAGCTCAAAGCCCTTCCATGTCGCATGCTCAAACCTGTTAATGAGCCTCAACCTCGGGTCTTCGTAACCTTCTGTAATTCTCCTCGTGGAGCCGTGCTTCCTAAGGCTCTATTGAACCTCGCTCATTCACGCATCCACCACGTGTTGCTGGGATTATTTGTGGCAGTGCCTCTATGCTGCCAGCATATCCCACCACCGTCCACCCCAGCTAGGGCACTTGCAAGGCACGTATCCCCTTGGACGTTTTGCACATGGTCCCCTATTACTCTGAAGATTTGCACTCAGGTCCCCGTTGCCCACTCCTCACGTGCCCCTGCACGTGCCCGCTAGCGGTTTTGCATAAATATCCTTGCTAGTATAGGGGTATAGGTATTTTCATTCAAGTCCCTATGCATGTTTATTTTTGTCATTTGATTTTTGTATTTTGCATTCAGAACCTTAGCTTTATCTATCATTTTAACCTAAGTCATGCATCTTTTTATTCGTAAACATCTTTTTATTCGTAAAAAATCCGCACATTGTTCGTCAACTATTTCTTTACTTTATGGCACTTGACTTATAATTCTGTGATATGTAATTATTTAATAATTACTATTCTTGTGGAAAATTGCATATTCTACCCAGTTGATGATAAAAAAATCATAAATAATTAACCACTGCTCGGTAAATTACCAAAAATTCACAGTTGTTAGAATTGGTTCTATTCTACTTTGTGCCAAAAAAATCATTACATTGCATGCATATTTTGTCCTGTAAAAATTGTTTTGCACTTCGCAGTAATTAATTTTTAATAAATAGAAGCTTAACATTTTTAGGATCACCTAGTGGTATATCTTAGATAGTTTTATTCTTTGAAAATAAATAAGTTTAAATTTTATAATTAATTACTGAGGTTTACATTGTTTGCAACATGTAATTCATTAAATATTCATATTGCATAAGAAAATTCCAAAAAAAAATTACAGTACATTCATTTCATCGTATTTCACATTCTGACCAAATTTCATAATTTTTAGACTATGTTGAATGGAAATTACCTTTTAGTCCCGAAAATTGACCTCATTTGCATGTGTGTTTTTAATTGCATTTAAAAAACACCAAAAACTTGGTACCACTCATAAAATTCTATAGACATTATTTTAGGTTGTTCCTTTGCCTCCTTAAGTCGACCCTGGGACTTGCTCAAGTCAATTAAACATCCACCATCTTGTGCTTAATCAAAAAAATTACAGTGCATTCATTTCATCAGCAACGCACATATGGATGTAGCCCATATGATTCTAAGGTACCTAAAGACATCACCAGGTACGTGACTTCTTGTCAGCAGAGGTACATCTCTTTCAGTTATAGTATGTGCAGATGTAGATTATACTGGGTATCCAAAGGATAGGGAGTCTACTTCAGGCTTTGCCGTGTTCTTAGGAAATTCCTTAGTTTCATGGAAGAGCAAGAAGCAGACCACAGTTGCCAGATCAAGTGTTGAGTCAGAATACAGGACCATGGTGCATGCTAGCATAGGGATGATGTGGCTCAAATGACTCAGATCTGTTCTTACTGACCTGATTATAGAGGTGTCTCTTCCCATGCACCTGCAATATGACAATTAGGCTGCTATTTTCATTGCCAACACCCACCCTTTCACTAGAGGATCAAGCACATAGAAGTGGACTGTCACTACACTTGTGACATAATACAAAAGGGCCTTATTGTCACTACGCATGTCTGCTCTTGAGAGCAGATAATAGATGTTCTTACTAAGGCCCTAGCCAAGGGGTCTAATCAGAGATGTTCCAAGCTGAGCCTGATTGATATCTACAATCCAACTTGAGGAGTGTTGAGATATTAGTTATCTTTCTTATTGTTTTCATATTGTCTATTTCTTTTATCTTCATCTCGTAATTTGCCGAACATGTTCCTCTCCTATACAAAAGAACCTAGGCCACCTATTTAGCACCTTCGCTGATTTTATGATTAAATTTTAGATCGATATTAACATGTTTGTCTTCAATGTTAACATGTTTGTCTTCAAGATATTCAGATCATAACATTGTGTTTATTATACTGATGACCAAATGGATTCCAAATGTGAATATACTGCTGGACCATGACACCATAATAATGATAATATATATGGAGACGTCCGATCAAGAATAAGTTTATGTATATATACTATCAAAGAAACTCACGTTATAACTATTATTGAGACTCCTAATGAATTCAACTTGGTTTATAAAAGAAAGCCCACAAACAAAAAATATGGAAATCAACCTACAAAAGGCTTGTGCCAATTTGAACTCGACTAGTTCAAGGTCGAGTCAGCATTTTGGGACTTGAAGCTTATCGAGTTCGAGATCGAGTCAGACTTTGGTTTTCGAGTTTGAGACGAATGTTGAGGCCGACTCAACTCGCTCAACTTGATAGAAACCCATGTGTCTAGGATTGTTGGCTGCATTGACTGTGTTGATAGATTTTTTGGTGTATGTTGATATATGGTGGGAGGGGTTCTTGGATCCCCATAGGAAATGATTATCCAGTAATTTATCGAACATATAAAATTCGACGTTTCCGTTAATTGTGGAGAATAATATAGTGAAAGGGTATATCCTTTATTCTTGGTAATATAGATGTTTCATTTGTCGTAGCATTACCTCACAAGTTACTAATTGTAAACAATAAATTCCTAACTTTTTATGGAGGATGTCTTGATGCCATTACATATGCCATCTGATAACACACACTAGCCATCACCATTTGTCACGGCGCTTCTGCTTTCACAAAAAAGTAAATCTGCACTAACAAAGTGGTTTTCTTCCATGTTATTTACAGCATCTTAACTTGAGTTTATAATTACTACAATGAGAGATTGGGCATGCATTTTAACTTATCTGACATCAGTATTAGTTTGATTTATGATATCGTGCTTTCTTTACTGAAGACTAGTCCTGTGGCTAATGGTTGTTTTTCTGGGGAAACCGTCTTCTCCTAGGCTCCACAGGGCGTGCATGTTGTTTGCAAAAAATTTCCACGACTAAAGATTGTGACATCAGAGATAGATAGTGGCTTAAGCGAGGATTTTCGTGTGATTCCTGGAATGGGAGAGTTTGGAGATCGCTATTTTGGAACTGATGATGATTAAGCAAATAGTTGAATTGTGGCCATGAACAGACCTATGCCGAGGTATACTTCTCTCATGCATATGTAATTATTCTATTGCCATTGTTTAATTTCATGAAAATTTGAAAATGACCAATGGATTAATCTCTAAAATGGTATAAAGACCTAACTTCATTTCTTTTACAGGCATATCGGTTATTTTTAAATTTGAATAGAACTGCGGCGATTATTCTGCTGAAGAATTGCTACAATTTTTCGAGTTTGTTTTCAATTTATATACATGAAATCAGAAGGTTAATTTATAGTTAGTGCTATTTAATCTTCTTGTTGTACCGAGCAGAATTTGTAGCATGGACATTATAAGTACCTTGTACAGATGTTCTTTCACATATTATGCAATTCAAGTTCCAATATGTTCCCTTTTCTTCTTTCTAAGTGCAATTTATCTCATTGCAATGTGGAGGAGATTTCCTTTTAGTGAATTGAGGTAGTTTGATTAGAGGTGTGGGTTTTAAGGTGTAGGGTAATCTTCTTTTTTAGCTTTCTTCACAAAAAGACCTATTTTCTGTGTTTATGAGAACTGTGGGATAACTGTACTGTTTTTTTCTGATTCATTGATAACCAAAAGTTCACCCTTGATGATAATTAAGAGTGGTGACAAATATTTGTTTTAATTTGGAGAAATATTTGTTCAATTTTGCAGGAGATATAATTTGATTGTTTGTTGTATCTTAGAGTTGGTTATTTTTAAGCATAACTATATATTAATATTCAGGATTGCAACTTCGAAATACCAAGTTTTTGATTCATGCCACAAGATGACTAGATGAGTCATGAATTTGTAACTTCATCAGAAATTAAGATCCAATTTCGAGTACCGGACATTTCAATTGCAATGGATTTATGCATTCAACACTACAGTCTCATGTATTGCACTCTCTCCACATAATGTGGATATAATGTGGATGTAAAGAAGGTCAATTCAAAATTGTATTCATTTATGATTGCATCGAGAAACAATGGATCCTCTCGATTAAAACTAGATTATGTTAATGCATTTTAAATCGTCACATCACGTTGCTCGATATGTTTATTATGACAATTCTATAGCAAATTACTTGAACCCTTCTCATCTTCACTCCTTCACCACTCATGCATACTCTGCTAATTGTTTCTCATATGATATCCAAATCTTATGCATAAAATGACTCCTTGTCTTCGCGAGAGTATCTCTCAACACTCATTCAATGTTACCTAATTACAAACAATTTGCACAATATACCTATCATACAAAAAATATAGAAAATTTAAAACTTCTATTCACTAGAAAACATCCACGTTAGTAAATGACAAGAGACAGAATAATATGCGCTTTGGGAGTAATATTACATTCATTACAATGACATGAGCTAGAGAGGACAATTGCAAGAAAGAAAAGCCGACTAGCTTCAACCTTAACGGTGCTTCTCAATTGGAGCACGAAACATGCATGCATTAGTTTCACTAGTCTATACCTCGTGAGTTGATTTACAAGGTCATGAAATATACTAATATATTAAAAAATAAAGTGATTGTGAATATTTTTTTCAATATTTTTCTTTAAATTTGACATAGCTTTATTTAATTTCATATTATATTTTTTTGATGAATCCTCGTGACATAGCTTTAAATTTGTCTATATACACAATGATATATGTCTATATCATCTAAACATCTAAAATCAATAATATAGGTTTTCATTGTCGTATTCACAAAAAAATATCAATAATATCCTTATCCATTCATTTAAAAATGGAAATAGTATCCATATCACTATCTTTATTTATTTATTTATATATATATATATATATCCATAAAAAAATATTTAAAAATAGATATAGTGGCGGAATGATACTTTTTAGCAGTCGCATCTACGCATAGTTTCCGTAATACAGAGATTCTTATCTGCAACCATAAAGAAAAAATATTAACATATCCGTAAGAATATAAAAAAAAGGAAAATGGTATCAATATCAATATCTGTAACTACTGAAAAACTTATATCCTTATCTATATTCTATAGCAAAAATAAAAAAATGCATATCCATATCTGTTTTAAGACGGAGACATTGGATAACGATTATGGAAATATCAGTTGCATCCTACGTACATACATGATATATATACGGGTAAAATGGGGCTGCCTCCAGGGAGTAGTCAACTTGGCTACTCCCACCCCTATTTTTCTGTCGTTTTTTTAATTTTTTGAAAAATAAAATTTGTATATTCATCACTATATCTCTCTCACATTCTATTAAAATTTCGTCAGAAACAAAGACTCCTACGGCCTCCATCCAAACATGGTCGATTTAAAAAATTCTGCGAGGAGTCTCTGTTTCAAAGCAGGATTTTTTAAATCGACCATGTTTGGATGGATGCCGTAGGAGTCTCTGTTTCTGACGAAATTTTAACATAATGTGAGAGGGATATAATGACGAATATATAAATTTTTATTTTTCATTAAAATAAAAAAATGAGGGAAAAATAGGGGTGGGAGTAGCCAAGTTGGCTACTCCCTGGGGGCAGCCCCATTTACCTCATATATATATATATATATATATATATATATATATATATATATATATATATATATATATGAGGAAAATGGGGCTGCCCCCTAGGGGGAGCTAACTTAGCTCCCCCCACCCTATTTTCTTCAATTTTTTTTATTTTTTTTTGAAATTTTTTCCGTGAATATTCATCACTATATCCCTATATTATGTTATAAAAATTTCGTGTCAAACAGAGACTCCTACGGCCTCCATCCAGACAGTCATTTTTTAACGGTAACAGGATTTTTTAAATCGACCCCGTTTGGATGGAGGTCGTAGGGTCTCTGTTTCGCATGAAATTTGAATGACATAATATAGGGATTTAATAATGAATTTACACGGTTTTAGATTTCAAAAAAAAATAAAAAAATTTGTGAAAAAATGGCGGGGGGAGCTAAGTTAGCTCCCCCTAGGGGCCATACACATTTTACCCTATATATATATAGGGAAAAATGTGTATGCCCCCTAGGGGGAGCTAACTTAGCTCCCCCCGCCCTTTTTTGACATAATTTTTTATTTTTTTTGAAATCTAAAACCGTGTAAATTCATTATTAAATCTCTATATTATTTCATTCAAATTTCATGCGAAACAGAGACTCCTACGGCCTCCATCCAAACGGGGTCGATTTAAAAAATCCTGTTACCGTTAAAAAATGACTGTCTGGATGGAGGCCGTAGGAGTCTCTGTTTCGCACGAAATTTTAATAGCATAATATAGGGATATAGTGATGAATATTCATGGAAGAAATTTTTCAAAAAAAATTAAAAAAATTGGTGAAAATGGGGAGGGGGAGCCAAGTTAGCTCCCCCTAGGGGGCAGCCCCATTTATCCCATATATATATATATATATATATATATATATATATATATATATCATGTGTATATATATATATATACACACACACACATACATACACATTAACGTATGCCTATACGTTGTAAACACTACTACAAAATAGGTCCATAGTGATGTTTTTTTAAGAAATCCATGGTTAAATATAGAAATAACTATATTATTCATTGTAAAAGTATTTCTTATACTTGAAATTAGCGAAGAATGCAATATCCATTGTCAATGTTTTTAGAGATGAATTCTATAGCAGCACTTAACCGTTGCTATTTTAAATTTTTTGCTAACTATCGTTAACTTTTTAGTTCAAAATTTAGTGATGATTAGTTAAAATTTTAAAATATCATAATGAATAAGAGTTGCTATATGCACCGTCACAAAAAATACAACGGTTGCTGATTTCAAGTATAAAAATAATTTCACAATACATAATGTAATTTAAAAAACATCATCCATTTTGCCGTCGTGAAAACATAGATTAATACAAATATCCATTTCATACCCACCAAAATAAAAAAATTATATATATAGAGAGGTAAATGAGGCTTTCCCTCATTTTTTATTTTTTTGGAAAATAAAAATTTGTATATTCATCATTATATCCCTCTCACATTCTATTAAAATTTCGTCAGAAACAGAGACTCCTACGGCCTCCATCCAAACATGATCGATTTAAAAAATCCTGCGACCGTTAAAAAAATGACGTCTGGACGGAGGGCTTAGGAGTCTCTGTTTCTGACGAAATTTTAATAGAATGTGAGAGGGATATAATGATGAATTTATAAATTTTTATTTTCTAAAAAAATAAAAAAATGAGGGAAAATAGGGGTGGGAGTAGCCAAGTTGGCTACTCCATGGGGGCATCCCCATTTTACCCATAAATATATATATATATATATATATATATATATATAATATATAGAGAGAGAGAGAGAGAGGGGGGGCTTATCTAGAGGGCCCTGTGCCCATTTAGAATTTAGCCCCTAATAACATACGTCCGATATTGATCGTGTGGCTAAAATACATTTTTAAATTTAATGTTAAATATGGCACGTTCTGGTTTCCATAACCGCTAGCGCGAAAAAAAGGGCGTTAATTTCTTTTGTAGAACGTAGTTAGTAATCGATTAATTACCAAAAAATAATTAGGGTTTCTTCCTTACGCATACGACGATCAAACAAACCCAAACCCTACTCTCATTCCTCCTTGAAAATCATTTGAAGGTGCTTCTAGATCGAGAATCAGTAAGTTTTTATGTTTATTCTATTAAACTTGAAATTTTTATATCTAAGATTCGCTTAGTATGTGTTTGCGATAAATTAGAATTATATAAACAAGTGCTATATTTCTTAAGAAGCGAATTTTATTTTTTAAAATTCATCTGAATACTTTTTTAGGCTCAGGAGTTACGAATCGTTACTGTTAATTCCATATTTCATACGTATACAAATTTCGAATTATATATTACTAAATTTTGATGCAAAGATAGTGATAATTCAAGTACCATTACTGATGGTAATTTTGAACAGATCGAATTACCTTTGAAAGCTTTTTAAGTTAAGTATCGTTTAATTGTGAGTTTCTGTTAGTACTAAATTTCTTACATATGTTAAACGTCATTGGTAAATATCAACACATTCGTATATTTTAAATACTAATGAGTACGTAAAAGTTACTTACAAAAAAAAGATACTGATAAAAAAAAGAAACTTAGTGATGCATAGCTCTATTGTTATTTTACATGTGATTATTAAAGTTACTGATAAAAAAAGAAACTTACTGATGCATGCTTCAAAGTTACTGATCCATGCTTCAAAGTTACTGATGCATTCTTCAAGGCTACTAACGTCTTTCAAAAAGAAACTGATAAATAAAAGAAACTTACTGATGCATGCTTCAAAGTTACTGATACATGTTTCAAACTTATTGATGCATAGCTCTATTGTTATTTTACATGTGATTATTAAAGTTACTGATAAAAAAAGAAACTTACTGATGCATGCTTCAAAGTTACTGATACATGCTTCATAGATACCGATGCATTCTTCAAAGCTACTAACGTATTAAAAAAAAGTTATTGATAAATAAAAGAAACTTACTGATGCATGCTTCAAAGTTACTGATACATGTTTCAAACTTACTGATGCATGTAGTATCATAACTTACTGATACATACTTCAAAGTTACTTATGGTAAGTGAATAAATTTATCGTTTCATTTTAAAGTTACTTATAGTACATATACAAGTTACTTATCCTAATAATAATATTACCAAAGTAATATTTAAAGCTGTATTTACAATATCTTACTTTTTACCGCTTTATCAAAAGTTACAAGTTAGGTTAACATTCAAAAAAAACTTACTTCCAGCGAAAGAGTTCGGTTCGCGGTGGAGCAGAGAAGAACTTCTTATCGATTGCATCGCGGGCGGAGCGGGCAAGACACGATTAGACACGGTTAAAAATCTTGTAACAAAACGTCATCTTCCATTGGAATGCTAAGTCAATTTCTAAAAGAGTTTTTAAGGAAGTTGACGTATTAGGATTATGTTAACAAATTCTTTTTTAAATTGAACACTTGCCGATGATTACAATAGCTGCATACATAGAACCTATCTTGATCGTTGTTAGGTATACTGCTGCTTTAATTTAAGGATGCTTAAAGATGCTATCGAAGAACTTACTAATGATTTCCCAACTGTTACTTATGTTTATTTATAAATTACTAATGTTGATAATGAACGCACGAACAATCTTAAATATTGTGGTTAAATAGATAAACTTTTTGATACGCTATCTGACTTTGTTGCGAGTTTTAGTGATGTTCTTTTTTATTATTACTAATGTTGTTGCGTATTTTAATGATGCTAAACTGGGTGAAATGCTTGCTGAGGTTGATGTCTATATTACTGATATTGTACTCAGCTGTTACTGATGTTGATAACTATTGATGTTGTTGAACTTTTAGAAGTGCTTACTTATATTGATGAGAATTTTACTGTTGTCTTAATTATAAGTAATGCTTATATATGTTTACAGATACTTAATGGTGTTGCATATTTAACAGATTCTTTCCTAAATTTAATAAACAAGTTTAACTAATGATGTTGCTAAGTAATGTGCTTACATATGTTTACTGATTCATACTTATGATGTAGCATACTTAAAGATGCGGTTGCATTTAAATTTTACTGATGTTGCATATTTTACCTATTCGTTGATACATTATACTGTTGCTTGATTCTAATTATGCTTACAGATGCTTATCAAATAAATGCTGAAGCTTTTTCAGATGTTACTTGAGTTTATTAGAAATGTACTGTTGTTGTTGCTGAAATCATTAACAAAATGATATCACTAATTGTATTTAATCTTGCATTTCCACTTTTGCAGATGGATCAAGCAAAAGCATTTGAGGTTTCATATAGGAGACGACCTCAAGAAAATGTCAAAAAAGATACAATGGAATCTGCAAGTGGTAATTTTATTATTAATTATAAAATAAATATATACTAATTGAATTATGCATTAAGAAGTAACTTTATGCAGATACTAGCTTTGAAGGTGATAAAACTAATGAAGTTTCTACTGGTAAGCGTACATATCAACACCCAATGTGGTAATAATGAATATCAAAACTTATTATTGACAATAAAATTGTGCTACGTAGAAAGAGCCTCAGGTTTGAAGCTTGATACTATAAAGGATAGTGCAAACATAGAACCAATACCCGGTAAGTTAACATATAATAAGATTTTAAGTTATGAAAAGACTCTTTTTAATTGCATAATCTTAATTGATTTTAATTTCAATATTGCAGCAAGATATTGTGTACAACACCGATGTTACATAAAACAATTTATAACATATCTTGGTAACAACAAGTTGACTGGGAGGCATAAGGAGTTGATTGATAAGTCCGCTTTCTCAAGAATAGTATCTATTACAAAACTTGATATTAGTTATCAAGTCTTGGACTTTATTGCTCAAAGATATCAAGGGGATCGGATTTTCAAGTTTAGAGAAAAGGAACTCCTATTCTCAGATAATGACATAGGGTTGATTTTGGGATTGCCATCATCCGGATTTCCTATACACCTTAAGGGGTTTTCATTTGAATGGCCAAGTTCATTCGAAGAACTATTTTGTAAATCAAGCATGTGACTAAATCGTCATAATATTTGTGACATGCTTGATTCTTTAAGAACTCAAGAAGATGATCAATCAAAGAGAATGTACATAAGATGCCTAATATCATTAATGTTTTGTATATTCCTATTCCCTGAAAACAACTTCTGTTTTCCAAAGGTCTTGCTCAATTACAAAGATTCAATTGAAGACACACGTTTTTTCAATTGGTCTAATACAGTTGGGTTTATGATAATGCACCGTTTGGAAGGCATAGTTGAAAAAATGAGAAAGCGTGCATCATCGGATGAGAAAAGCACAGTTGGATACTTAACTGGATATGCAGCATGTTTATATGTAAGCTTATTTCATCTCTATCTATTGTTATGTTTTTAATAAATATTTAAATGATACTTAACTATCTATTATATTTCAGGCATGGGCTCTGGAGCACTTATTCCCATCACTTGCATTGAACCAAAATCTATTGCCAAAAATTAGAAAATAGTCAACTCCATGCAAAGTTACTATTGAATAATTCATGAACTTTGATGAAGATAAGGTACTGACAATTTAAATACATTTTCAGTTGTGATTTTAATTGTAACTATATATTTAGATTTCAAAGATATGAAACTTTTACTACTGACAACCTGATACATTCAATAATGTTACTGTTTATCAATATGAATATAATTTGTAACCTAAATATACTTCCTTGCATTAGATTATTGTCCAGCTAGATTTTGGAGAAAATGAGATATTCAAGATTGCCAAATAAATTCATTTTTTAATTATGAAACCTTCGTTACCGATGGTTTCATTTCAAATGCTTATGCATTGCGTGTCATTGTACCACATCCACGACAACTTGATGATTATTCAATGACCTCACTTGTGAAGACTGCTCAACACCAAAATTTACCCGAGTGTAAATGTGAAGAACATAAGAAGAAAATAAGTGATTTGGAGAGTCTCATATCTCAACTGCCCACGTCAGAAGAATACAAAAAAATGAAAGTTGATTATGAGAATACATTGAAGGAGAATGAGAAGGTAAAGCTCGAAATCACAATTCTAAAACAATGGTTTGAAGAGTTCTTTGCCAAATAAATTAATGTAAAGCAACAAGAGGAGAAGACAACCTTGGAGGTTGAACATGAAAATCAAAACAAGCTCACAAAAACCAATGAATTACCAACCTTTGATCTTGGATTTGAGAAAGATTTGGAAGATCGTGACAAAAATAAAACAAATGTTCCAAAGCAGGGTAGAAACAAGAAGCTTATCACTCATAGCAGCATGTCAAAAAGGGTCAAATCAAGAAGAGCAATAAAGGAAGAAGAAAAAACACAAAACAATCCACTTAAGGAGAAAGTTATAAGGAAAAAAAGAAAGCTTGAAAAAAAGAATTTTGAAGAAGTGATGAATGTTGAAGATGAAGATAAAATTCAAAAGATCGAAGACAACAAAGAGCTAGCTTTGGAGGTATGAAATCAACCTATCATAATTTACTGATACTGTTGCATTTAAATTTTACTGATTTTGCATTACTTAATTGTTGGTAGTTTAAAATACTGCTGCTTTAAGTTACTGATACTTACAGATGCTACATAAGAACTTACTGTTGATTTTAAAAATATTACTTGTGTCAGTTAATAACTTACTGATACTTACATATGCTGCATAAGAACTTACTGATGCTTTAAATTACTAATACCTACAGATGCTACTTACAGATGCTACACAATAACTTACTGTTGATTTTGCTACTGATACTTACTGCTACTTACAGATGCTACTTAAGATAATACATGATACTTACGGATGCTTTAAGTTACAGATACTTACAGATGCTACATAAGAACTTACTGTTGATTTTGAAAATATTACTTGTCTCAGTTGATAACTTACTGATACTTACATATGCTATATAAGAATTTACTGTTGATTTTGCAAGTATTACTTGTGTCAGCTAAGATCTTACTGATACTTACAGATGCTTACATAATACTAATGCTTACATAATCTTGTTGATGCTTAAGATGTTCAAAATTTCAATGATGCAGTGACAAAAATTAAGGATAAAGTTATATTAATTTATTTATAGGTTTATAATGTAACTCGCATCGATTATGCTGGATATGATGTGATTTCAGAATCAGAGAGGGCAACAATTCACGAATTCTTGAAGGATCCTGTCGCCAAGTAAGAATAGAGAATTACTAAATATATTAGATAATTTTATTGGTTAACCAAATTATGATGGGATGTTTTGAATGATATAACATAATTTACATTGCAGTATGGGAGCAACTTACCATGGACCAGGAGATAACTTTTGCAATGGAAGACACATTGAAGACCTACTCTATAACAGAATGGTCATTGATGTCATATTGGACATGTTGATAGATGTTTTATACAAATCATATCAAGAAAGTGACGTGGAATGCCCTTTTATTTTTGCAAATACGGCTCAAATGGTAATAGTACTTAACTATTTTGGGTTTGTAAGTTATATTAAATTGCCTAATTATTGTTCATTGCAGCAATTGTTCCCAAAGACTGTGAAAGAAGCAACTGCAGAAGATTATGAGCCTCTGAACAATTTGTTCTCATGCACAAGAACAATGTTTGATAGTGTAAAAAAGTCTTTTTGTATAATCCACACATCCAATCATTGGCATCTTCTCATGGCTGATTTTGATGCCAAAAAATTCATTTCCTACAATTCACTTACTGGGATGAAGAAACACTGGTTGGATGTTAGAAAATGGGTAAATATTGATTTATATATATATATTAAATTAATTTTTGTTTTTATTTGTTTCTAACAAATTTCTTTCTTAATTTTGCTAGGTTGATTGGATGGCAGAATACTTCATGTTATTCACTGAAGAAATCTTGAAAAGTGGCCCATAGACATAGCAAAAAGCATCCCAAAACAGTGAAGTGATTCCATTGATTGTGGAGTTTATATCATGAAATATATGGAATTCATTTGTAAGGTAAAAGAGCCGGTCTTCCGCATCGAAGATATTCCCATGTTTCGCGCCGAGATAACAGCTATTCTACTTACAAGTAGGGAGAGCAAAGATTGAAGAAAATGAAATCTCTTAGACATGTAATTAGAGAAAATCTTCTAAAAATATATGTTATATGTTGTATTCAAAGATATAAAATAACAACATTATTTTGAGTACATGTATATCTTTATGAATGAGAAAATTTTGCTTGATGTTAATTGCTATTTATTGAGATTGTTAGATGACATAACGAACTTACTTGTATTAAATCGAAGAGTTTATTTATGATGTAGAAAGAAATACTAGACAAACCATCCGTTGTTACCATTAGAAATCAAGTGTTGATTTCAGCTTGATTTCTTACGTGTTGTATATTAATTCCATATTTCATACGTATACAAATTTCGAATCATATATTACTAAATTTTGATGCAAAGTTAGTGATAATTCAAATACCGTTATTGATGGCAAGAAAAAAACTAGTGGTTGCCTTTGAACGGATCGAGTTATCCTTGAAAGCTTTTTAAGTTACGTATCGTTTAATTATGAGTTACTGTTAGTACTAAATTTCTTACATATGTTAAACGTCATTGGTAAATATCAACACATTTGTATATTTTAAATACTAATGAGTACGTAAAAGTTACTTACAAATAAAAGAAAGATACTGATAAAAAAGAAACTTACTGATGCATAGCTCTATTGTTATTTTACATTTAATTTTTAAAGTTACTGATAAAAAAAAGAAACTTACTGATGCATGCTTCAAAGTTACTGATACATGCTTCAAAGTTACTGATGCATTCTTCATAGCTATTAACGTCTTTCAAAAAGTTACTGATAAATAAAAGAAACATACTGATGCATGCTTAAAAAGTTACTGATACATGTTTCAAACTTACTGATGCATAGCTCTATTGTTATTTTACATGTGATTATTAAAGTTACTGATAAATAAAAGAAACTTATTGATGCATGCTTCAAAGTTACTGATACGTGCTACAAAGATAATGATGCATTCTTCAAAGCTACTAACATATTAAAAAAGTTACTGATAAATAAAAGAAACTTACTTCTAGTAGCTATCTAATTTACATGTTACTTCTAATAGCTATCAAATTTAAGAATTATTCTGATAACTATAAAAGTTACTTCTCATATCTATCAAAGTTACTGGTAACATAAAAAATATTACATTTTTAAAGTATTAGAATTTGTGAATGGTTAGCAACTATTCTATTTTCTTGCATAATGATACAACTATGATGCTTTAGACTTAATGATACATTAAAGCATGTTATTGATAACATGATAAAATATTACGCGTTACTTCGGATAGCTATAGATATATAAATTGCTCTGATAGATATACAAGTTACTACTGATATATATATCGAAGTTACTGATAACATAATAAATATTACCTTTTACAGTATTAGAAGTTACTAATCGATAGCAACACTTCTATCATCTTGCATATTATTACAAATATGATGCTTGAGACTTAATAATACAGTAAAGCATGTTACTGATACCAAGAGAAATATTACATATTGTTGTAAATAAGATTACCAGTTCATACATTAAACAGTATAAAATCGGATCCAAATGAATTAACAGAGAAACGATGCAGATTAAAATCATATTAATCATATGTTTCCCAATCATTATCCGATTATTCAATGTAAATAGGAACCGATTAAAAGAACAGAAACACAAATAGGGCAGGATCCAGAAAGGGTAAAGCAATAAACGTATTGCAGCAAGCAAAATAAAACAGAGATTAGTTTAGAAGTCACCGAAGCGTCCATGAAAATGGACTGTCCTTAGAGAAGATATCGCCCCCACAATACCGGTGCGTAGGGTACTGGCGATCCGCTCCCAGGATACGACGGTTCACGATCGTCGTCGGCGCACACCAACGGGATCGTCCTCGATTGTACCTCAGTGAACTGCAGCCGAGAGAGGTGAAGAGAAAGACGTTCGTCCGCGAGAGGAAGAACAAGAGAGACGGCGTGAGAGAGAGGTTTTTCTAGCGAGTGTCGAAAAACTGAGTCGGGTGAGGGATATAAATAGAGGGTCTCGCGTATTAAAGATGCGACCTTTGGTTTCCAAAGAATGCGATCTTTGGTTTCCAAAAGATGCGTCCTTTGGTTTCCAAAAGATGCGTCCCGAAGACGCATCCTTTCGGATCCCAAAAATTCGTATTAAATTCCCATTTAAGTCGACTTACCGAATTAATCGTACACGATTAATTTAATCGACTTACCAAATGAAATCTACAGCAAAAGTATCAAGATCCGAATTGACTCTCCCGAGCCCGAGCCCGAGCCCGAGCCCGAGCCCGAGACGGAGACGGAGCGGAGCGGAGCGCGCACGCGCGCGCGTGTGTGGTCCTCCATTCCTCCTCTCTACTATTGCTACAAGAGCTTGGGGTGTGGACTCATATTTAAGTCCACCAAAAAGTTTAGTTCTCCCCGGTGTGGGACTAAACTTCCACCCAAACTCCCATATTTCAAATTTGGGAATTCCCAACTTACCCTCCAAACCATTTGGTTTCCCAATTGAAACCAAATTGAATACCAATTGTAATTACATAGACTTTCCAATTAAAGTCTAAATACAACTTTAAATACAACAATCCCCTACGAATTCACCAATTTGAAAAAGAGATTCAAAAGGATTCAAGAGACTTCTTTCGGCTGCCCACACTTTGCTTTCAGTAAAGGTACCTTCCGGTTTGAACCTCTACCTGAGTTTACTACTTTCACTTTAACAGGAACGAAGTGAACTACGTCTTGAACTTCAGACCTTGGTGTTAAAGTATACGGTAGAAACAACAAAGCGTTGTTCTTGGTACAATCTTCAGGGTTGGTGCTCTTAAAGGCCATGCACCCTTTTCCTGTTTCATGAGTGTGTTCAGGAAAGACCCTCTTCCTTTAACTGCGGCCCACAGTAACACTCACATAGGTGGCGTTCTCCAAGGATGCACTGCTAACATCCTGCCCTAAGGCTTGAACCCATTCAGAGCCTATGCTCTTCCTAAACTTGCAGCTTAAATGGCACTCAGGCTTCCAGGGATAAGACACTCATGCTTACGCATTAAAGTTAGAGTGCCAACCAGTTCTCCAAACAGCTTGTTATTACCACATTGAACCTACTTTGTGGGATCTCCACTCAGATAGGTTGGGTTGCTACTGTAGAGGAACTCCCAATGGGTCTCAGTCCCATCCCAAGCCTAGACTTTAGGACTAAAGATCTATCAAGTCCCTTAGTCAATGGATCTGCCGTGTTGTCTTTGGATCCTACAAAATCCACAGCCAACACTCCTCGAGACACCAAATCCCTTAACGTCTTAAGTCTGATTTGTATGTGTCTCCTTGTTTTCTGGTTGAACTTTGAACTCTTGATCTTGGCAATTGTGGTCATATTATCACAATGTACCGAGATCGCAGGAACAGGCTGACCTACCATGGGAATTTCAGACAGAAGTTCCCTTAGCCATTCAGCCTCAATTCCGGTGGTGTCCAAAGCACACAGCTCGGCCTCAAAAGTGGATCGAGCCAAAATGGTCTGCTTCACAGACCTCCAGGAGACTGCACCGCCTCCAAGGGTAAATACATACCCTGTAACACCATTACTCCCGGACTCCTCTATTTTCCCTATCCAGCTTGCATCACTGTATCCTTCTAGTACAGATGGATGTCTACCATAATGCAAACTAAGAGAAATAGTTCCCTTCAAGTACTTCAGTACTCGATCCAGAGCCTCCCAATGAGTACGGTCAGGACAGCTAGTGTATCTACTCAGCTTTGCAACCGAGAATGAAATATCAGGTCTCGTGCAATTTGCAAGATACATTAGACTTCCTATCACTTGTGAATACCTTAGCTGGGCTACAGGTACTCCACTTTTATTCTTAAATAGCGTTTTGGACGAATCAAAAGGAGTGCTTACAGCTTTGCAATCTTGATATCCAAATTTCTCAAGTACCTTCTCAACATAGTGAGATTGAGAAACTACAATCCTATCAACTGACCTTATCAGTTTGAGACCCAAGATCACATCAGCAACACCCATGTCCTTCATCTCAAACTTGCTACTCAAGAATGCCTTAGTCTCATTAATAATCCTCATATGTGATCCAAACAACAATATGTCATCAACATATAGGCACAAGACAATACACTCATCACCTTTTACCTTAGAATAAACACACTTGTCGGATTCATGAACCTTAAAGCCATATGACAAAATAGTCTTGTCAAATTTTTCATGCCACTGCTTTGGTGCTTGTTTTAATCCGTAAAGGGATTTGACAAGCTTGCAAACCTTTCCCTCATTCCCAGGAGTCACAAGCCCATCAGGTTGATCCATATAGATCTCTTCCTCAAGATCGCCATGCAAGAAGGCGGTCTTCACATCCATCTGGTGGATAGAGATATCATATACAGATGCCAATGCTATGAGCATCCGGATTGTGGTCATCCTAGTTACAGGGGAATAGGTATCAAAATAATCGATACCTTCCTTTTGCCTAAAGCCCTTGGCAACTAATCTGGCTTTGTACTTTTCAATTGATCCGTCAGGTCTAAGCTTTCTCTTAAACACCCACTTGCACCCAATAGTAGAGCACCCTTTTGGGTAAATCAACCAACTCCCAAGTTCCATTAGCCATAATGGAATCCATCTCGGATTTGATGGCTTCCTTCCATTGTTTTGCTTCAGATGAAGCCATGGCTTCCTTATAACTTGGTGGATCACCCTCGATCTGGTAGACAACGAAGTCGCTATCCAGATCCTTGGTTATCCGAGGTCTTTTACTCCTCCTTGGCTCAATCTCTTCAGAGAGATCATTGGGTTCAGGTTGAGTCTCAACCCCCACATTCGATATCCTTTCCACTTGGTCTGGAATAGATCCTGATGTGGAGGCGCCCTCAATGGTCAGATTCTGAGGAATCCCAGTCTTTAATGGAAAGACATCCTCAAAGAAGGTAGCATCACGGAGTTCAACAATAGTATTGACATCTATGCCCGGTGTCTCGGACCGAATTACCAAGAACCTATATGCATAGCTATTTTCCAAGTAACCTAAGAAGACCGCATCAACAGTTTTAGGACCAAGTTTCTATCTCTTGTGTTCTGGGACTAAAACCTTAGCGAGACAGCCCCACACTTTGAGATATCTTAAACTCGGTTTCCTATTTCTCCAAAGTTCAAAGGGACATTTTTCCATATGTCTTGTAGGCACCCTATTCAGAATATGGCAAGCCGTATTCAAGGCTTCTCCCCACATATAGGTTGGAAGTCCGGAACTCTGTAGGAGAGCATTGATCATGTCAGTTAAGGTTCTATTTTTCCGTTCTGCTATCCCATTTGATTGCGGTGAATATGGGGCCGTAACTTCATGAACTATGCCAAAAGATTTGCATTGTCATCAAATAAGTTAGAGGTATATTCACCTCCTCTATCTGACCTAAGGCATTTAAGCACTTTTCCTGTTTGTGTCTCAGCCTCATTCTTAAAGATAAGAAATTTCTCTAAGGCTTCATCCTTGGTTTTCATTAGATATACATAGCAGTATCTACTGCCATCATCTATAAAGGTGATAAAGTATTTCTTATTGTCTCGGGTCAACACACCATTAAACTCACAGATATCCGTGTGCACTAGATCCAAGATCTCACTATCTCTAGAGACAGACTGAAAAGACTTCCTAGGTGTCTTTGCTTGCACACATATCTCACATTTTTGAGTTTTATCAATTGTGTGTTTAGGGATCAATTCTAAATTCATCATCCTTTTAATCGAATTTAGATTTACATGACCCAATCTACCATGCCACAGATCACAAGATTCAAGATTATTCACAACTTGAGACACAGAACTAGAACATTCAGTACTCAAAACATTCAATTCATTAATGTTTACTGAATCACATCTAATTCTAAATAACAAATCAAAGTCAGCCAAATAGCCTTTACCATAAAAGACACCATGTCTCAGAATAACAACTTTATTACATTTAAAGTTTAATTCAAAACCATTTCTAACTAAGATAGAGCCGGATAAAACATTCTTCTTAATGTCAGGAACATGCAGCACCCTGTGCAACGTCCAGACTCGTCCAGAGGAGAACCTCAAGTTGACTTGTCCTGACCCTAGCACCCTGGCCGCAGAATCGTTCCCCATCTTCACAGTCCCACCGCTGCAGGTCTGATAAGAAGAAAACAATGTTCTGTCAGAACATATGTTCACATTGGCTCCCGTATCCACGAGCCACTCATTTGGATCATGGATATGGTATAGTTCAGGTTTTACAGAGACATACCCCTCGCTAGCCCCGAGTCCCATAGTGATCATGTTCACTTGTGGACTCCCGTCTGTAGCCTTAGGTTGAGCCTTCAAGGACGGACAGTCCTTCTTCCAATGGCCAACCTGATTACAGTGCCAGCAGGGTTTATTCTTTGCCTTTTTCTGGATCTTGCCCTTTGGTTTCATTTTATTGTTATTGTGACCCTTTCCCTTTTTATCTTTGCCCTTCGAGGTCATGAAATTGACCTTAGCCTGAATATCAACAGGAAGCACAGGTTTTTGTTTCCTATGTTCCTCCTCTATGGCAATTGCCACCATCAAGTCATCCATAGAGATTTTCCCCTTTCTGTGTTTCAGGGTCATACCGAAGTCTTCCCATGACTTGGGAAATTTCTCTATGATGCACATGATCTGAAACTTCTCTGGAAGTTTCATTTCAGCATCCTCTAGACCATGGAGCAAGAGTAAAAACTCGTGTGCTTGTTCAGAAACAGACTTCCCCTCGGCCATGGAAAACTTCAAGAATTTGGCTACGGAGTATTTCTCAATACCGAGATCTTCGGTGTTATACTTCCGATCCAAATCTTCCCATAGCCCCTTCGCAGTTTGCGTGGATGAACAATATACGTCAAACAACGTGTTGGACAGAGCCAACAAGATGCAACCATGACATATACGGTCGCGTTCCTTCCACGCAGATTGCGCCTTATGGCTATCGGGTAAGGGGTTTTCCGCCTCCACCGTAGGACAGTCGGTTTCAAGCATCGAGATTAACCCTATGGTGGTTAACCAGATCTTCATGCGTTGTTGCCAACGCTTAAAATTCTGTCCACCGAATTTTTCAGGCATACCCGTCATATCTACCCTCGATTTAAACATTGTTTCCGACATTCTAGAATCGGTTCGGGATATCTTCTCTAAGATTGTTGTAAATAAGATTACCAGTTCATACATTAAACAGTATAAAATCGGATCCAAATGAATTAACAGAGAAACGATGCAGATTAAAATCATATTAATCATATGTTTCCCAATCATTATCCGATTATTCAATGTAAATAGGAACCGATTAAAAGAACAGAAACACAAATACGGGCAGGATCCAGAAAGGGTAAAGCAATAAACGTATTGCGGCAAGCAAAATAAAACAGAGATTAGTTTAGAAGTCACCGAAGCGTCCATGAAAATGGACTGTCCTTAGAGAAGATATCGCCCCCACAATACCGGTGCGTAGGGTACTGGCGATCCGCTCCCAGGATACGACGGTTCACGATCGTCGTCGGCGCACACCAACGGGATCGTCCTCGATTGTACCTCAGTGAACTGCAGCCGAGAGAGGTGAAGAGAAAGACGTTCGTCCGCGAGAGGAAGAACAAGAGAGACGGCGTGAGAGAGAGGTTTTTCTAGCGAGTGTCGAAAAACTGAGTCGGGTGAGGGATATAAATAGAGGGTCTCGCGTCTTAAAGATGCGACCTTTGGTTTCCAAAGAATGCGATCTTTGGTTTCCAAAAGATGCGATCTTTGGTTTCCAAAAGATGCGTCCTTTGGTTTCCAAAAGATGCGTCCCGAAGACGCATCCTTTCGGATCCCAAAAATTCGTATTAAATTCCCATTTAAGTCGACTTACCAAATTAATCGTACACGATTAATTTAATCGACTTACCAAATGAACAGCAAAAGTATCGAGATCCGAGATCCGAATTGACTCTCCCGAGCCCGAGCCCGAGCCCGAGCCCGAGCCCGAGCCCGAGCCCGAGCCCGAGACGAAGCGGAGCGCGCGCGCGCGCGTGTGTGGTCCTCCATTCCTCCTCTCTACTATTGCTACAAGAGCTTGGGGTGTGGACTCATATTTAAGTCCACCAAAAAGTTTAGTTCTCCCCGGTGTGGGACTAAACTTCCACCCAAACTCCCATATTTCAAATTTGGGAATTCCCAACTTACCCTCCAAACCATTTGGTTTCCCAATTGAAACCAAATTGAATGCCAATTGTAATTACATAGACTTTCCAATTAAAGTCTAAATACAACTTTAAATACAACACATATTACTTCTGATAGCTATCAAATTTACGAATTGTTCTGATAACTATAGAAGTTACTACTGATATCTATTGAAGTTACTGATAACATAATATATATTACCTTTGAATGCATCAGAAGTTAAAAAATTTTACTTTTAAAAAGAACTTTCAATTTACATAACATGATACATATCATTAACATTCTAGTTGCATATAATTTGATAAAACACACACAACTTCAACCTGGATAAATAGTTCACAATTTACAGAATTTTCAAAGAAAAAAACAATATGAAAAAGAAGAAATTCTTCTATAAATTGAATTGGGGTATGTCAGACTATGCTTCAGTCTTCTCATTCCTTTGAAATATCAACTGACTTTAAACCATCTGCATATCATCTGCATTTCATATGTATCCAACTGTGTAAAGGAAAAAAATAAATATAATGTTAACATAATGTTGATATAATGGAAATACAATATGAATCATAACAATTAATGAATTTCTCTTACCATCAGGGATTATTTGCAGATTTTGAAGGGCAATTCCTTGAATCATGTCCATCATTAACTTTATGGCATAATTTGCATTATCTCCGCTTTGTCGAATTCTCTTCACTAATTGATTTCAATCTATTAGTGCTTCCCTTTGGTCTTCCACTTTTTCAGACACTTTTGGTTTTGCTACATTGGGATCTTTTACAACATTAACTGACTTATCACATTTTTCATTAGCTTCATGCACATCCTCAGCATTAACGATCTTGCTTTTGCCCTTAATATCTTTGACTGCTTTAGAAGCATCTATAAAAATATTCTTAATGTAATCGTATACTTCTTTGTTGCCATCAGCTTCACTGATAAGTTCATTTGCCAAGCCGCACGCGTTTCCCCATACGCGGGGGACGCTGGAGTCCACCTTACTGTTGGAATTCGGCGTTGGCGCCGTGAAAGGAATAAGGAGATCAAGAAGGAGATCAAGAAGGTGATGACCTTGGCGATCCTCATTTCCCCAGGTCATCTCAAAATTCTTGAAGAATTCTAGATTGAAATGACAGTAAAGATCGGTTTTCTAATCGATTGTTTACGAGTTTTTTGATAGTTTTGTCGAAATTCAATACATTTTGGTGAATTCTGGGACATAGCTTTTTGGATATTACTTGGTATTCTGAGGATAGCTGAGAGTTTGGATCTGGAAATCTAAACTCAGATATTGAACCTTTTTGATTTTGGTTGTAATTCTTTAAACTTGAATAAGATCTGTTAGATCTATTTTGATTGAGAAAAGTCTCGAGCTATTTGTTGGTAAGGATAAATCTGATTGGAAAGTTAGTTGGAGAGTTTTTTTCAGAGTCTGACACGTGGAGGATTTGTTGAGATTCTTTTCATTCTGTTTCTGATTTGTTGAGGGGAGATATGGCTGAACCCAATATGGAGTTGGAGAAAAATGAAAAAAATTTTCCTGAACTCTCACCGCCAAAGATTATTGCGAAAGGGCTGGTAATTACGGGAGGAACTAAACCGAATGAGATGAAACCTACAATCAAATCGTATGCCTCTCTGATGAAAGATAAGATTGTTCCGCTGAAATTGGGACCGCCTGTGAAGGTCCGAGATCATTATTTTGAAGGGAATGAAGCAATTGTAGAGTTCTCGCAAGAAGAAATGATGGAGATGAGTAAACCGTTTGAACTCTGTCTGATTGGTATATTTCAGAAATTCAGACCGAAACTTCTGGAGATTGATGCTGTAATCAGAAAGGAGATGAAATTTGAAAACAATGTGCAGATTGGTGCCCTGGATTCAAGGCATATTATTTTGAAATTTGAGGACAAAAATGACTACATGAAAATGTATATAAGTAACACCTGGAAATTTGGTAACAATTGGATGTCGCTAATTAGGTGGTCCCCTTATTTCCATCCGGGGGATTCATCTCCTAATGTCCCAGTAAGGGTAGGATTACCAATGCTGAGTTTGCAGTTTCTAAATGAAGGAGCTCTTAGATCTATTGTTAAACCTATTGGGAGATTCCTTTCAGTTGATAAGGATGTTACAAATTTCACTAGACCGGGATACATCAGAGTTAATGTGGAAATAGATGTCAGTGAACCGGTACCAGAACATGTTGTAATCAGATGTGGGGATAAAGATTTTATTCAAAATGTAGTTTATGAAAATCTCCCTCGATACTGCAACTACTGCTGCTTGATTGGACATGATCAGAAGGAATGTATAATCAAAAAAACAACAAGAAGGTTTAGCTGTGAGTAATCGTAATGAAATGAAAGGGAATATTGACGCAAAAGCCTTTTTGAGACCAAAACAGAAGTGGGTCATCAGGAACAGTAGCAAGAAAGAAGTTATTGCTGAGCAAGTTAATCCTAATCAGAGTGCTGAGGCAAGGGAGGAGGATTCTCAAATTCAATCTGAAAATTGTGATGAAAAGAACACGGCCAATTTGCAGATAGTAGATAATCTCTTTGATAAAATTTTGGATAAGATTGCATCTAAAGTGGTAGAAGAAAGCCCAGCTGGAAATGCTACTGTTGGTTCTAAGGAACCCTACCAATATAGGAGTCAAGATCCAATGAATGTGATCCTAAAAGAGCAATCTATCGAAGAACAAATTGAAAAAAGAAAAGTTTTAGAAGACATGAGAAATTCAGCTCAAGAACTGGAAGAATTAATGCTGTATGATGATGATAATGAGAAAGAGCACGGAGATAAAATAAAGAAAAAACAGAATGAGAAACAGATGAAAGACAGAATAGTCAGTGAAGAGGTTATTTCAATCCCTATAGGCAACTCCTTTGATGTTTTGAATGAAGACAATATTGGAAATGATAATTTTTTTAAAGATCATCATGAAGAAGAATACTTTAGTGAGCCTTCACTAGATAGGGAGGGAGAACTTTCTTCAGATTCAGAACAAGATCAGAGTAGACTACAGATGATAAAAAATAAAAGCAGGAAAAAAAGGGCAGTCTCAAGCGAAGCAAATGGAGAGAGCCCAGTAGGAGGTCAAGAAGAATCATCAAGCAATCTTCTGCACCAAGTGTTTAATGTCGAACACACTTATCTGGAATTGTAGAGGTGTTTTCAATAAAGCAACTCTAGCACATATTAACAAACTGATTAGAATCCACAGAATTGCAATTCTAGGAATTATTGAACCGATGGTAGATGAGAAGAGAATACATCAAGTAGCCTGGTCACTTAAAATGGAGAAATTTTTTGTAGATGAGAAAGCTCAAAAGAAAATATGGATCCTTGCTAAAAACCATGTGGAGATAGAAATAGTTCAGATGAAAGAGCAGATGATGACATGCAGAATAGAAGATTTCTTATCTAGCAAGTGCTATATTTCAGTCGTTTATGCTTCCACAAATGCTGGAAAAAGAAAAGAATTATGGTTAGACTTAGAAGAAATGGCTAATCTAATCAACTCTGATAATTGGATTGTGGGAGGAGATTTCAATTGCATTAGAAGTAGAGAAGAGAAAATAGGGGGTGTTTTTGAAGATCCGGCTTCGACTGAATTTAATCTGGCTATTCACTGCGCTGGACTAGATGAACCTTTGCATGAAGGAGATTCTTTATCTTGGTGTAATAATTTCATTAAAAAAGGTAGAATTTATCAAAGACTGGATAGATGCCTTGTAAATGGTAATTTCAATGCTAATGTGGAATTCAGATATGAAGAGAGAATACTTTCGGATCATAGTCCTATGTTGATTATGGAAAAGCTAAGCAGGGCCAGAAGACCAACTCCTTTCAGATATCAGAAGATGTGGAAGTTCAATGTTGAGTTTAAGGCTCTGATCAAAAATAATTGGCATGATTATTATCTTAACAATGGACTTACTACACTTTCTTCAAAATTAAGATATTTGAAGATGATCTTGAAAAAATGGAATAAAGATGTTTTTGGGAATATTGAAATAAAGCATCTTACAGATCTCAAGAACGTTACTGAAGCAGAACAAAAATTAAGGGAGCAGTGGAATGAACAGAATTGGGAGGATCTTCAGAGAAATAAAAAGATGTATATTGAAACAGCTTGTGCATATGAGACATTTCTACGTCAGAAGGCAAAAATCAATTGGCTGAAAGATGGGGATTCGAATACAAAATTCTTTCATACAGTAATAAACATGAGAAGCAGACAAAGCATTGTTGATTCCTTAATCAAATCTGGGAATTATGGAACAAGCTGGGAAAGTATTGTTGAAGCAGGAATAGAATACTATTCGAATCTTTATAAATCGCAGGGGGCTACTTGGGATGATGAAATGTTGGATACTATTCCGAAAGTCATTGATAGTGATGATAATGAAAGACTAATAGCTATCCCTGATAAAGAAGAAATTATTAAAACAATTAAATCTTTTGCTGATTACAAGGCCCCTGGTCCAGATGGATTCAATGCAGAATTTTATGTGGATAATTGGGAGACTGTAGAAAAAGATATGTATGGGGCAGTAACTGATTTTTTTAAGAAACTCTGGATGCCTGATTCAGTCAAAGCTACATTCCTTGTTATGATTCC
The DNA here is from genome assembly GCA_037367405.1 of Ottelia alismoides. Lineage (NCBI taxonomy): Eukaryota > Viridiplantae > Streptophyta > Magnoliopsida > Alismatales > Hydrocharitaceae > Ottelia > Ottelia alismoides. Next base: position 786,964 of record JAZKJV010011386.1, on the reverse strand, counting down.
AAAGAAAAAGAATCCTTGCACTTTCAGTGAAATCAGACCAATAAGTTTATGCAATGTCAGTTATAAGATTATTACAAAAATTTTAACTGACAGACTGGCACCTTTCATGAATAAGTTGATAGCTGAAAATCAAGGGGGTTTTATTGCTGGAAGGAGTATTTTTGATAATATAGCACTAGCCCAAGAACTAGCTCAGCATTTAAGTATGAAAAGCAGAGGGAGTAATGTGATAATGAAACTGGATATGGAAAAGGCATATGATAGAATAGAATGGAAATTTCTTTTTGCGGTCTTATCCAAATTTGGATTTAATGAAAAAACAATTGACACAATCAAGGCTTGCATTTGTAATGTTCCTTTCTCTATTTTAATTGATGGCTCGTCCACGGGATGGTTCAAGAGCTCAAGGGGGTTGAGACAGGGGGATCCTCTATCTCCAGCACTTTTCATCATAGCGGAAGAAGCAATGAGTAGAGGATTATTGAACATTTTAAATAAAGGGAAGATGAAGCCTTTTTATACAAGACCAAGGGTACCCATTATTTCTCATCTACATTTTGCAGATGATACCATTATATTCACAAATGGTGGAAAACAGTCGTTAGAAAATCTGAAAGAGTTTCTGCATAAATATGAAGAAGCTTCAGGACAGAAGATTAATATAGCGAAGAGCAATTTTTATACAAATGGGCAAAATAGCAGCATGATCAGAGAGATTATGGGATTTAGTGAAGGAAAATTACCTTTCACTTATCTGGGCTGTCCAATCTTTCAAGGAAGAATAAAAATTAAATATTTTGATAGATTGGTTGAAAATGTTCAAAATAAACTGGCAGGTTGGAAAAGCAAAGTTCTCTCAGCAGGTGGGAGGATAACACTAATCAGACATGTTCTTTCAAGCATTCCTATACACATGATGATGGTATATGATATACCTCAAGGAGTGATCAGAAAGATGGAAAGTATATTCTCCAATTTTTTTGGCAAGGATCAAAAGAAAACAAAACTAAACACTGGATAGCTTGGGAACAGGTTTGTAAACCGCTTGCAGAAGGAGGTTTGGGTATACGATCTTTGGGTGAAATGATGATGGCCATTAGAATGAAAATGGCTTGGCACTACATGCAGAATAAGTCACTTTGGACAAATTTTATGCAAAAAAGGTATGGAAGTCTTGATATTGTTAATGTTTATGCTCCAGCAAGATGGAAAAATCTTCAAAAGGCTTGGAAGGAGGTGAATAAATATGTTTCTTGGACAGTAGGGAATGGAAACATCAGATTTTGGCTGGATCATTGGCTCCCGAATGGACTTCTCTGGCCCCATGAGGGGATTATAGGGATTGAACCGGATACTTTAATTTCAGATATGTTTGAAGCTGACAATTGGAATATGAATAAGCTAGCAGATACAGGCTTGGAGAAAAATAAAATTGAGGAGATTTTAGCAAAAAAAATTAAACTTAACAAGGAAGACCCGGAAAGATTTTGGATATTAAATAATCAAGGGTTTCCTACTGTGAAAAGTGCCTGGCAAAGTATTAGGAAAAAAGGAAGGATTCGGAAATGGGGAAGAGCTATCTGGGATCCTGGAATTCCATCGAAGATATCAATTATGCTCTGGAGATTGTTTCATAAGAGGTTACCGTTTGATGACAATATGGCTAAATTGGGTATTAGTTTGGCCTCAAAATGTAATTGTTGTGGTAACCCAAATTCTGAAGATCCTGAACATGTTTTTTTTCATGGAGAAATTGCTATAGAGCTTTGGAACTGGTATTTTGATACTTTTAAACTTCATAGAGATATGAGGGATTTCTTGGGCTGGATGAACTATATATTTAAGTGGAGATCAAGGGAAACTCTTCTTAGAAAAGCCAGGAGAATCTTCTTAGCTTGGCTCCTCTGGAATATATGGATTGAAAGAAATAGAAGAAGATTTGATGATGATCATTCTTCTACTTACTTCTTGATTAAAAAGGTGCAGCTGGACACAAAGACAATAATCCCATTGGTCTGTTCAAATTTTGTAGTAAATAAGGATGAGGAAGATTTCTTGCAGAAAATGGGGTTTGAAGCGAAAAAGAAGGAGAGGATTTGGAAGATCTTCTGTTGGGGGAAACCAGAAAATGGAACTTTAAAACTTAATACAGATGGAGCTTCAAAAGGCAACCCGGGGATTGCAGCAGGAGGAGGAGTCATTAGGAATTACAAAGGAGAGATGATAATTTCTTTCTCTTGTTTCTTTGGAATTGCTACCAATATGGAAGCAGAACTCAGAGCTGCTGTAGAAGGTCTGGTCATCTGTAAGAGACATAGTTTTAATAAGATTTGGCTGGAACTGGACTCCGAGGTGCTAGTAAAGATGATAGAGGAAGGAGTTTGCAAAATTCCCAATCTTAGATATTGGTGGAATGAGATTATTTCTGTCAAACATCTTATAGTGAAGGTATCACATGTTTATAGAGAGGCTAATGGGGCTGCAGATTGTCTGGCTAACTATGCAATTAGACAAAGACAGGATCAGACATTTTATAATTACAGTTGCTTACCAGCAAAAGTTAAAGGAAGCATTGCATTAGATAAAGAACAATTGAGCTATGTCAGATTTAAATGATGAAAACTTGATGTTTAGGATCTGGTTTGCTGCTGAGGCTCATGGAAATTTTGATGAAAATATTAGATGTCCTTTCAAATTTCAGATGCCGGTTATACTGATTGTTGATTGGTTATGGGAAAGTGGGAATAATGATGACGTTCGTATTTCGGATACTGGAGCAGGTTTTCGGCAGGAGATAGTACTTTTTTGGCTCTTTCTCGAGACAAAAAGTGAGGTTTGGCATTTCTTTATTATATATAAAGGGAGATATGTTCTTGTTGTCAACCGACATATCAAAAGAATGGCGACTTCCATTGTGTTCGGGCGGCAATTGCAAGGAGCAGTATTTCAACACCAGGTTCTAAAATCTGAAGCTTTCCTTTTCTTTCTCGAGTCTTCAGGTTCGTTGCTTGATATGTTTATGAATGAGTTGGAGAATGAGGGGAATGAGTTCATGTTCTTATATAAAAGGCTTGGGATAGCAGAGTCCAGATTCTTTGATAATGCCTATCCCTTCAAATTATTGACAGCCAAATACAGAATGAGTCTTATTAGTCAAAGAAATTTTTTAAATGCTCATTTGATTCTGGGAAAAAGTGTAGTCTTAATGATGGAAGCAAGGATTGATTTCTGGAAGTACAATTTCGACAGAGATGAAATTATTCCTCCTATTAAAGTTCAGTTCTTTAAGCTAATGAACAGAACTATTTCTCTGTTAATCAACCGACTCAATTCAGCTTGGGAACTATACATTAATGTTGGGAAAGCTTACTTGGACTTAATGGATTACTGGTATGAACTATACCATGCGGGTGTTGGTCTCATGACTGCTATTTCTATCTACCAGTTCTATTGGATACTTCTGGTTGATTTTGACTCCAGATGCAGTAATGATTATATTCAGCACTGTTCAACGCCAGATTTTGTTGACTTATTAAAGTACTCGCTACTAAGGGAGTCAATTTATGCTCCGATTAAGGAAGAAAAGGGTTCACCTGATTCATATAAATCAAAAATTTATGAGAACTACTTTTCTCTATTAAAGGTATTCCAAGCCAGAAAAATATTGAATCTTTTTTCCACAATAACTCTGAGAGGGATCTGTTACAATGGAAGCTAGAAGATGCAAAATTGATTCTGATGGATGTGTTTAATGCCTTATTATCCCTTCAAAAAAATTTCTTGGATGCTGATGGAAGAGTGATCAATAGGAAATATATTCTAATTTGGGCCATACATGTTAATTGGATGGGATATCCAATTCATAACTGGATTGCTGATTGGCTAAAAAGGAAGAGGGCACTGGAAAGAGGCACTAAAAGAAAAAGGACAGAAGATGTTTCCTTGGCGATGAACGAAGGAAGTGCACGTATCCATTGGAAGTGTGCACAAAAAAGAAATCAAAGACCTTCTCCTATGCTTCTTATGGACGAAGACTCTTCCGTGCAATCTTAATATCTGGAAAAAATGAGGACTGGACTTTTAAATAATTTTGGGTACTTAAAGCCTGGAAAATTCCTTGGCGAGCTCTTAAGGAAGTGCACACATCCATTGGATGTGTGCACAGAAGTTAAGTACCTTTTTTTTACAATAGCTAAACTCTGTTTTGCTAAGAAAGCCTTAATCCTTTTGGTTTCATTTTGGTCCGATTGAAAGGCTCTGATGACTCTTCACTTCTGGGTGGACCCTGAGAATTTGGAAATACATATTGGAGCATTATGAAGACTGGATTTATGCTGCTGGTCATTACATGGAGATATTCCTTTTGGGTACTGGAAGTCTGGATTATTCCTTGGCAATATTCTAAGGAAGTGCACGCATCCTTTGGATGGGTGCACAGAAGTTAAGTACCCCTTTTCAACACATGATTACTATTTTCTAACATGTCTGGAAAATCTTAATTCCTTTGATTTTTCTTTTTGTGACATATGGAAAGACTTGGAAGATCCCCCTTTATCTCTGTCATGGAGTATGGACGTGAAGATACAAGCTGATGGTGAAGTCTGAAAGTCATTATGAAGGAGGCAAATATAAACAGGAAGAAGACCCAATTATTGGGAAGAAGATGGCTAAGCAAACGCACTCTGTGCTGGGTCTGTAAGGACCAGATTCTGACTGAACAACAGATTGTATTTTTAGTTACTTTTTTGTATCACTTCCCTGTTCTAGTTGACTCATATCTGTAATCCCCCATGAAGGGCTCCGCTTGTTCTATCATGGTTGATGAAATAAAAGGCAGCTACCTGGGCTGCAAAAACCAGGTTTTAGAAAAAAAAAGTTCATTTGCCAATACCCTTAATTGACTATTGTCGTCTTGTACTGTTATCTTCCTATAAAGTGGATAATAGCCATTTCTCTTGATATCTTTCTTCCATCTATTCAATAAAAGAGAGGAATGAACCTCTAACGCATCAGTATGTTTTAAAATACTAATAATGTGTCTACAAGGAATACCCATTGATTCCGTTTTCATACAATCACAGAGGAATTTGTGGTAACAAGCATGAAAAGAAACTCTATTAAAATCTTCAATCTTCCCAATTGTATAACGTCATCAACTATAGGAAATGGAACCACATTCAGTTCAATACCTTCCATAAGCTCTACCTTAACCGTGTAAAATATAATCTTTGTGAAATGCTCAGAAAATTATTTTTCAATGCTCCACTGCGTAGCCAACTTCGGAACTTTATTTTCATTATCATTGTCCATCTTACTAGCATGCTCTCTCATTCTTTCAACTGCGGTTTGAAATATGGTCATGAACTCATATAAACTATTCAACTGATTGACATTGTTAGATAAGAAAAAATTCATGCTCTCGCTCCTCTGTGTTGTATTCATCTCAGCAAAAAAATATCTTCTCATTTAAATATGCACCTACTTTCTCCTGATCAGATACATAACATTGATCCATCTATTTTTTTCTAAATTACATTCTGATACTATTCTGTACCACTCAACTTCAAATTCTTCTTCACTTTTTGCACCCCAAATAATCTTATTCAATGAAAGAAGTGCTATATCAGCCTTTTTATTTAAACCAATCCTCTTCTTCATGTTAACTGTAACGTGCCAAACACAATATCTATGTTTCGTAATGGGGAAAACTTCTCTTATGGCCGCATTAATGGATGGACACTGATTAGTAATCATTGACTTAGGAGCAACCTTAACAGCCATCAGAAAATTTTTGAAAAGGCATACAAAAGAATCCTTTGTCTCATTCATAAAAAATGCATTGCAGAAAAATACAGTCTTTTTATGGTTGTTAACCCCACAAAAAGATGCAAAAATTGACTTATACTTGTTCGTATCATATGTTGTTTCAAATGTAACTGCATCACCGAATAATTTATAATCTTTCATAGAATAAGAATCTATCCACATACAATGAGTTAAACACAAATCCTCATCTTCCTTGTACACAAAAAAAATCAGGTGTTATGATTTAGCAATATTCAAGATGTTCCAAAAACATAATGACATCATGACCATCAACTTTTTTCTTCTGATCTCGCTTAAGATTGTAGATATCTCTAGCTATAGATCCAATACGTTCATCAAGACACTTTTGTTTGTCCAAAAACGTAATTTGTTTTGTCGTTGGAATGTTAACTTCTGACATAGAAGATAGTAAATTCTTTGTGGCCTTAGTTATTCTCCTGTTCGGTCTTAAGTACTTCTTCTTACTTGGAGAAGCAAGTTTATGGTTATGTTTCTCAACAAATGAGACTATATCCCATTGTTTTGATATCTGATTTTACTTCACACACAACTTTACCTTACAACCACAACGGCTTATTCCACATCTTCTACCCTCGCTGTCTATTCCCTCTAGATTAGCTTCTACGTCAACCAATGTCAGGCTCGATGAAATTTTCCTTTTTTTGGAATTTTGAACATACTGTCCTTCCTTCTAACAAACAATTTTTTTGAAAGAAAGATTCCTAACTTTGTTTTTTCGATCAGAACAATATTTGGTGCTACTCCTAATATTAAAGCCACGTTCAGTGGCATATTTCTCATAGAACAATTCACATTCCTTTAGGTTTGAGAATGAAAGACCCTCGCGAGGAATAGTAGCAGGATCTACGGCTGATATAGGGGGATCTTCATCAATTAATTCTTTAAAGCTTTCATATTCATCAATGTCTAAAAGAATAAACAATAAAAAATATATATTAGAAATTGAAGACACATCACTCCTATAATCAAACTTACTAAACTTGTAAAAAGTAATTCCTAATACAGAACTCCAAATTTCCTTAGAGTACTGTTATATTGTATTTTACTGATAACTATAGTAATATTACTCTTTACTTCTGATAACTATCGAAGATACTGTAACATAAAAAATATTACATTTGAAAGTATTACACGTTAAGATTCGTTTCATTACACCTTAAATTAATAAATTTAGTAAAGCGCCGATTATTTACAAATGTGCTTTACTAAATCCGAAATTATGGAATGTGCTTTACTAAATCCTATTAACGATTACTTACAAATGCTTACAATAACTACATATAATGTGCTTTAAGTTACTGATATATACATATGTTACATAAGAACTTACTGTTGATTTCGAAAATATTACTTGTGTCAGTTGATAACTTACTGATACTAACATATGCTACATAAGAACTTACTGTTGATTTAAGTTACTGATACTTACAGATTCTAATTACAGATGCTACGTAATAACTTACTGTTGATTTTGCTACTGATACTTACTGATACTTACAGATGCTACGGATGCTTTAAGTTACTGATACTTACAGATGCTACATAAAAACTTACTGTTGATTTTGAAAATATTACTTGTGTCAGTTGATAACTTACTGATACTTACATATGCTACCTAAGAACTTACTGTTGATTATGCAAATATTATTTGTGTCAGCTAAAATCTTACTGATATTTACAGATGCTTACATAATACTAATGCTTACATAATCTTGCTGATGCTTTATATGTTCGAAATTTCAATGATGCAGTGAATAACGTAATAAAAATTATATGATTACATAAATATATAAAAACTACCTGATCTTTCAGAGTTCTTGTTGTCATCAATCAGATCGAGAAGATTGCCTTCAATGTCGAATTCACAGAAATAATCTTCACTTTCTGAACCATCAACTAAGTCGTCTTTCATACTTGATTCTGAAATATCCCGATCATAATCTACTCGCGAATTATCCATTTACGAACCTAATTAAAATTATTAGCAACGAAATAACATGTAAAAATAAAAAAACCAAATCAAAATACCTTTGGTTACGAATTCCGTGTTAACGAACGACCGATGCCTACTCAATTGTGACAACAAGATTTTTTTCTCGATACAACTTTGGGTGAGAAGAAAGGATGCTATTGCTATTTACGGAAACTAATTAATATTCAAAATTAAGAAACTTGCGGTTACCATTGCGGTTCCCATAATCATGGGATTGCATGATTTCATCTAACGGTGCAGAATACGGGCTCATTTTATCACAAATGGGCACAGTGCCCTCTGGATAAAAATCCTATATATACTATATGGAAAAAATGGGGATGCCCCCGCACCATTTTTCAGGGTTTTTTAAATTTTTTTTGAAAATAAAACCATGTATATTCATCCATATATCCCTCCTATATGCCATTCGAATTTCGTCAGAAATAGAAACTCCTACGGCCTCCATCTCGATGGTATCGATTTAAAAAAATCATGTTACCGTTAAAAAATTATTGTCCGGATGGAGGCCGTAGGAGTCTCTGTTTCTGACGAAATTCGAATGGTATATAGGAGAGATATAGGGATGAATATACATGGTGTTATTTTTCAAAAAAAATAAAAAATTTTACCGAAATAAGGTGGGGGCAGCCACATATGACCTATATATATATATATATATATAGGTAAATGGGGCTGCCCCCAGGGAGTAGCCAACTTGGCTACCCCCACCCCTATTTTTCCCTCATTTTTTTTGGAAAATAAAAATTTGTATATTCATCATTATATCCCTCTCACTAACTATTAAATTTTCGTCAGAAACAGAGATTCCTACGGCCTCCATCCAAACATGGTCGATTTAAAAAATCCTGCGACCGTTAAAACAATGACATCTAGATGGAGGGCCTAGGAGTCTCTGTTTCTGACGAAATTTTAATATAATGTGAGACGGATATAATGATGAATATACAAATTTTTATTTTCCAAAAAAATAAAAAAATGAGGGAAAAATAGGGGTGGGAGTAGCCAAGTTGGCTACTCCCTGGGGGCAGCCCCATTTTACCCCTATATATATATATATATATATATGGGGTAAATGGGGCTGCCCCCATGGGGCAGCCAAGTAGCTGCTCCCAATCTATTTGAACCGTTGGATGTTATCAACGGTGGAGGAGTTTCGGTGGTTAAAAGATATACATCTCATGTCCTCTCTCCTGATGAAGGTACGAAACCTTGTCCCATCACCTTTCCAGGGTACCATTATTTTTTTATTTTCTAAGCAAAGATGTATATCTCTGTAAAGACGTTCTCTGTTTTTTTTTTCCTTCTAAGGTGACCCCTTCTTCTTCCAACTAATCCGACGGAACCTCGCATCCATCGACAACATCATTACACCCCATCTTCTTATTCCTAGCACAAGACACCTTGCCTCTCACATGCTCGATCAATCTGTTGCAACGTGCCTCGACGGCTCCCAGATTGGTCTTCCAGAATCCCCTTCATATATTTGGTCAGATTCCAGTCTTCCTGCACTTTTTCCTTAACTTTTGCCAAATCAGTTTCAAGCCGTTCTTAAGCACTAAAAAAGAGTTCATTCCATTTCAATTTCTCTGAATGTGTGTATGTTCGTCTACTCGAGTTTCCCACACAACTTAATTTGATTTCTATGATAATATCTTGCCCCTTTCCAGTAAAGTACGCAACATTCGGCAACTTGTACTCGTGCTATTTTCTCCCATAAGATATCTATACTAGATATTGCCCCATCTGACTTTAGAAATGTAATGCCATTAGACATTTGTTCCCCCGTCATCTATGGTCTTGGCTTTGGTTCATGGTTCATGTAAAAAAATTTGCCCAAATAAGGCGGGGGCAGCCCCATTTACCCCTATATATATAGGGTTAAATGGGGTTGTCCCCTGGGAGTAGCCAACTTGGCTACTCCCACCCCTATTTTTCCCTCATTTTTTTATTTCTTTGGAAAATAAAAATTTGTAAATTCATCATTATATCCCTCTAACATTCTATTAAAATTTCGTCAGAAACAGAGACTCCTATGACCTCCATCCAAACAGGGTCGATTTAAAAAATCTTGCGACCGTTAAAAAAATGACGTCTGATTGGAGGGCCTAGGAGTTTCTGTTTCTGACGAAATTTTAATAGAATGTTAGAGGGATATAGTGATGAATATCTCCATTTTTATTTTACAAAGAAATAAAAAAATGATGGAAAAATAGGGGTGGGAGTAGCTAAGTTGGCTACTCCCTAGGGGCAACCCCATTTTACCCATATATATATATATATATATATATATATATATATATATGGTCATATGTGGCTGCCCCCGCCTTATTTGGGCAAATTTTTTTATTTTTTTTGAAAAATAACACCATGTACATTCATCCCTATATCCCACCTATATACTATTCGAATTTCGTCAGAAACAGAGACTCCTACGGCCTCCATCCGGCCAGTAATTTTTTAACAGTAACACGATTTTTTTAAATCGATACCATCGAGATGGAGGCCGTAGGAGTCTCTGTTTCTGACGAAATTCGAATGGTATATAGGAGGGATATATGGATGAATATACATGGTTTTATTTTTTCAAAAAAAATAAAAAAAATGCCGAAAAATGGGGCGGGGGCAGCCCCATTTTTCCAAATATATATATATATATATATATATATATATATATAGGGTAAAATGGGGCTGCCCCCTCCCCCCTATTTTCCCTCATTTTTTTATTTTTTTGGAAAATAAAAATTTGTATATTCATCATTATATTCCTCTCATATTCTATTAAAATTTCGTCAGAAACAGAGACTCCTAAGCCCTCCATCCAGACGCCATTTTTTTAACGGTCGCAGGATTTTTTAAGTCGACCATGTTTGGATGGAGGACGTAGGAGTCTCTGTTTCTTACGAAATTTAAATAGAATGTGAGAGGGATATAATGATGAATATACAAATTTTTATTTTCCAAAAAAATAAAAAAATGAGAGAAAAATAGGGATGTGAGTAGCCAAGTTGGCTACTCCCTGGGAGCAGCCCCATTTACCTCATATATATATATATATATATATATATATATATATATATATATATATATATATATATATATATATATATATATATATATGGGTAAAATTGGGCTGCCCCCATGGAGTAGCCAACTTGGCTATATATATATATGTGTATATATATATATATGAGGTAAATGGGGCTGCCCCTAGGGAGTAGTCAACTTGGCTACTCCCACCCCTATTTTTCCCTAATTTTTTTTAATTTTTTGGAAAATAAAAATTTGTATATTCATCATTATATCCCTCTCACATTCTATTAAAATTTCGTTAGAAACAGAGACTCCTACGACCTCCATCCAAACATGGTCGATTTAAAAAATCCTGCGACCGTTAAAAAATGACGTCTGGATGGAGGGCTTAGGAGACTATGTTTCTGACGAAATTTTAAAAGAATTTGAGAGGGATATAATGATGAATATACAAATTTTTATTTTCTAAAAAAATAAAAAAAATGAGAGAAAAATATGGGTGGGGGTAGCCAAGTTGGCTACTCCCTGGGGCTGCCCCATTTTACCCTATATATATATATATATATATATATATATATATATATATATATGGGGCTGCCCCCAAGGGGTAGCTAACTTAGCTACCCCCGTCCCATTTTCTCCATGTTTTTTATTTTTTTTTGAAAATTTCTTCCATGAACATTCATCACTATATCCCTATATTGTCTCATTAAAATTTCGTGTGAAACACAGACTCTTACGGCCTCCATCCAGACAGTCATTTTTTTAACGGTAACAGGATTTTTTAAATCGACCCCATTTGGATGGAGGTCGTAGGAGTCTCTGTTTCGCATGAAATTTCAATGACATAATATAGGGATTTAATAATGAATTTACACGGTTTTAGATTTCAAAAAAAATAAAAAAGATTGTGAAAAAGTGGCGGGGGGAGCTAAGTTAGCTCCCCCTAGGGGGCATACACATTTACCCTATATATATATATATATATATATATATATATATATATATGAGGAAAATGGGGCTGCCCCTAGGGGGAGCTAACTTAGCTCCCCCCGTCCTATTTTCTTCAATTTTTTTTATTTTTTTGAAAAATTTTCCGTGAATATTCATCACTATATCCCTATATTATGTCATAAAAATTTCGTGTGAAACAGAGACTCCTACGGCCTCCATCCAGACAGTTATTTTTTTAACGGTAACAGGATTTTTTAAATCGACCCCGTTTGGATGGAGGTCGTACGAGTCTCTGTTTCGAATGAAATTTGAATGACATAATATAGGGATTTAATAATGAATTTACACGGTTTTAGTTTTCAAAAAAAATAAAAAAATTTTGTGAAAAAATGGCGGGGGGAGCTAAGTTAGCTCCCCCTAGGGGCATACACATTTTACCCTATATATATATATATATATATATATATATAGGGTCATATGTGGCTGCCCCCGCCTTATTTGGGCAAAATTTTTTTATTTTTTTTTTTTGAAAAATAACACCATTTACATTCATCCCTATATCCCTCCTATATACCATTCGAATTTCGTCAGAAAAAGAGACTCCTACGGCCTCCATCCGGACAGTAATTTTTTAACGGTAACAGGATTTTTTTAAATCGATACCATCGAGATGGAGGCCGTAGGAGTCTCTGTTTCTGACGAAATTCGAATGGCATGTAGGAGGGATATATGGATGAATATACATGGTTTTATTTTTTAAAAAAAAATAAATAAAAAAATGCCGAAAAATGGGGCGGGGGCAGCCCCATTTTTCCATATATATATATATATATATATATATATATATTAGAGGATGGGGAGCTTGCACCAAGGTGCATGTAACTTTTCATGCACCGGCCCTTATATCTTCCACATTTTTTTTCTTTTTTGAAAAATACCACCATGTATATTCATCCATATATCCCTCCAATATGTCATTCAAATTTCGTCAGAAACAGAGACTCCTATGACCTCCATCCAGAACAGGTAATTTTAACGGTCTTAGAATTGTTGTAATCGACATGTTCTGGATGGAGGTCATAGGAGTCTCTGTTTCTGACGAAATTTGAATGACATATTGGAGGATATATGGATGAATATACATGGTGGTATTTTTCAAAAAAGAAAAAAAATGTGGAAGATATAAGGGCCGGTGCATGAAAAGTTACATGCACCTTGGTGCAAGCTCCCCATCCTCTATATATTATATATATATATATTGCGTTGATGGGACTGGCCCGCCCCATTTTTGAGCAAATTTTTTTATTTTTTTTGAAAAATATCATCATGTATATTCATCCCTATATCCCTCCTATATGTCATTCGAATTTCGTCAGAAATAGAGACTCCTATGATCTCCATCCAGACATGGTTGATTTAAAAAATCCTGCGACCGTTAAAAAAATGACATCTTGATGGAGGCCGTAGGAGTCTCTGTTTCTGACGAAATTCGAATGACATATAAGAGGGATATATGGATGAATATACATGGTGATATTTTTCCAAAAATATAAAAAAATTTGTGAAAAATGAGATGGGGGCAGCCATGTTGGCTACCCCTAAGGGGCAGCCCCATTTTTCCCTATATGTACACACTCACGCTAAAAAATGTGATCTCAGAAGATGAGGTATATATACATGCCAATATTTTTGCTATAATAAAATAGTTATATTAATTTACTAAATTGTAAGAAAATATTGACATATTTTCGTGATTAAATTTCAATCCGACAGGGCACTGTAGATACATCGTAAATTAAAACTTAACATTATTGGTATGGTACTGAAGCTAGAGTATCAGCTACGGTGCCAAACAATGCAACTATTAAGTCAAAATCAATGTTTAATCGGAAACCTTCCATAAAAAGTTAGATCAGGTTGTATCATCGAATCAAACATGGTAAAGCAGGTGACAACGCCATCGCTCTTAAAAACTAGATTGAACCAAACCGTGGAAAAGAAGCGGTTGTACCAACTAATCGAACCAAAATAGATTAAAACAACTATGCAATACACATTCAAACGTAGTTGAAATATATATAAATTACATAGTTAATATATATCTTATAGTATAAGTAAAATATATTTTTTAATATGCAACATTAAAATGTTATACATATAAATATTTGTTGAAATCTAATGCAAGGATCAAGATAAAGACACATTACGTGGAAATCTCTACGGAGAGGGAAAAACCATAGGGGCACACACAACCCTAATCTCCCTTACCAGAGATTAAGGTTCTCTCTTTTCTTCAAAAACATCAAAAGAGGGAGATGAGTACATATATAGGATGGTGGATAAACGATCCCTCATCCAAGATCCGTTTACCCATTTTAAGATCCATGCAACTCAACACTCCTCAAGTTTGGCATACATATCAACCACGCCCAACTTGCCCACATTTAGCTCAAATTGCACTGTAGGGAGCCTTTGTGAAAAGATCAGTGATCTGATCACCAGATTTCAAGTAGGGAAGCCTCAAAAATCATCATCATTTTTTTCTCAAATAAAGTGTCTGTCTATCTCCACATGCTTTGTTCTATCATGCATCACTTGATTGTTGGTCATATTTATTATTGTTTTATTATCACAAAACAACTTCATTGGCGTAGTAACCTAAATACCCAAATCTTTCAGCAGGAGTTGTAACCATGTAACTCCAGTGACACCATTAGGTAGAGCTCGATATTCGGCTTCGGCACTCGATTTAGAGACAATATTTTTTTCTTACTTCTCCAAATGACAAGGTGCCCACAGAGATACACAACATATCTTGATGTAGATCTCCTGTCATCCACAGATCCAGCCCAGTCTGTATCTATATAACCTTCAATAGTAGCATCATTGTTTTTTCTAAACGTAAGTCCTTTACCTGGAGATTTCTTTAAATAGCAAAGAATTCGGTTAATAACATTCACATGAATTGAGGTAAGGTGCATGCATAAATTGACTAACAATATTCACAGTATAAGCAATATATGGTCTCGTGAGAGTAAGATAAATTAGTTTCCCAACTAATCTTTTGTATCTTCTTCTTCCAACATCATCAAGAAGTTCACCATCATTTTTACTCAGTTTATGATTTGTTTCAATAGGGGGCAATTGTTGGTCTGCATCCCAACATACCAGATTCCTTCAACAAATCTGGGGCATATTTCTGTTGGCTTAAGCACATACTTTTGGGAGAGCAAGTCATCTCAATGCCTAGGAAGTAATTTAGCTTCCCCAAGTCTTTCAATACAAATTCAGTTGAGAGAGTTTTCTTTATGCGGAATAGTTCTCCTTCTCATCGCCTGTAAGAATCATATCATCCGCATACACTAAAAGAATAGATCTTTTCTCACCACTCCTTCTTATGAATAAAGTGTGATCCCATTCTCTTGAGTGTATCCATTTCTTATCATGACCACACATAGTCATTCGAACCAGGCTCTTGGAGATTGTTTTAGACCATATAATGCCTTTTCAATTTGCAACATTTATCCCCTTTTTCGAACCCAGGTAGAATTTTATATAAACTTCTTCTTTAAAATCACCATTTAATAAATTATTCTTCACATCCAACATCTTCCAGGAAAATGAGTAGCAAGGTAGATAACAACTTGGACAATGTTCATTTTTTCCACAAGGGAAAAAGTCTCGAGGTAGTTAATATAATATTTTTGACTATATCCCCTAGCCACAAGATAGGCCTTGAATTTATCAATTTTTCCATCAGCAGTATACTTGATTGTATACACCCATTTAGACCCCACCAGATGAGCATCCTTGGGATCATCAACAACATCCCAAGTGACATTCTTCATTAATGCATCCATTTCTTCCTTCGTAGCATTTAATCATTTTGGATCATTTTTGGCTTCAATAATATCTTTGTGAATATGATGAGCATCTCGAGAGGTAACAAGGCATTTGTAGGATAGACTAAAGCTAGAATAAGAGATGTGGCGTTCAATGGGATGCTGAGTGTATCTCGCATATCTGTCTGGAGGTTTAATGGTCCTCTTACCCTTCCTTTGTGCAATGCTATCATCCACATGTTCTTTCTCTATATTATGTAAGTTCTTATCTGGCTCATCAAGTATAACAGGAAAACTACTTGATGTTTCCATGATTGAGTCATTTGAGGAGGATTCTTGAGAATGAATGTTGGTATCTGCATCCACTTTATAAGTACATGTGTCTTCATTATGCCAAATCTTCTCCGAGAAAAAAACATTGTAATCATTATCTTCTAAGGACTGAATACCATGAAATTCTTCTTCATAAGTAGTCTCCTTCTGAAGAGGAATATTCGAAAAGAAGGTTTCATTTTCAAAGAAGCTAACATCTTTGGTTACTAAAATACAACCAGATGAGGAATCAAAGTAACGATAGCCCTTCTTACGTCGTAGAATAACTAAGGAAGAAACCTTTGTTAGCACGAGCATCCAACTTCTTAACCCCAACATCATTGGTATGCATGAAGCAAATACATCCAAAAACAAGTGGTGTGAGAGTGAAGATTTTTTAACCTAGATATACTCACATAAACGGAGAGTCACCATTAAGAACACGCGATGTCATTCTGTTCATCAAGTACACACTAGTAAGAGCTGCCTTCCACAAAATCTCTTTGGAATATTTCACTGAAAAAGAAGAGCTTGAGTAATCTTTAAGATGTGTCTATTCTTTCGCTCTGCAACCACATTCTGTTGGGGACTATAAGCATATGATGTTTCATAAAGAATCCCTTTCCCAGCCAGGGTCCTTTGAATATAATTAGCTAAATATTCTCTAGCACTATCTGAATGATTTTTTTAATCTCACAAATAAGAAACAAAAAGCCGTGAGGTTAGAAAAAATAAGACGTCGAAATAGAAACGAAGAAACCCTAAACTTAAGGTCATATGATCTACCTCCTTGGCAACAACACCATCTAAAAGACTTCCCAACCTCCTATTCTAAAATAAGAATAGTGTCACTGTGTCGATCGGGTGAATTTTTACAAAAAAATTATTTTTTTATTATTTATACTCCAGAACTTAGATGTATAGTGAAAGTACGGGAGTGATGAACTAAGGAGGCAAACTGTTGGAAACTAGGGTTAAACTATAAAAAACTAAAGTTTTATCGGGTTTCCTATTTTTTTATTTTAGAAATTTCTCTAGATTTATTATTATTTTTTTGAATTTTATACTATTTTTGTGATTTTAGCATTTTGTAATTTCTATTTAATTTTTGAAAATGTTTTGTAATTTTTATTGATTTTTATTTATTAATTTATGTTTTTATTTTTATTTTGTTTTTATGAATTTTTAGAGGGTTTTAGGATTTTTATGAATTTTGTATTATTTTTAAGGTGAATAATAAGATTTTTATTGAAATCTATGAAGTGTTTTTTATTTTAAAAATAGAAAAATGTGTGAAAATAATTTATTTATTTATACTGAAAAGTATGTGAAATTATCTTTAAAATGATAGGTTGTGTGTTTTTTTGTGATTTTTATTTATCTAATTATATTTTTTAAAGTGTATGTATTTTATATTTTTATATTAATATTTTATTTTTATTTTATTTTTTGTTTACTGTGTAAAATATAGTGAAATATTCTAAGGGTAATTTTTAGGAATTTTTAAAATAGTTTTTATATTTTTTATGTTATTTAAAAGTTTGTTATATTTTCTTAGTGGTTTTATGATTTATTAAAAATAAAGTCTATTTTTTCAAAACTGATTTTACACTGTTATAGTAAAATATATGATGTTTATATGTATTTTTATTATATTTTTATGTTTTATATTTTACTTATTATTTTTTTATAATAGTACAGTATTTATATACTTTTATAGGGGTATGCATGTGATAGTCTAGGAAGATAGGGGACATTAGTGTAAAACTACAAGATGTCATGTGTTGATCCCGTGAGTACCACCTGCAAGGGACTTTCTAGCTAATAAAACAATTCCCGAAGACGTCTGTGCAAAAAGTTCCACCAACACATACGTGGCCACATGACTGAGTTCAGTCGCCTGAGGACCTATTCACCAATAAGGAAAAAGGCAGAGGATTTTGTAGCAATTTACCTAAAGTACATCGGGCGCACGTTCTCTTAAGCAGTGGGGCTTGCTAAAATCTGGAAATGACGTGGGGCATGGTTTAGGCCGTGCGATCATATATGATCGTGCGACTATTGTGGATTTTGGAGCATCTCTGTTCTTCCCTAAATTCACAACTTGCAGCGGTGGTCGGCGGAAGCACGATTACAAGAGGTAATTCTCGATTTTCGCGTGGCAGCGTGTTTTCAAAGGTGGTGGATGCTGCTTTTATAACTATCTTCCATATATTCTTCTTGAGCGGATGGAAGTGTGCTGCTACTCAACTCGGAGTTGAGTCGAATAAATTCTCCAGGTTATCGACTCGCTACATGATAGTAGAAGTGGTCATGTGCGAAGCTTCGTCTTCAAGTAGTGTCAACTCATTATTTCCCCCTTGATTCGATGATGACCAGCTGAATCAGCCCGATGTCCGATCGATTTCGATTGCATAAGTTAATTTCAACTCGGGCGAAGGTTTCAAACCAATGCTTCCATGTTGCATCGAAGGCTACGTCTCGATCAGGGCTGAAGGCTGTGTGAAACGATTATAGGTAATGCTCCAGATACAATGTAGTTGCGTCTCCAGATCTACAGTGCTTCAGATGCTTGGATCGGTTCTAGGCGGTGAAGGTACTGCTTGGATTTGCAATGATATTCAAGCAGAGTCGGTTACGGCAGGTAATGCTCACATTACAATGGATCCAGATGTTGATACTCGATCTATGACACTGATCGGATTTGCAGGTGCTTTGATCTTAGAGATTAGATCTCCAATTGTGGACTGGCACAGCGGTGTCACAGATCGACTCAAGATCGACGTTTCGGTTCAGATCAACAAGGAAATTGTGAATGGAGTTGGTCAGCGAGGTGTGGAATTCGAATCGAATTAGAGAGAAAATAGAGGGAAATGAAAGGATTGAGAAAAGAACAGAGGGATTGGGGATAGACGAGGAGAGAATCTAGATTTAACTAACCTCGAATGGAAGATGAAGTGGTTCTCACCTTGGGCTCTGGAGCATAGACTCCAGAGGTTATCGCCTTGATGCCCAACATAGGTTGAGCACGATCATGCCACACCTGATGCAACCCCTCGCTATGACGAGAATTGAAGAAGGAGGCGGCTGTCACTCGAGGGTCTTCTTTTTCTCGAAGCTTACCGGTATTGAGGTAGATTGACAATGACAGATCCTCTTTCTCGAGGGGGGTTTGGCTATATTTATAAGGTTAGGATGCTTGGGCTGCATGCATGCCGATCTCGTCACCGACAGAGCACGGTAGCGGGGGAGGCAGTTGGGCGAACGACTTGCCAACGATTGACCATTGAGACAATTTGTTGCTGGAGAGAAGAGGATGTAGAGGAGGAAGAAGAAGAAAGGAAAAAGGGGCGGCATGTGTGGAAGAAGGAGGGGGAAGAAAGAGAAAGTAAAAAAATAAATAATAAAATTAATTTATATAATTAATTTATATAATTAATAATGATTTAAATTAATTGTTGGATTAAATAAATTGATTAAGATATAGTTAAATAATTAATTAAGGAATTAATGAAATAAATAATTTACTAAATAATTAATTATATAATTAAATAATTAAACATAATAAGTAATTAAATAATAATAATAACTAAATAAATAAATATATAAATATTATTTATTTTAATTTAAGAATAGAATATTAATAAAATATATAAATATAATAATATATATCAAGGTACATTGTACAATATATATAGATATGGTCCTAAAACCCACATCTTGCCCATCAACTCCGATTTCAGTGAAATCAGTGTCATTTGATAGATAATTAAATAAAACAAATTTTAGTACTGAGTTTGCCTAATTCGGAGTTCATAGGGCTGAGTTATAAGGTTTGAAAAATTTAGGTAATGGCTTCGTGGTCTCAGAATTTTTTGGCATTTTGACTTAAGTTATATTTGTATATTTTTCTATTAATTGTTAGAAAACACTTTAGAAAAGAAATTAGGTTAAACAAAGTTATGGTTAATTAATTAAAAAATCAGGAAGATTTTACCTATGGTACATATAAACAACGTGGTCCAAATGCCAAAACTAACCCGTCTTATTTTAATATTTTTTGATATTTTTAATAAATAATAGTATTTATAAAACGAAATTTAAATGTGAGTTTGGTCGATTTGGAGTTTTCTATATATTATTATGAACATCGTAAGTCAGCTTTTACGGGTTTTCTTTTCATGATAATTAATTATTTTTGTAACAAATATTTTTTTGATATTTTTTATAAAATAATTTATATTTTTATGAACAACTTTTGTAAAGGAAATATTTTGGTTTGAAATTTTCTTGATGATGAATAAATTATGCGAAATATTTACAAGGTGGAAGATGAATAAAGATATTTTTATTATCTCGCTTTTCTGATATTTTTATACACTAGGATCCTTATCTCTCCGTACTTATTTATTTAGTCCACCAAGTCAATATTGACCCGGTCTCGGGTTAGGATCATTCTGTATATATATTATATACTTCCTTCTTTTTCTTTTATTTTTTAATTTTCTTTTTATTATTTTATTTTGGATAAAGTAAGTGTTAAACATATAATATTGATATTTGTGGTTAGAATGCTAATTAGTGGAAATTAGTGAGTATTTACATGCATTTTACCAAGGATTTTAGCCAAAATCACTACAAATTGGACAACCTTTGGGGACGGTCACGGAGCAACCGTCCCCTATACAATTTTAGGGGACGGTTGTTTGCTGCCCGTCCCCTCTGTAAAGTTTTATCGACGGTCATTTATGACCGCCCCCTTTTACATGACAATTAGGGACGGTTACATGACCGTCCCCGGTACCGGCCTTTAGGGGACGGTCAAAACCGTCCCCGTTACTTCACTGTGGCCGTCACATATAATGGAAAGTAACGGGGACGGTTACAACCGTCCCATATAGTTAATTTTATGGGACGGTTGCATAAACGTCCCTAAAACCTCTTTAAATGGCGCACTGGGGAAAATTTCTGTAACCATAGGGGACGGTCTCCTCGCAACCGTCCCTGATTATTATTATAAGGGACGGTTGTAACTGTCCCTTATACTAATAATCGGGGACGGTTTAGTAACGGTCCCTACAAACAACCAGAGGGGACGGTCCACTTATAACCGTCGCCGATTATTAGTAAAAGGGACGGTCGAACGACCGTCCCCGATGGTTATATATTCATCCCCGGCGAACCCATCTTCCTCATTCCTCCATTCGACCCCCATCTCCCTCAAATCGCCTCCGGCCTCCTCATCCTCACTCCGATCTCCTCCACCGCCCTCCGGCCTCCTCCTCCACCCTCCGGCGTCCATCCTCTCGCCCCTTCCCTCCGCCCTCCGCCTCCACCCTCCGGCGTCCGCCCTCTCGCCCCTTGCCCTCCGGCATCCGACCTCCGGCCTCCACCTCCTCCTCTCCGCCCTCCAGTGTCCGCCCTTCGGCCTCCTCCTCGGCCCTCCAGCCTCCGCCCTCCTCCCCGGCCCTCCAGCCTCCGCCCTCCGGCCCTGGCCTCCACCTCCTCATTTGGATGTAAGTTTTTTTAAACTTTTTGGTAATTTATTAATATATTATGCTTGCTTTAATTTCACAATCTTATTTTGGATGTATAGATTTGTAAAAGCATTGTTTATTGTTTATAGTTAACACGAATGTATTATATTGTAATAAAATAAAGGTGTATAATTATGATGGATTGCTTATGATGTGAATATGAAGATATTTTAAGGTGCATAGATTTAAATGTAAGTATAATATATGAAAGTGCATGCATATGATGTGAATGTAAAGTTGTTGGGAATGATGGTGTATAGATGTGAATGTGATGATAGTAAGTGAAGGTGTACAGATTTGAGTTTGAGGGTAGTATGTATAGATGCGGTGGTATGATGGATAAACCATGTTCATTGTTATACAAACACCAAAAGGTGTAGATGTATGATGTGAATGAGAGGTTATATGCTCTGAATGTATAGAGGTATGATGTCAATATGAAGGTTTATGATGTGAACGTGTAGAGGTATGATGCGAGTGTAAAGGTGTATGATGTATATTTGTTCATTAAGTAGATGTATATGTGAGAGTTGCAAATGTGAGATATTTGTGTATAGATGATTCATTTTCCTTCGAGCCTACGTGCCGTAGCCTGCCCTGCCAAGCGTTGCTCCTGAACCCGATTTGTCGGGAGGAGGAGGGGTAGACCAAATACCGGACTCTCTGGATCGAAGGCCAAGTGTGCCACATAATATTTAGTTAGGTTGTAAAACCTGTTAGCTACCCTAGTTAATGAAGGATATGGAGAAATCCTCAAGCGCATCACGGAAGCGTGATCGTCGTATCGAATACGACGAAGAACGACTAGTCGTACTAGTTGTTCGGTGCAGCGGAATTTAAAAAATTTTAAACCGATGAAACCACATGATCCGAGAATCATTCTCAAATCGTTTCATCTATAACCACAACAAGTATAATGCAATACCTATTGAAGTGTGGTTGATCAAGTCTCTACGAAAAGAGACCTCCTGTCTCAAGTCCGATCGTCGGAGTAACGGCTTGCGAGCACGGAGATGAGTCGCGGTATCCTCGCAATCCAAGTTGATCCAAGCGCGGTTGCTCCTGATCTCGTCGCACGAGATCAAATGTCTCCTTAGTGAGTGAAGCACTCCAAGAAGACAAAGAACCGCAGAGAGTCGAAGCGGCAGCACGATGGCGCGGGCGTCGACGTTTCTCTCCACCAAGGTGGACGGCCACCAAGAAGAGAGGGAGAGAGAGGGCTGTCGTGTATATGAGAAAGAGAGAGAGAGTTTGTGCTACAATAGCATGTGTAAAGAGAGAGCCAAGCATGCCTCTCTATTTATAGGGTTTTGGGATCCATGGATCTCAATCCATGGGACACATAGAATCAATGGATGAGATTGATTTATGTTCATCCAATGGCTAAGATTGTTGTTGTCAAAAGCAACAAATTTAGGTTAAAATATATTTGACAAAATCAAATATAATTCATTCCTAAATCAACCCAACAAATAAGGAGAGAAGACACATGGAGATTTCATCTCCATGTGCCTTCCAAGTGGGCGCACACCCTTTCCATATAGGAAAGGTGTGCCGCCCATGAGATTGCATGGAGATTGCAATCTCATGGAAATCCATGAGATTGCATATCTCCATGAAATCTCTCTTATTTATTTGCAACAAATTTATTTGGGTTTTATTCTTCAAAAATAATTCATAATTATCTTTGAGAATATTGCAATCTTGCCATGGAAAAATTGTGAATCATATTCACAACCCAAAACAACATGTAATTCATATTGTTAATTAATTACACAATGTGTATCCAATACACATCATAATTAATCAATACATATAAATTATAATTAACTCTCTCTTTTACATTATAAATCACATTTATAATATATTATGAATAATTGGATATTTCTATCCATATTATTCTTATCCAAAATAATTAAATCACATTTAATCATATTGGACAACTTCTCATACATCATGATAATTTAATCACATTTAATTATCAAATTCTCTTTGCTTAGATCTTATGGAATTGTTATTAAACCATTTAAGAACAATGCTATTTCTCCTCAGATACTTGGAGATAAGGACAGGGCGATTGTATTGTTCCACGTATAGTGACTTGGATGTTGAGATCGTATCTCAAATCCAGATCCTATGGACCTCCCACTGATGCTTGATCAAATCAAGACCGCAGACTTAATCTTCTCATTGCATCTGAATCTCATTCAGATCAATGTCCAGTTCATGGACTAAGATTAGGTCACTTCTCTAATGAGAGGAGTCACTAAAAATCCAAACCTGTTTCATCACTCCCTCGGAATGGAAGCGTCATGGTTATACAATCGTATATGATCAAATCACCCTTCAGGTATTCCTAATACCTGCACATCCTACATACTAGAAGACTCATGATCATCCTGAAGATAAAGATCATTTTTACACTGTCATCTTCAGGGTTAGATCATTAAATTTCTCAATCTTGGTCATTGGGATTTGGTATAGATCATATACTTTCACAAAGCATATATCTTACCTTCAAATTCATGTCATGCTTCCAAAGCACGACGACCATGCATGGAATTTGTTCAGTCCCAATACCTCATGAGTGAGCTCATGTCTCCCGGTTCACAAGTGAACCTGTATGATCCCTTTGAGAGATCGTATTACTCATATGTCCTTACATGCACACCAGCTCGCCGGTATATAGACCTTGATTAGGTCATCAACCTATTGCTCTGCCAAATGTACATACTTAGACATATAGCAATACATCTGTCTCTAGTCAGAGGATGCATGCCTATGTTGTGACAGTATTCAACGTAGGTCTTTGGTTATCTCGATCTCGTCAAGTCAACCCATTGACTTAACTAACCTGACGCCTCTGAATCATCATTCCCATGCAGAGGACCTGCATCAAGAGGTCAGTCAGATATCAGTCATATGAGATAGGATTGCCATCTCCTACTCAGACTGGAGATCATCACTTAATGATCATTTGATGATGCTTGATGAGTCCTCTATCCAACTCCTTAGATATTCATCCAAGCATCAGCCTCTATGATCCATCCAATGAATCAACAACTGTATGATCATCAAGTTGGCCATGGTACATAACCCTTATTGTACAGAGGGACCCTATAGTGCATTCATTCATTAATCTCAGAAAGGGAGTGAAAAATAATCAATAATTTTCATTGATAATTTATTCATTACAATAACATTTATTGTAGAAATTGTTCGCCCGGGGCTCACATTGCTAACAATCTCCCACTAGCCCTCAGAACCATTCAGGTACAATCTTTAAACCCATACTCATTACATGCTGGTCGAAAACCTTCTGTGTTAGAGGTTTGGTAAGAGGATCAGCAACGTTGTCGGCAGAGGCCACCTTGGTGATGATGATGTCACCACGCTTTTGTATCTCCCGAATGATGTGGTATTTCCTTTCCACGTGCTTGCTCTTTTGATGCCATCTGGGTTCCTTTGCCTGGGCAATGGCTCCCGTGTTATCACAGAGTAACGGGATGGGAGTATCAGAGGAAACTACGCCAAGCTCCAGCACGAACTTGCGCAACCACACCGCCTCCTTTGCAGCATCTGATGCGGCAATGTATTCGGCTTCCGTTGTTGAATCTGCAGTAGTGTCCTGCTTCTTGCTTCTCCAGCTCACAGCACCACCATTCAACAAGAACACGGACCCCGATGTCGACTTTCGATCATCTACATCAGATTGGAAGTCAGAATCTGTATATCCCAAGACTTGGAGATCACCATCTCCATAGACCAAGATGTAATCTTGCGTCCGTCTTAGATATTTGAATATGTTCTTTACTGCATTCCAGTATTGTTCTCCATAGCAGGATTGGTAACGACTTACCACTCCCACTGCATGGCAGATATCTGGCCTAGTGCACATCATGGCATACATTAAGCTTCCTACGGCTGATGCATAAGGACATCCAGCCATGGCCTTCTTTTCCTCAACAGTTTGAGGAGCCATTCCTTTAGACAGGTGGATACCATGTCTTAAGGGTAGGAATCCTTTCTTAGAACTATCCATACGGAATCGTTCAAGAATCTTCTTAATGTATCCATGTTGTGACAATCCCAAAATCCTCTTTTCTCGGTTTCTGAACAGCTTCAGGCCTAAGATGTAAGAGGCTTCTCCAAGATCTTTCATCTCAAAGGTATGGGACAGCCAAATCTTTACACTGGTCATCATCCCTGTATCATTCCCAATGATAAGGATGTCATCTACATAAAGCACGATGAACACAACGGCGCTCCCACTAAGCTTCTTGTATACACAAGGTTCATCAGGATTTTGCACAAAATCATAACTCTTTATGGTTTCGTCAAATCTGATGTTCCAACTACGAGAAGCTTGCTTGAGCCCATAGATGGATTTCTTCAGCTTGCATACTTTACCATCCTCAGTCATGAAGCCTTGGGGCTGCTCCATGTAGATATCCTCCTCGAGGTATCCATTGAGGAAAGCCGTCTTGACGTCCATCTACCAGATGTCGTAGTCAAGATATGCAGCTATAGCTAGCAATGTCCGGATGGATTTAAGCATAGCCACAGGAGAGAATGTCTCATCATAATCGATGCCTTCTCTCTGTGTGTAGCCCTTGGCTACGAGCTGTGCCTTGAAAGTCTCTACTTTCTCATCAGGTCCCCTCTTTCTTTTGAAGATCCATTTACACCCAATGGGTTTTACCCCTTTAGGTGGATCCTCTAGGGTCCATACACCATTCTTATGCATGGAGTCAATTTCTGACTTCATTGCTAGCATCCATCTATCCATGTCTTGATCCGCGAGTGCTTCATCAAATGAAGTAGGATCAATGTCAGTTTCACCTGACACATGGAATCCATACCTTTCAGGTGGTGCAACCACCCTCGAACTCCTTCGAAGAGGTATGGGTGTTTCATCTTTATTTACTTCTTCAGTTTCTGGTCTGGGGAGCTCAGAATCCTCTTGGGATTCAATGAGCTCCTCTACTTCACTTTTATCTTGACCTTTAAGGAAATCATCCTCTAGAAACTTTACATCTCTAGAGACAAAAACCTTTTGGGTCTCAGGGTCATAAAGCTGGTATCCAATACCATCTTTAACATACCCAATGAAGTAACACTCACGAGTGCGAGATTCCAGCTTACTTGCGTCCACATTCTTCGCATGGACCAAGCAACCCCAAACCCTTAAGTGATTGACACTAGGTTTGGTTCCATACCATAGCTCATGAGGAGTCTTAGGTACAGATTTGCTAGGAATCTTATTTATGATATATATTGCAGTCTCTACTGCATATCCCCAGAAACTAAGAGGTAAATGTGCTTTGCTCATCATTGAACGGACCATGTCCATGATGGTCCTGTTGCGTCTTTCAGCAACACCATTAAGTTGGGGAGTTCCAGGAGGAGTGAGATTTGAAACAATTCCATTCTCCTTAAGGTATTCCTTGAATTCTTCTGATAGGTACTCGCCACCTCGATCAGATCGAATCCGTTTAATCTTCCTATCGGTTTGGTTCTCAACCAAAGCCTTGAATTCTTTGAACTTTTCAAAGGTTTCAGACTTGTGACGTAATAGGAAGATAAACCCGTATCGCGAATGGTCATCGATAAACGTCAAATAATATCGGTATCCATTTCGAGTCGCGGTACTGAAGGGACCACATACATCGGTATGTATTAGGTCAATAATACCTTCGCATCTTGTAACCTTGTTACGGAAAGGCATCCTAGTCATTTTACCTCGAATGCAATGTTCGCAGGTAGACAAAGATTGGACCTGTAGGAAATCTAAAGGTCCATCATTTATCAATCTCTTGATCCTATCAACAGACAAATGACCAAGCCTTTGATGCCAAATCATATTTGAATGATTTTTATTCTCCCTGGATCTCTTAGGGTTTTTATTAGTGGTTGTAACATTCATGACATTCTCATTAATGCACAATTCATAGAGTCCTCCAGAAGTTAAAACACCTTCTGCAATATATTTATCATAATGATTTATGACTAATTTATTACAGAACAGGAACGAATATCCACTTCTAACTAGCTTAGATACAGATATCATATTCCTTCTAACTTCAGGTACATAAAGACACTCTTTAAGTACTAGGACTCTTCCACTAGATAATGATAGTCTGCATGTCCCGACGGCGACTGCTGCAACACTTGCATCAAATCCCATCTGGATGACTATCTCCCCTTCCTCAAGACTTCTAGTTTCCTGAAACAAATGCAACAAATTGCATACATGAACAGAAGCACCAGAATCTACAACCCAACTTCCTTCTCGTCCGCCGAGAAAGCTAGTTTCAATGATGAAAGTAGATTTCATACCTGCTGGGGCTTTACCTTTGTCTGAGGACTTCAGGTAATCTGGGCAGTTACGCTTCCAGTGCCCCGGCTTCTTGCAGTGATGACAGACGTCGATTTTCTTCGACGCCATGAGAGTGGATGCATTGGAAGAAGAGGCAACACTTTGTCCCTTCTTCTTTCTCTTCTGGGCCGGGCCCTTCCGAGAACCATGCTTCCGACCGCGCTTCCCTTTGACCTGTGCAACCATTGCACTGCCACTGGGACCATCCTTCTTCATTACGTCCTCTGCGGACTTTAATGCAGCAAGGAGAGCAGCATTTGTCAATTCCAACTTGTTCATGTGGAATGACACTACAAAGTTATTAAAAGACTTGGGCAATGACAGCAGAATGAAGTCAGCTTGCATGTCTGCATCCATCGTTGCCCCAAGAGTCTCCAGCTCCGACAAGTACCCAAACATTTTGAGTACATGTTCACGGACCAAAGTCCCTTCCTGCATTCTACAACGAATGAGGTCTTTCATAACATTGTACCGCTGAGTGCGGTTAATGTCACCAAACATATCCTTAAGATTCTGCATTATATCCTGACAGGTATTCATCTCCACATGTTGCTTCTGCAGAATATTGGAGAGAGAACCTAGGATATAGCACCTAGCCAAGACATGATCTTCATCATACTTGTCATTAAATGCTTTTTCTTCCTTGGACTTAGGGTTCTCAAGCTTGTCCTCGGATAGCACATAACTAATGCGCTCAGCAGAGAGAACAAGCTCCAAATTTCGGATCCAATCCGAGTAATTTGGGCCGGTCAATTGGTTGACCTCAAGAAGCCTACTAAGTAGGTTCAAAGACTTCATTTTCTGAAATTAAGAATGCACTATATTAGAATATAAAAATTATATATTCAAATTTATAATATTTGATTAAGGCATTTTAAATCAAATTGTTCTTGCTATGTCAACCTTGAAAGTTTATTCCCTTATTTACTTTCAAAGTAAGAGATATACTTACCAATATATCTCAAGCAAGAACTGGGATCTCCTCCTTATCTTTGTCATATCCCAATAATATGAGAACCTATGACTCCAATAAAGAGAAGCGGGAACACATTCCGCATTGCAAGTCCAACTAGCATTTCCCAATTCGGTCTTTAATACCCGGGCCCACCACCCCTAAGGCGATGTTGACCCGTTATTAATTGAACCAACCGTCAACAGGAATACAACTCGCTATGCGCAATCCAATATTGCCCCAATAATATGAGGACCCGATATTGGGGTCACTACGCATACGTCCTTACTCTTTCGAGAAGCGACGAGCCCGATCCAAATGGATCGTATGCAGGAGCTGTCACTTCGTACAGGCGTCTCCTTCATACGATGTCTGGCGACGGAACTCTTCGCCTTGACGGGAGACCATGGATGTCACTTATGTGATCCTCCATATCATATTCAAATTTTAATTAATTATTATGAATCACATTCACATAATTAATTCTTCCAAGGGAATTAATAACTCTAATCATATTAGAGTATTTCAATTGGACATAATCAATTTAATCATATTAAATTAATTATCAATCCAATTCAATCAATCAAACTTGATTATTTTACTTGAATACATATATGGTAATATCTCAAAATACGTATAAATTCGAATTTTAATAATTAGAAAAATACATCTTAATCCCTCGGACATTATCCCGGCCCTACCCGCTGTCATGGCCAGTACCGACGAGAGTGGGACGGACCACATACGTTGCAACCCGCAACCCCAATGCTCTCCGACTAGGCACCATATCCGCCTCGGGAAAGGATAATGCCAAATTGATTAATTTGTACTTGAGATGATCATCGGTTTTTCAACCGAAATTGTACCATATAGTAATAATCAAAACATTTTTGATTATAAGGAAATTTGCTAGACAAATTCCCAAATCCTATTCAAGCATCAAGTTTGAAGATTGTTGTTTCCAATTTATGATTTAGATCACATCTTAATCAATTAATTGGTTGGGGCCATGTCAATTAGGCAAATAATCATGTCTCAATATTTCACAAATATTATTCAAGATTATTTCACGAAATTAACAATTTAATTTCTCTAATTGACAACCACTTGGTTCTAGATTAGGAATGCAATTTCAGTAATGACCCCTATTCACTAAAATTGGCATATCTCAATCAATTTAAATCCAAATTAAGAAAACTCAATTTTCATAGATTGCTAACTTGATTTACAACAGAACCTAAGTAGTTTTGCACGCATTTCGAGGCAGATGATAACAGTAATTAACTCTTTAATCATGTTAAAATCTACTGTTCCCGCAACAGTGCATACATGTCCATTAAAACAACCATAACTAGAGCATACGAAATCCGATTTACGCAAACTCAGTTTCTATGGTTTCCTTATTTAATGGGGAACAAAATCCAAGTATTAAATTAGTGTTTAAACAATTTAAACAGTACTGAATTTATTTACTAAACAGATCTGCGAAATCAAATGCGATGAAAACTTTCGCGACCTAAACGAACCCAAGTCGTCCTCGGTTTTTCGAATCATATTAGAAACCGTCGACCTAAGGCTCTGATACCACTTGAAGGATATGGAGAAATCCTCAAGCGCATCACGGAAGCGTGATCGTCGTATCGGATACGACGAAGAACTACTAGTCGTACTAGTTGTTCGGTGCAGCGGAATTTAAAAAATTTTAAACCGATGAAACCACATGATCCGAGAATCATTCTCAAATCGTTTCATCTATAACCACAGCAAGTATAATGCAATACCTCTTGAAGTGTGGTTGATCAAGTCTCTACGAAAAGAGACCTCCTGTCTCAAGTCCGATCGTCGGAGTAACGGCTTGCGAGCGCGGAGATGAGTCGCGGTATCCTCGCAATCCAAGTTGATCCAAGCGCGGTTGCTCCTGATCTCGTCGCACGAGATCAAATGTCTCCTTAGTGAGTGAAGCACTCCAAGAAGACAAAGAACCGCAGAGAGTCGAAGCGGCATCACGATGGCGCGGGCGTCGACGTTTCTCTCCACCAAGGTGGACGGCCACCAAGAAGAGAGGGAGAGAGAGGGCTGTCGTGTATATGAGAAAGAGAGAGAGAGTTTGTGCTACAATAGCATGTGTAAAGAGAGAGCCAAGCATGCCTCTCTATTTATAGGGTTTTGGGATCCATGGATCTCAATCCATGGGACACATAGAATCAATAGATGAGATTGATTTATGTTCATCCAATGGCTAAGATTGTTGTTGTCAAAAGCAACAAATTTAGGTTAAAATATATTTTACAAAATCAAATATAATTCATTCCTAAATCAACCCAACAAATAAGGAGAGAAGACACATGGAGATTTCATCTCCATGTGCCTTCCAAGTGGGCGCACACCCTTTCCATATAGGAAAGGTGTGCCGCCCATGAGATTGCATGGAGATTGCAATCTCATGGAAATCCATGAGATTGCATATCTCCATGAAATCTCTCTTATTTATTTGCAACAAATTTATTTGGGTTTTATTCTTCAAAAATAATTCATAATTATCTTTGAGAATATTGCAATCTTGCCATGGAAAAATTGTGAATCATATTCACAACCCAAAACAACATGTAATTCATATTGTTAATTAATTACACAATGTGTATCCAATACACATCATAATTAATCAATACATATAAATTATAATTAACTCTCTCTAATACATTATAAATCACATTTATAATATATTATGAATAATTGGATATTTCTATCCATATTATTCTTATCCAAAATAATTAAATCACATTTAATCATATTGGATAACTTCTCATACATCATGATAATTAAATCACATTTAATTATCAAATTTTCTTTGCTTAGATCTTATAGAATTGTTCTTAAACCATTTAAGAACAATTCTATTTCTCCTCAGATACTTGGAGATAAGGACAGGGCGATTGTATTGTTCCACATATAGTGACTTGGATGTTGAGATCGTATCTCAAATCCAGATCCTATGGACCTCCCACTGATGCTTGATCAAATCAAGACCGCAGACTTAATCTTCTCATTGAATCTGAATCTCATTCAGATCAATGTCCAGTTCATGGACTAAGATTAGGTCACTTCTCTAATGAGAGGAGTCACTAAAATCCAAACCTGTTTCATCACTCCCTCGGAATGGAAGCGTCATGGTTATACAATCGTATATGATCAAATCACCCTTCAGGTATTCCTAATACCTGCACATCCTACATACTAGAAGACTCATGATCATCCTGAAGATAAAGATCATTTTTACACTGTCATCTTCAGGGTTAGATCATTAAATTTCTCAATCTTGGTCATTGGGATTTGGTATAGATCATATACTTTCACAAAGCATATATCTTACCTTCAAATTCATGTCATGCTTCCAAAGCACGACGACCATGCATGGAATTTGTTCAGTCCCAATACCTCATGAGTGAGCTCATGTCTCCCGGTTCACAAGTGAACCTGTATGATCCCTTTGAGAGATCGTATTACTCATATGTCCTTACATGCACACCAGCTCGCCGGTATATAGACCTTGATTAGGTCATCAACCTATTGCTCTGCCAAATGTACATACTTAGACATATAGCAATACATCTGTCTCTAGTCAGAGGATGCATGCCTATGTTGTGACAGTATTCAACGTAGGTCTTTGGTTATCTCGATCTCGTCAAGTCAACTCATTGACTTAACTAACCTGACGCCTCTGAATCATCATTCCCATGCAGAGGACCTGCATCAAGAGGTCAGTCAGATATCAGTCATATGAGATAGGATTGCCATCTCCTACTCAGACTGGAGATCATCACTTAATGATCATTTGATGATGCTTGATGAGTCCTCTATCCAACTCCTTAGATATTCATCCAAGCATCAGCCTCTATGATCCATCCAATGAATCAACAGCTGTATGATCATCAAGTTGGCCATGGTACATAACCCTTATTGTACAGAGGGACCCTATAGTGCATTCATTCATTAATCTCAGAAAGAGAGTGAAAAATAATCAATAATTTTCATTGATAATTTATTCATTACAATAACATTTATTGTAGAAATGGTTCGCCCGGGGCTCACATTGCTAACAGTTAATAATGATGTCATGTTGTTTTTATGAACATTACCAAACATTTTTGAAATTAACTTTGGATCTTACCTTTAGGCAATGGACAAAAGTTGGATGAACAAAAGATTCGATGACTACCGGACGTATAATAAAGGAGTTATCGGATTCATAGACTGGGCTTTTCGATATGAATCGCACTATCATATTGTAGGAGGTGAAGGAGATAGGATACATTGTCTTGGCATAAGATGCAAAAATACTTTGACCCTGGTGAAGGAGTTAATTTAGAAGAAGATAGTAATGTCCACGGTGATACTGAAAGAGATGTCTCAGATATACAAGACCGTGATGCTATATTTGAGATGGTAGATAACATTCGAGGACATGACATCGATGAAATGATGGATTCCCTTCCGGATACGTTGCTTGAAAAAAATACAAGATGCAGAGAAGCCATTATGCCCATGAGTCAAAATGTCTCTATTACGTTTTCTTCTGGAGATGTTTAAGATAAAAGAGAAGAATCGGTGTACAGCGGTTACGATGACATATGTCTTACTTTTGATTAGGACATTATTAAATAATCAGAAAACGTTCCAAAGGACTGGAAGGACGTAAAGTCTAGATTTCGTGCACTTGGACTGAATTACGAGAAAATTGACGCATGTCCGAACGACTGCATTTTATATTGGAAGGATTACTCAAAGTTAGATACATGTCCTGACTGCAAAAGTAGCAGATATAAGAATAATGATAATGATTCGAAGAGGAAAAAACCGGAGAATATTTTACGGTTCTTTCCTTTGATTCCCCGATTACAGCGATTGTATTCATACGAAAGAACAACTAAAATGATGATATGGCACAGTAATATCAAAAAGAAAGATGTAACCGGTGTTATGCGACATCCATCAGATACAGAGGAGTGGAGCAATTTTGATGAAATGTATCCATCATTTTCTGAAGAAGTAAGAAACGTACGATTGGGTCTTGCTTCTGACGGCTTTAATCCATTCGGAAATATGAGTACGAGTTACTCTATTTGGCATGTGATACTTGTTACATATAATCTGCCACCATGGATGTCAATGGCATCTTCCTTTATGATGATGTCGTTATTGATACCTGTTCCTAAGGGGCCAGATAATGCGATAGATACATATATGCAACCTTTGATTGACGAACTAAAGATTTTGTGGAATTCTGGAGTGAGTACGTATGATGCGGTAAAGAAAGAATTCTTTACAATGCGTGCTTCTTTATTATGGATAATTAATGATTTTCCAGCATATGCCAATTTATCAGGATGGAGTACGAAAGTTAACTCGCATATCTGATTTGTATGGATAAAACACATTCGACATGGCTAAGTGCGAGTATGAAACATTGTTATTTGGGACATCGCCGTTTCTTACCGGCCAGTCATAGATGGTTAAGAAGTGAAAATAATTACAAGTTCGATGGACAGTCGTTTGGACGTCGTTTAAGTTTGAATTGCCGATCAGGAAGCACAATGTGGATGGAACAAAAAAATTTGGGCAACTTCTCTCTAGACCGATTATCTAAGAGGAAGAATACTGGTGGATGGCGAAAACAAAGTATATTCTTTCAGGAGCTACCCTACTGGCATACTTTACAGGTCCGTCATAACTTGAACGGATGCATATAGAGAAGAATGTTATAGAAAATATTCTTTCAATTTTGAATATCTCTAGTACTGCCAAAGACAATTTGCGAGCCAGACGTGATCTAATACAATTGGGTATCCGACCCGAATTACATCCGATTGAGTCAGACAATTCTAAAGTAATAATTCCCGAAGCAGTGTATACTTTATCCAGTGCTGACAAAGATAAGATACTCAATTTTATTAAATCAATTAGAGTATCTGATGGATTCTCCTCTCAAATTAGCAGATGCATAAATATGACGGAAAGAAAGATATCGTTATTAAAAAGTCATGATTGTCATGTACTTATGCAAGTTCATTTTCCGTTGTCAATCAAAGGAGTTGTACATCCTGATGTTTTGCAGCCACTAATTGAACTCAGTCAGTTTTTTAAAGCATTGTGTTCGAAGACTTTAGATTCGAAAGTA
The DNA here is from genome assembly GCA_037367405.1 of Ottelia alismoides. NCBI lineage: Eukaryota > Viridiplantae > Streptophyta > Magnoliopsida > Alismatales > Hydrocharitaceae > Ottelia > Ottelia alismoides. Next base: position 751,940 of record JAZKJV010011386.1, on the reverse strand, counting down.
TTGTTCAGACTAGAGACAGATATAGTTATAACTTTATGTAAGCTGGAGCAGCTCTTTCCACCTACATTTTTTGATATAATGGTTCATCTAATTATTCATCTTGCTAGCGAAGTCCGGATATGTGGTCCTGTGCAGTATCGATGGATGTATCCAATTGAAAGATGTTGGAAATGCGAGCCCACGGCGAGCCATTATGCAATAAATGTTATTGCAATTCACTCCTTAATCTGAAATGAAGAATACATAATTTGCATAATAGGTCCCTTAGTACAATTAGGGTTATGTACCATGGCCATCTTGATGATCATACAGCTGTTGATTCAGTTATTGAATCATAGAGGCTGGTGCTTGGATGAATATCTAAAGAGTTAGATTGAGGACTCATCAAGCACCATCAAATGATTGTTAAGAGATGATCTCGAGTCTGAGAAGGAGATGTCAATCCTTTTTTTCTTTAAAGGCTGATATCTGACCGACCTCTTGATGTAGGTCCTCTGCATAGGAATAGAGATTCGGAGGTGTCAGACTAGTTAGGTCAAAGAGTTGACTTAACGAGATCGAGATAACCAAAGTCCTATATCGTATGCTGTCATGATATAGGCACACATCCTCTGACCGGAGACAGATGTGTTACTATATGTCTAAGTATGTACATTTGGCAGACCAATAGATTGATGACCTAATCAAGGTCTATACACCGACGCGGTGGTGTGCATATAAGGGCATATGAGTAATATGATCTCTCAAAGGGATCATACAGGTTCACTACTGAACCGGAAGACATGAGCTCACTCATGAGATATTGGGAAGAATCAAATTTCGTGCGCACGGTCGTCTCGCTTTGGAAGCTTGACTGAATTTGTTGGTTTGATATATACTTTTGGAAAGTATATGATCAAGACCTAGGTATGATATATGCTTTTGGAAAGTATATGATCGATACCGACTCCCAATGATCGAATGAGAAACTTACTGATAAAACCATGAAGTAGACAGTATAAAGTTGATCCAATACTTCGGGTTTAATCTAAGTCTTCCAGTATGCAGGATGTACAGGTATTGGGAATACCTGAGGGTGATGTGATGATAAACGATTGTATAACCATGACGCTTCCATTCCTAGGGAGTGATGAAAGGGGTCTGGATTTTAGTGACTCCTCTCAGTAGAGAAGTGATCTAATCTTGGTCCAAATGTTGGACATTGATCTGAATGTGATTCATATACAATAAGAAGATTAGATTTACAGTCTTGATTTAATCAAGCATCTATGGGAGGCCCGCGATCTGAATTTGAGATACGATCTCAATATCCAAGTCACTATACGTGGAACAATACAATCGCCCTGTCCTTATCTCCAAGTATCTGCGGAGAAAGCGCATTATCCTTGAAAGAGTTCAGGGATAATTCTATTGTTGTTATATGTATCCGAGCATTGAGAAAATGGATAATTAAATGTAATTATCATGATTAATATGAATTTGATTCATATTATAAAGAGAGCTATCTTAGATAATTAAATGTGATTTAATTATCAAAGATGTAAATAATGTGAATATGATTCATATTATTTGAACGTAAGAGAATAGAGATCCAAGATGATTAAGTGTGATTTAATTATCATGGATATGAATAATGTGGATAGCAATATCCATATTAGTCATATATATTATAAATGTGATTTATAATATATAAGAGAGAGATGTTTGTAATTTACATTTATTAATTAAATGTTAATGTGAATTGGATTCACATTTAACATTAAATTGAAAATGTAATTTACATTTTATTTTGGGTTGTGAATGTGATTCACAAATTTTTAATGGCAAGATTGCAATGTCTACAAAATAATTGTGAATTATTTTTGTAGAATAATTTGCAACAAAAGTTGTTGCATAATCTTGGAGATTACATTAAAGAGATGAGAGCCACCTTCCATGTATGTGGAGTGGACGGCCACCACTCCTATTTGGAATGTGTGGCCGTCCCCTCCTTCCAACATGAAGGAGGCACTCTCTCTCCTATGATCTCCAAGAGATCTTGATTTAATTTGGTAATTAAATTATGTTGATTTATCAACATATATTTAATCTAAATTAAATTAATTGATGTTGGTTTTACCAACACAAATCTTGACCATTAAAAGAAACACAATCAATGAGAGCCATTGGATTTGTGTTGTCCCATGGATTGAGATCCATGTATCCCAAAACCCTATAAAAGAAGAAGCACCCCATTGCTCTTCCTTACATACAATGCTTGAGAAGCATCTCTCTCTCTCTCTCTCTCTCTCTCTCTCTCTTTCTCTCTCTCTCCCTCTCATGGCCGTCCACCATGGATGCCCTAGAGAGGTTCTCCATCGCCACAACGTTGTCGTTATGCTGCCCGATGGTTTGCTCGTGGAACTCCGTCTACTTCAGCGTGCCTTACTTATGAAGAAGACGTCGGATCTCGTGTGTCGAGATCAGGAGATCCGCCGCTTGGATCATCAACATGGATTGCGAGAAGCACGCGGTTCATCCCCGCGCTGGCTTGCGTCTCCTCCGTCGGATCGGACATGAGACAGGAGGTCTCTTCGTTTAGAGACTCGATTGCAACCACGCTTCAAGAGGTAACTTGTTTGTGGTTTAGACGAAACGATCCGAGAAGTGTTCTTGGATCATGTGGTTTCGTTGCATAAAAAATTTTAATTTCCGCTGCATAGAACAACTAGTACGACTAGTCGTTCTTCGTCGTATTCGATACGACGATCACGCTTCCATGATGCGCTTGAGGATCTAATCATATCCTTCAAGTGGTATCAGAGCCTTAGGTCGGTGGTTTTGGATACGATCTATAAACCGATGACGACTTGGGTTCATTAGGTTTTGCGAAAGTTTTCTTGCATTTCATTTTCGCATCTCTGTTTTGATATTATTTTCGGCACTTTTTAAATTTTTTAAACACGAAAATAATATTTGGATTTTATTCCCCATTAAATAAGGAAACCTTAGGATCTGAGTTTGCGTGATTTCGATTCCGTTTGCTCTAGATATGCTCATTTTAGTGAACATGTATCCACTGTTTCGGGGACTGTGAAATTAAATTGTTTAATTTCCTAGAATAATTATGCATAAATATTTGTGAAATATTTGATGATAATTATATCCTTAAATGACTTTGCCCTAACCGACAAATTATTAGATGTGATCTAGATCAAGATTGGTTACATGATCTAGATGATCAACATTCCAACAAACATGTTGCTTGAATAGGACTTGGGATTTGTTTAGCAAATCTCATTATAATGTTAATCAAAATTATTTTGATTATTATTATATGGTATAATTTCGGTTGAAGAACCGATGATCATCTCAAGTACAAAATGATCTATTTTGCATTATCCTTTCCCGAGGTGGATATGGTGTCTAGTCGGAGAGCATTGGGGTTGCGGGTTGCAACGTATGTGGTCCGTCCCACTCTCGTCGGTACTGGCCATGACAGCGGGTACGGTTAGTATAATTCTTAAGAAATCATGATGTATTTCTAATTATTAAAATTCAAAATAATACGTATTTGAGATAATACCATAATTCAAGTAACAATTAAAAAATGTTTGTTGGATATTAATTAGATCATTAATTTAATATGATTAAATTAATTGGAATCCAATTAAAATTAAGACACTCTATTATAAATAGACGTGTTATTTCCCTTGGAAGAATTAATCATAATGAATATGATTCATAATGATTAATTGGAATTTGAATATGATATGGAGGATCACATAATTGACATCCATGGTCTCCCGTCAAGGCGAAGGGTTCCGTCGCCAGATATTGTATGTAGGAGGCGCCTGTCCGAAGTGACAACTCCTGCATACGATCCATTTGGATCGGGCTCTTCGCTTCTCGAAAGAGTAAGGACGTATGCGTAGTGACCCCAATATCGGGTCCTCATATTATTGGGGTGATATTGGATTGCGCATAGCGAGTTGTATTCCTGTTGACGGTTGGTTCAATTAATGACGGGTCAACATTGCCTTAGGGGTGGTGGGCCCGGGTGTTAAAGACCGAATTGGGAGATGCAAGTTGGACTTGCAAGGCGGAATGTGTTCCCGCTTCTTTTTATCCGAGTTGTTGGTTCTCATATTATTGGGATGCAACAAAGATAAGGAAGGAGATCCCAGATCTTGCTTGATATATAATGGTATGTATACCTCTTACGTTGAAAGTGATTAAGGGAATGAACTTTCAATGTTGACATGGCAAGACAACTTTGATATAAAAATTCCTAAATCAAAGTAAAATATGTATATATATAAATACATACATCTATGCAAATTTCTTATTTCAGATAATCCTTCATTAAAACCCACTCAATGATATACTCAATAATAACCAGTGAAATATCTTGGATTGGACTCATGATCCAGATATTGTACTTACAATTGGACACATAATGTATGTGGTTGCAATGTGCAAGTTTCCTCATAATAATGAGGAACGACAATTAAATAGATAATAAGACTACAACCCTAGGGTTTGTATGTCTCTATAGTCTTGATCTCATTGGATGTACTTTGGAAGTAACATGTAGATGATGATCGCAATTGTCAAATAATCCTTATAAAATCAATGAAGATATTCTGGCATACATATGTGCTCTTGACATTTAATCAAGAGTGACATGGTTCTCTGCATCATGTAGAATGGTAGCTCTATAAGAGATGATGTATTCAAATTGTTTGAGTACCTACCTGAACCTATGTTTTAAGAGTTTAGATGGAAGTAGATGATGAGTGTCATCATTCTACTATCTATACTCTAGTCATTCATGAAGCTTCATAATATTCATATTGTATGAATTTAATGAAGCATGTATAAATGTTGAAATGCTTTTACATAAGAGATCCTTAGTCTTAAGCAATGGTTGCTTATAGATAAAGGGAGCGCAGTGGAAGCATGGGTTGGACCCGAGTAAGAAGTATGGTAAAAGAATTGACTGTACATCTATGACTTCCATATGTCATCCGAAGAGTTGGATGAATGCCAATACTACAATAAGTTGATGTGTTGATAGTATGACTATCAAGTCTGTCTAGAATCCTTAGAGAAGGACTCGGATGGAGCATCGGATTTATCTACATAAATAATTGATATTGACTTGCTTATTAAATAAGATAAAGTCAAATAATTGTATCTCAATCTTCTGATGACGTTTGCAATAGGTTGCATATGTTTTTAGAAGACTGGAAAATTTGATCTTAAAGGTTTATAGTTATCCACATGGATATTGATGCAATTGTTGCAACAATCTTTGTTGGATTGATAGACTTGTTAATTTCAGTGGGAGAGCCCTTAGTCTTAGAGAATGTCTCTATGACCTAGATATAAGAATACACTCATTGTTTGTTTCTAAATGTTGGAAATAAACATGAATTCTGAGGTAGAACTATCATAAAGAGTTATGATGGAGATATTTCAGATAGTAATCTAAAATCTAGTGGACTTCACTAAATTAGAAAATTGATGAATGGCTCATTAACATTTCTAAACGCTGAAATTTAAACTTAAGATCAATATGAGGATGAAGATCATTTGACAATGATCTAGCATCAAGCCTCAAACATTTGTTTATTGATTTGATCAATAGACTAGTAAGAGATGAAACTTTAGAATGTCTAAAATTTCAAAACTTACATACTTGTGAATATTGTATTCAAAGTAAAATGTCCAATACACCCTTCTTAGATAAATGTGTAAGATGCCAAGGTATTCAGGATCTCATGCATATTGATGTATGTAGATCATCTATATCATAGTAAACATTATGGATATGTGATATCTGTTGATGATTATGTATGATATGAGATTTCTTCTCTTCACCTAAGAAACCTTTGAAATGTTCAAAGATTTCATTATTTTTGGTTTAGAACCAAAGTTTGAAGGAAGATAAAACGAATTTGATCTAATCTAGGTAGCAAGTACCTGCTAGATAAATTCAAAGAATACCTTATAGAGATATGAATATCACTTCTTTCTCAATCCTCCTAACACACCTTAACTGAATAGAGTTATAGGTAGATACAATTGGATCATGTTTGACATGATCTTATCAATGATGAATTTTAGCATAATTATCCCTTAGTTTCCAGGTATATATATGTGTAGTAGAGACTACAATGTATATCCTTAATAAGGTTCCATGTATGTTGGAATCTAGCACTTGAGAGTGCTGCTTCATTAGAAAAATAAAGGATGGTATTGGATACCTACTTTATGATCTTGAGATTCTTAAAGTATCTCATCTCTGAGAATGTTATTCTTAGAGGTTGAGACTCTTGAGAATCAAGATGAAAATGAAGTGTAGGAACTCATTTAATCTTGAGAAGATAATGAGGCTCCTGAAATTGGAAACTAAAAGACAATTAAGGATGAAACACTAATACCTCTTCAAATGAGTTTGAGGATGTATTCCATGTGTCAGTTAAGTCTGACAATGATCGAACTTCATTTGATGAAGCTTCTGAAGATCATAACATGGAAAGATAGATTTTAGCAATAAAAGACTAAAGTAGACTTCATATACAGGTGTTGTATATGGACCCTCGAGGATCCACCTATATGGGTAAGACCTGTAAAGGTGTAAATGGATCTTCAGGAGAAAGGGAACCTGATGAGAAGGTAGAGACCTTCAAAGCATGGTTCGTAGCCATGAGCTGCAAACCGAAAGAGAAGACATTGCTTGCAATGAGATTTGCTCTTCGGTGACCATGCTTAAAACTGTCAGAATATTGCTAACCATAGCTACACAACCTGACTATTGCATCTTCAAGATGTAAGTCAATATTGCATTCCTCTGTGAATACCTCTCTGAGGATATTCACATGAAGTAGCCCAGGGCTTCATGGTTGAGGAAAGCAAGGTGTACAAGCTAAGGAATCCATCTAAGGACTCAAATAAGCTTCTTGAAGTTGGATCATAAGATTTGATGAAATTATAAATGTTATGATTTCAGATAGAATCTGGATGAGACATGTGAAGCTTAGTGGGAGTGCCTTTGTGTTCATCGTGCTAAATGTAGATAATATTCTAATCATTTAGAATGATATAAGTGTTTTATAGACTGGCTATTCCATATCCTGAAATATGATTTCAAAAGATACCTCTTAAATCTTAGTTCTGAAATTGTTCAGGAGCAAAGGGAAGAGGGTATTGGGACTGTCATATTAGTAGTACACCTTGGACATCTTCCATTTTATGGAAAATTCCGAGAAAGGCTTCCATCTCTTAAGATATGGTACTGACCTATCTAAAGGGATAGCACCTCAAAGAGTTGAGGAAGTGAATCCTAGAACTGCTTGCACTTGTGCATCAGTTACGAGAAGCTGAGTGTATGCTAGATGTGCAAAAGAGCCAGATGTCTGCCATGCAGTGGGAGTAGTAATTTGTTACTAGTCCTACTCTGGAAATAAAACACTTAGTTGCAGTAATAACAATATCTTCAAAGATGATGAAACTTAGAGATAGTGATCTCAAAGTCTTATATTCAAAAGTTTAAGACCATGTAGATAGTGATCTATAAGGGTCTTAACTTTAGATACCTTAGGAGATAGAGATCTCCGGGAATGAAGGTATTCTAATAAGGATTATGGGAATACTGGTTATAAATCGAGCTAAAGTGTCAAGGACACTATGAAAAAATTGAGTATTGGTTGCATAAGATGCAACATTCGCATTGGATGCGAGCACTGTTACTGGGGGATATGCAAGTGCTGTAAAAGGACTTGGCGTAGTCTCTTGGGAACAGAGTGACTCATCAGCTTACCTAGCTATTTTCTAAATAGCCTATGATTGTCACATGAGTCTGGGTATAAATGATTAGCCCATGGCTCTTTGGGCTAGTGGGAGATTGTTGGAAATGCGAGCCCACGGCGAGCCATTATGCAATAAATGTTATTGCAATTCACTCCTTAATCTGAAATGAAGAATACATAATTTGCATAATAGGTCCCTTAGTACAATTAGGGTTATGTACCATGGCCATCTTGATGATCATACAGCTGTTGATTCAGTTATTGAATCATAGAGGCCGGTGCTTGGATGAATATCTAAAGAGTTAGATTGAGGACTCATCAAGCACCATCAAATGATTGTTAAGAGATGATCTCCAGCCTGAGAAGGAGATGGCAATCCTTTTTTTTCTTTAAAGGCTGATATCTGACCGACCTCTTGATGCAGGTCCTCTGCATAGGAATAGAGATTCGGAGGTGTCAGACTAGTTAGGTCAAAGAGTTGACTTAACGAGATCGAGATAACCAAAGTCCTATATCGTATGCTGTCATGATATAGGCACGCATCCTCTGACCGGAGACAGATGTGTTACTATATGTCTAAGTATGTACATTTGGCAGACCAATAAGTTGATGACCTAATCAAGGTCTATACACCGACGTGCTGGTGTGCATATAAGGGCATATCAGTAATATGATCTCTCAAAGGGATCATACAGGTTCACTACTGAACTGGAAGACATGAGCTCACTCATGAGATATTGGGAAGAATCAAATTCCATGCGCACGGTCGTCTCGCTTTGGAAGCTTGACTGAATTTGTTGGTTTGATATATACTTTTGGAAGGTATATGATCAAGACCTAGGTATGATATATGCTTTTGGAAAGTATATGATCGATACCGACTCCCAATGATCGAATGAGAAACTTACTGATAAAACCATGAAGTAGACAGTATAAAGTTGATCCAATACTTCGGGTTTAATCTGAGTCTTCCAGTATGCAGCATGTACAGGTATTGGGAATACCTGAGGGTGATGTGACCATAAACGATTGTATAACCATGACGCTTCCATTCCTAGGGAGTGATGAAACAGGTCTGGATTTTAGTGACTCCTCTCAGTAGAGAAGTGATCTAATCTTGGTCCAAATGTTGGACATTGATCTGAATGTGATTCATATACAATAAGAAGATTAGATTTACAGTCTTGATTTAATCAAGCATCTATGGGAGGCCCACGATCTGGATTTGAGATACGATCTCAATATCCAAGTCATTATACGTGGAACAATACAATCGCCCTGTCTTTATCTCCAAGTATCTGCGGAGAAAGCGCATTATCCTTGAAAGAGTTCAGGGATAATTCTATTGTTGTTATATGTATCCGAGCATTGAGAAAATGGATAATTAAATGCGATTTAATTATCATTATTAATATGAATTTGATTCATATTATAAAGAGATCTATCTTAGATAATTAAATGTGATTTGATTATCAAAGATGTAAATAATGTGAATATGATTCATATTATTTGGACACAAGAGAATAGAGATCCAAGATGATTAAGTGTGATTTAATTATCATGGATATGAATAATGTGGATAGCAATATCAATATTAGTCATATATATTATAAATATGATTTATAATATATAAGAGAGAGATGTTTGTAATTTACATTTATTAATTAAATGTTAATGTGAATTGGATTCACATTGAACATTAAATTGAAAATGTAATTTACATTTTATTTTGGGTTGTGAATGTGATTCACAAATTTTTAATGGCAAGATTGCAATGTCTACAAAATAATTGTGAATTATTTTTGTAGAATAATTTGCAACAAAATTTGTTGCATAATCTTGGAGATTACATTAAAGAGATGAGAGCCACCTTCCATGTATGTGGAGTGGACGGCCACCACTCCTATTTGGAATGTGTGGCCGTCCTCTCCTTCCAACATGAAGGAGGCACTCTCTCTCCTATGATCTCCAAGAGATCTTGATTTAATTTGGTAATTAAATTATGTTGATTTATCAACATATATTTAATCTAAATTAAATTAATTGATGTTGGTTTTACCAACACAAATCTTGACCATTAAAAGAAACACAATCAATGAGAGCCATTGGATTTGTGTTGTCCCATGGATTGAGATCCATGGATCACAAAACCCTATAAAAGGAGAGGCACCACATTGCTCTTCCTTACACACAATGCTTGAGAAGCATATCTCTCTCTCTCTCTTTCTTTCTTTCTCTCTCTCTCTCTCTCTCCCTCTCATGGCCGTCCACCATGGATTCCCTAGAGAGGTTCTCCATCGCCGCAACGTCGTCGTTATGCTGCCCGATGGTTTGCTCTTGGAACTCCGTCTACTTCAGCGTGCCTTACTTGTGAAGAAGACGTCGGATCTCGTGTGTCGAGATCAGGAGATCCGCCGCTTGGATCATCAACATGGATTGCGAGAAGCATGCGGTTCATCCCCGCGCTCGCAAGCGTCTCCTCCGTCGGATATGACTTGAGACAGGAGGTCTCTTCGTTTAGAGACTCGATTGCAACCACGCTTCAAGAGGTAAACCTAATACTTGTTTGTGGTTTAGACAAAACGATCCGAGAAGTGTTCTTGGATCATGTGGTCTCGTTGCATAAAAAATTTTAATTTCCGCTGCATAGAACAACTAGTACGACTAGTCGTTCTTCGTCGTATTCGATACGACGATCACGCTTACGTGATGCGCTTGAGGATCTAACCATATCCTTCAAAAGATATCTACGGAAATTAAAAAATATGGTATTTAACAAAGCAGCACCTGAAGGTTGTATTGCCGAGGGATATTTATGTGAAGAATGTATCACATTTTGTGATATGTGTATGGGTGATGGAAAGAGTATTAGATTCGATAGGTTCGAACAAAATAATGATGGTGAGTTGTGGACAGAAGATCCAAATAAACTTTGGATATTTCAACAAAATGGCCGAGCTATTCTAAAGAGTACCCATCGTAGTATTTCAGACAATGAAAGAAATCTTATTCATTATTATATTTTGATGCAAGTAGACGAGGTTGATTCTTTCTTCGAAGAGTTTCAGTCAACAACCACTAGCAAATCAGACTTTCTGAAATAGTTTGGGGATAAAATTGAACTATTAAAAGTTACCAAAGATGAACGGTGGAGCGCAAATCTCGATATAATTCACAGGAGTCCATACTCATTAATAATATCACATTCTGGCTATATCGTTAACGGGTTTAGATTTCGAAAGAAGTCAATTGATGAAAATAAAGCGTCACAACTTTCACGAGTAATAGTGAAGGCTGATCTCAATGCTGAAATTGACGGATACTATGGCAAGATTATTGATATACTAGAAATCAGTTTTACACATGATGCAAGGCGTGTTCTATTTCATTGCATCTGGTTCGATGTGTGTCGAGTTGGAGTAGGTTACAAGAAGTATAGAAATGGGGTTCTTTCTTTAAAGCAAATAGGTCGGTTACAAACAAATGAACTGTATACGCTTGCCAGTCAGGTCGAACAGGTCTTTTATGTTCCAGATAACTCAGTTAATGGATGGATAATACCAATTAGAACAACACCGAGAGATTTCTTCGACGTAAACGAAGAGGCAGATGCACTAGACAATGATGTTGCATATCAAAATAAATCCAATGATTTTTCCATGAGGTATTAGACAACGACGTTGGAACTTGGAACTAGCAATTTCAGGTAATGTTTTTTTATTTTCAATTTCTATTAATTGAAATTATTGTCATCTATCGAAATGTATATTTTTGAAATAACTCTTTAAATTGCAGATATGGCTCCTAGACCTAGACGTATTCGGGAGGTCCATAAACCTCCCCAGCAGCCATAGGGCGGTTCTTCTGATGCAGGTAGTGGAGCTACACAGAGACGGCGTGGACCGTCTCAGTGTAGATTCTTAGACCGTCTTGCACCAGGGAAGACGTTACATGTACGCATTCTTGGTGGAGATGCGGTAGGAGAGAACTCCACGGAGTTTCAGAGCTACCTTGGCCAGGTTGCCCGTGCGTGCATCCCCATCACCACCCACGACTTCCGACAGCTTCCTTATGCTGTCAAGGCTGCATACTTGCTAATCTGGAGGTATTCTAAAATCTTAAAACATTTTTTTTTAATTTTATGAGCTAATCGTTATTATATTTGTTGTATCAGGTTGTATTTACATGGGAACTAAATACCCATGTCGATTCTCAGATTTTATCCCATGCTGCTGAGTTGTTGCGTCGATACAAGGGACGCATAAAGGCTAAGGTAAAATTTTTATTATTATTTAATATCAAAAGATTTAGATATTGACGATATTTATTTCTCCATTTGTAGTACTTCAACTCCCAGATTCCATATGAGCAGCTTGTGCATAATATCCCACCTGGTGTTACACCAGAGCAGTGGAGGGAGCTGATTATTTTTTGGTCCAGTGAGGATTTTGCTATATGTATATAGTTTTCTTAATTATTTGTTTTATTTTTATATTAACTTTGTGAAATTTCAGTCGATTTCTTCCAAGAATACGGCGAATCGTTCGAAAGGGTTTAAGTCGACGCATAAGATGGGAAGGAAGAACATCAACCAACTGAAGGACGACTTTGTAAGTATTTAAAAAATATTTACGACGATTAATTTTGAGTCTTAAAATAATTTTAAGAAAATTTTTCACTTTTTATAGTTGAGGAAAAATGAAAGAGAAATGACCTGCATAGAGGTTTTTGCTGGGTCAAAGAGCCGATACTTAGGAGGAGATGTGCAGTGGGTTGATGACGCCTACGCACCAATTCATGTAAGTATAAATTCAATTTTTACTTAAAGGATTACTTATGGTAATATATTGAAATTATTTTATATTTCTTATATGCAGGAAGAAATGATTAGGCTCTCTACCACCTCCTCGCTGGATAGCACGGGGACGAGCAATCCCCCGTTGACGGCCGATGATGCCTTCCGTCAAGCCACTGGTCCAGAACACAGTGGATGCATCCGTTGCAGAGGACGGGGCGAAACGATCCGTACATGGTACGGAATGGGTGGTGCAGGTGGTCGCAGTCTTCCTCGCAGGGAAGCCAGAGAGAAAGAGAAATGGAGAGGGAGCTGCGCGAAGTAAAGGCAAAGATGACTGCACAAGATGCAGAGATGGCCCAGATGCGTATGGACATGGCGAATGTCATGTCCTTAATAAGCCGTCTTCAAAGCCAAGCCACACCCCCTGTACAACCTGCACATCTCGGCGACGATGAGGAGAGTGAGGAGGAGACCGATGAGAGTGACGGGAGTAGCGCATTTGAGTAGGTATCATGGATGTAGTACATCTTAGTTTAATTTTGATCTTTTTATTGTAATGTTTTTTATTAATGCCTAACATTATGTAGACTTCTTACCGTTTCTTAATGTTGAGTTTATGACTGTAAGGATTCTTCATGTTGACTTTATGATTGTGTTTCTTCATAATGATATTCATGTTGTGTTGTTTGATTCTTAATGTTGTGTTGTTGAATGTTGAGTTTATGATATTCATAATGTTTGGATGTTGAATGTTGTGGTTAGTTGTTTTGCAGAGGATGTAGGGAAGAAACCAAGAATATATAATTTTTTTCCTATCATGGTGTATTGGGGACGGTTGTAACCGTCCTCTATAGAGCTACAGAAATGTCCCCCCAGCCAGTACAGTTCACGGAGACTTTTGGGGACGGTTATAACCGTCGCCATTACGGTAATGTTGGCGTCGCTAACGAAGCGCAGATGGGACGGTTGAAACCATCCCGTATACCCTTCTGTTGGCGTCGTTATAGACGCTACTAGAAGAGGGGACGGTTACAACCGTCCCTAATAGTCTTCGCTATAGAATCTTCCAGGCTTCTGTTGGCGTCGCAAGAAGGGACGGTTACAACCGTCCCTACATACAACCGTATGCGACGGTGATAACCGTCCCCAAAAGTTTTCTGTGGCCGTATCACAATATTGTTGACCATTGGGGACGGTTGTTAACCGTCGCTAATACAATAAGTAGTAGGGACGGTTGCACCCGTCCCTGATAGTAATCGTGTAAGGGATGGTTACAACAGTCCCCAATGGTTAATTAAATGAGACGGTTGTCAGAAATGTCCTTTTTAGTCAAATGAGACAGTGGCTGAAGGGACGGTTTAAAAACCGTCCCCTTTGAGCAAAGGGGACGGTTATACAGACAAAGAGGACGGTCTTTGACCGTCCCCTTAGACCCACCCGCCTGTAGTGAATGAAAGAATAAAGGCGATGAATCGTAGATTCATCAAGACCTTAGTTAGGTCTTCAACTTAATTGTTTATCTAATATACATACTTGGATATATAGATGTATATATATATCTCAGATCAGAGGATGTATGCTTCATCGTGATAGTTATGTTTCATGTCATAATTTATCTATACCTCATCAAGTCAACACTTTGACCCAAATAGTCAATATTTTGACTTTTTGGTCAACATTTTGATTATTGGTCAATATTTAATTACTTGTATCATAACATGACCCAAGGTCAACATTTTTGGGTCAATCTGTTGACTATTAGGTCAACACTTTGACTTGATTATCCATGATCCACAAATCTCAATTCCTATGCAGAGGACCTACATCAATAGGATAGACATAGATAAATTTTAGAGAAATACTACCATCTCATTCTCAGATCAGGAATCAATCTTGGATATCACATGATGAAGTTAGTTGTGTTTGCTCAATTGCATGGTATTCAAGATGGATGTGTTACATAACCATAATTGTGTAAAGGGTCATTAATTAAGTGCAAATACAAATATTCTATTTATTTGAAAATATGAACACTTATTGCATTAATTGGTTGTCAAAGGCTTACAAGTTCAATAGTCCGCATATTATGTGCTTGTTGATATTTTATATTAAGTTTTAAAACTATCTCCAGTCACTATTCACCCCCCTTCTAGTAGTGTCGGGATCTTCAAATTTATATTTGACACACTAAGATGGAGTGCCATTTTTGAAGCTCTGAACATATTTGGATGTCACAATAAAGTTAATGATTGGAACCTTGCATTAATTTAAACCATGTAATATCTCTGAAGATCAAAAGCTCAACCTCAAGCTTCTCCAAGCTATCATGGTGAGTGAGACAAGGGGATCCTTTCTCCCCAATACTCTTCATTAATACCATCAACATCATGTATAACATGCTTCACAACTTTAGGAAAACTAACTAGATTGATGACTTCAAAATCCTAGGAGAAGATCATATCATCACAACACATGATTTTTTACAAATGACATCATAATCTTCATTAGGTTTGTGTCCAATCTAGGTGCCTAAACATTACTCTCAATGTCTTCTCAGAAATATCGGGGTTGCACATGAAAAAAAAACAATTCAACCATTCATTGCATCAACCTATTTGAGAGTGAACATAACTTAGCCATGAGATCCTCAATTAGCAAAATGAAAGCTTACCGATCAACTACCTTGGTGTCTTATTAGCCCAAAACCACCGAAACTAGATGATTGGAAAACCATTATCGAGAAATTTGAAAAGAGGCTTTTAGGGTGGAAATTGAACATGCTATCACCCTCCCAAGTGACACTACTAAATTATTCTCTTACACCCTAGGTCAACCATATACTTGCATCGCTCAAGATCCCCAAGCATGCCGTATTAATAAGGTCTAATGTGGTTGCTCTTGGGAGACCAACTCTGAGGGTCACAATAGGCATGAAACACACTAAGAACATACTTGTCATTGCAAAATGAATGACGGTTGGGAGATCCTCAACCTGGGAACCATTAATAATTCTACGCTTTCCAAATCGTAGATCAAGCTTCCAGAAAATCCCATGTTCCTAATCTTTAGGCTTATCAAGGGTTGCTACCACCACTATAGGTCCATGCCCATTACAAACTTTCCTAAAAGTGATAACTCTAGTTGTTGATGAGTGATCAAATCCAGTCCTCCTATTAGGTGTGTTGCATCGAAAGTAGTGGGCATGGGAGGACAAACCTTGCTTTTGTCATATAGAACCAATTTAGAATGCCCCTTAAAGAACTTCTCCCAACCCTTTGGGAAAACACCAAAAACAACCTTTTCCCATGCCCTTACACTCAATGCGAATTGTTTGAAAGTCCTTGATAGGAGGTCGCATGATATGGTAGAGTTCCAAGGGAAGGAGGTCGCATGATCTGGTAGAGTTCCAAGGGATGAAACAACATCTTTTTATTTTTACCCTATCTTTAACACCTCGGATATAATTTTTGTTCGCGGAAAAACCTCCATATTGAACAATAAGGAACAACTTTAGCCACTCTTATATATCCCATGGGGGTATGGGTGCTAAACTAGATTTTAAAATTTTGTGTGAACCCTTCCGACTTAGAGTGTTTTTTTCCTAATGTCGCTAATCCACTCCAAACTATTGACTAAAGACCATGTTCAATACTCAAATCACTAATGCATGGCCTTTATGTCTCTCGGATGCCGAAACTCCTCACTTATTCCTCTAATGTCCATTTACTAAGAAAGTACTATCCATTCTTGATCTTGCGATTTTTGGCGAGATATTGGAAAAAATGAGATTTGAAATTCAAAATTCCTACCCAAATTCATCATCCTGTTGGTAGATAACTATCAAAAAGCGTTGGTTCGGTGGTTAGCTTAGAAGGAACGATGTGGTGGATCCTCCAGGGTACTTCCCATCCATCCTCAAAAAAGACGAAGGATGCAATGTTTTTATATGACCACCAATTGTAGAACTTGCTAGCTTCCCCTAAAGTTACCCAATCATAAACCCATTTTCCTTTTAAATTAAAATTATTGTGTTTCTCAACTGATGGGATCCATGATCCTGTGTCCCTGCATTTGTCACCAGCAAGTAGCGAAAAAGGGAAGAAACTACACCTCGCCTAGGCCTACCGTTCAATCCGTGCCCCTTGCCTTCTACCAGTCATGGTTGAAAGCTTTAAATTGGTGCATTGTCTTAATTAATGAAATAATATTGCCATTTTGTTTGGCCTGGTGGAAGTTATTACCCACTTGTAATGAATACTGGGTTTCGTTAGGTTTTTAGGTTTGTGTTTTTTGTGGACTTAGCAATATTGACATCTCGGTCCATAGCTTTTGATGGAATGAATATGACCATTTTTCTAAAAATAATAAAAAAGGATCCAAGTTGACACGATAGTTGTTATAATAGTCTCCCCTTCATATCTCATATCTTGTGCAAATGCACAACCTCAACTTCCTCCTTGCAGTGAAGTGACTGTTACCAACGTTGAACTGCTCCATAAGTTGCTTGCCTACATTCTTCTTCCCCCTCGTCTCATGGTGGTCCTTTTCCATCCTGATCATCACTTTAATTGAGACAACTTTTTCCAAACAGAAAATATCAACTTGTCTTGTCGCGACACTGAGCTCACACCTATTGGGACAGGCTTGACTGAGATGTGGGTTGACTATTATCAACAAGTCATGGATTGGTTCACCTTTCGCCTGAAGAGTTCCCGTCTTGACGCTCTCTTTAATCCGGGAGTGAGGTCGAATAGATTGAGAAAGGATTTATTGCTTCGGTGAACAAAATCAAAGCAAATAAAATTAAGATAAATTAAAAAAAGTTCAACTATGCGAAGTTTCTCGATTAAAAGTCTGGTTTTCAAATATTGTTCAAAAAGAATTATGAACTTCCAATTTTAAGATTCAACGTCCTAATAAAATAATCGCATAAGCTCATGGAAGCATGAAATTGAGAAAAAAATAATAATTCAGCACATAGTAGGAGTCTTATTTTAAATTTAGCCTGAAATATATTGTAGAAACGGATTCAAACATACAGGAATCAGACATAGGAATTCGAGCAACAATCCAGTAGATAGATAGGGGAGGAGAGAAACTCAAGTCTTCTGATGATAAGAAATGGCAGTGTACACTGTCTGGGTGAAGGTGAGAACAAGAATAGCAGAGGCCGCCACAACAGCTATGATGGACCATGGGCTCCCGAAGTAGTCGCTCATCAGCTTGGCTCTCCACCTCCACCACTTGAACCTGCAATGCTCGTTGATGCCTCGAAACACGCTCTTCAACTCGTTGTTCCTGGAATCCCAAATCATGTTCTTGGAGAGGCTGTTGATAAGCTGCGCCACCTCCTCCTCGCTCCCCAATCCATTCACCAGCAATCCTTTGCCGTGCAACAGCGCCACATCTCTGGGGGTGTTCACCAGCCGATCCACGAAGAACACGTAATCCGTGACGTACCGGCCGCATGGCAGGTAGCAGTGCTCCAAGGCTATGAGGTTCCGGAGGATGAACTGGAAGTGATCGTATATCTTAAGCTGTGACATCTCGAGCACTCCTTTCTTGAACGACACCTCCAACGCCGCACCATTGCGCTTCCTCCTTAGCTTCACACCTGCCTCCTTGAGCTCCACCGCACTCGGCATCACTTCCGGCACGGCATCCTTCTCATTTGATTTGAATTCGTGGTCCAGGTGTTGATATGGATCTTGTTTGGGAATCATCCATGAGTGGATCTGGTGGAGCAGATGGCAGGGTTTGGAATCGGAGTGATTGAACAGAGGGTTATAACCATATGGAAAGAAATCCTTGGCGAAGTTTAGCACATGCATCTGAAGTGGGTAACCTTCACTATCGCTTACTAGCTCGTAAAGATTTTCAAGGACAAAGAAAGGGATCTGGTTCTCAAGCATGAGCATGTCCAGAGTCACAAGAAGATACATGGACGGAGTATCCGTCGCCGCGGGCCGATCGAGCAGGATCTGAAGGATGAAGCAACCATCTAATAGCAGCATCTCGGCAAACACGTTGCTCTCCATGTTAATCCTGCCCGAGTAGCATTTCCGCGCGTCTGACTCTACGCCCCTCATGCGAGTCATGCAGTGCTCCAATTTCTCCTTCGGGTCCTGAGACTGTTGCAGGATCGTCATAGCGTTGAGAAAGCTGTAGAGGTAGTGAGGCTTCCGCTCTTCCATCTCCTGCAGGGAAGGTTTGTTTCGATGGTAAGGTCCCAACGAGACGACCTTGGGCGTGAACGCATCTCTGTCTACTTCGCGGAGGTTCGGAGGCACTCTGAAGATTGTGCTCGTGTTCCTCCTGCTCCTTGGCCTGTGATGGATATCTACGATAATATCATCAAGAGATCTGTTGCCCCTCGTTGAGATCGTCTCCTCCATTTTGATGTCGGCAGTCTTTGGAGTATTGTTTGGAACTCTCGTCTCATTTGTGGTTCTTTCCTGTGGTAATCATCTATTAGGTAGTTGACTTGGTATCATTGAAGGCAGGAAGTCGCCTCTTAGTATATTGTGAAGGTGCAAGGAAAACCCCTCATTTGATAATAATCTATAATATCTCCGCCATGCTGACCTGGATGTTCTAATTTGTAATGAAGATTGAATTTGATTGGAAATTCACCTTTACGGGAAAATGTGACGTATAATTCGATGAAATTAATAAATAATGTAAATTAGTTGGATATTTATTGGGTTCAGGATCTTCAAACAAAGAGCATTAGTAACAAAGAAATATGGAAGTTTAAAACAATATACCAAATAATTCTCTCTTTCTCTCTCTCGTTTGAAAATGAGAGAGATTGAAGTCTCGCTCTATAGAACCAAGACCATCTTAATCCTTTTAATGATATCAAGGTGTCAATTAGATGACGGATAAGGAACAAGGGGATAACATGATCGGTAAAGGGTTGTATTATTCAAAAATGTTGAAATATAGTTTTGAGGTATAGAGTAACATAAGTACCAGTTAAGTCAGATGTAATGTTCCATCGATAAAAAAAGGAGATAAGTGGTCATTATTATACGGTTATGGATTTGAAAAGTAACAACGTCATTCATCGACGAAGTCTCATGCACTGAGAATACAATAGATAGATTTGCACTTACATTCCTTTTCTTAAATAGTAAGCACATTTTTTTTTAATAAATCGCATTATGAGCTAGTCGTTGTTAGATGACATCCGAATCCAAAAAAGAGATTTAGGCCCTATACCAAAAATCACCAAGAGAGAATCACCTACAAATGGTATTCGAGTCCCAAACAATGTAAGAAATAGGTGCTTGTGTACATGTAAAACCCAAGCACTTCCTCCCAGGGTGTCTATCAAGTTGAACGAGTCGACTCGGTCCCAATTCAAACTCAAACTGGATAACAAAAACTGTACACATATCTCTTGCTATAGTAGAGAATGTGCAACCCTCAAAAAAGATGGTTTTTAAGTTAAACTGTACGGGCACAAAGGAGGCACACAAACTCTGAGTGGAAACCAAGTCTAGTCAGACTGTCTCTCATAGGAAGCTTATTTTCATCCAGGTGAAATAAACAACTGATGAATCCACGATTCATCTCCTTTATTCTTTTATTTTAGCTTTATTTCCTTAGTCAACTACCTGTAAATAGCCACTAAATTCATGAAGTTACTATTCAACATGCATTTATTAATTATTCATTTTTAACACTTTTTCTATCCAAATAAAAGAATAAAGAGGAAAAGAAAAAGAAGAGGAAATAACAAAATAAAGGATGTATTTATGAAATAAATGCAGACGTACCCAAACCCCGAGAGGAAGTCAAGACTTGACCTGATCGACTAAGAATAAAGTAGGGGAAGATAGGGCCTTTAATCAAAAAATCTAAAAATAATTTCTAAATATTTTGTCCTTTTTATTTTTGAATTTATTCATTGTATATTTATATAAAACATACACTATTTTATTTGTATATAAATTGACCTCAAATTAAATATTTTTCTTAACGAAAGTTGTAAATAAAAATGTTTTCGTAATAATAAAAATGATTGTAAAGTTAAACCATGTATAGAGCAAAAGTATCCATACTCAGAAAAAGCTTTAAAGTGACAATTGAAAGACCAATTCCGACTCCATACGAACTCAAATCGAATCAAACTCACTTCCATTGTACTCTAAATTAAATTATCTTTAAAATGGTTGTGATTACGGTTGAAAAGTCAATTTTTTGGGGTGGTTTTTGTAATTTTACCATTTATTTATTGTATTTATTTTGATTACTTATTTTTGTACATATTATATTTTTAATAATTATAAATGTTATTCGCAATTATTTAATGTAAATATTTTTTTAAAGGAAAAATTTGTATATAAAATTATTTCCTTATTTGTATATGTGTATAATAAACGTTATGCATATGTGATGCGCATGAAATTAATCTCCTTATATACAAATCACCAAAAAATTAATATCTAATATTAATTAATAAAATTAATATAATTAGAAAAATTGATTAATTTATTTAATTATTAAATTTGAAAATCGTCCATGTATATAAGATTTGATTGTATACATTAAATAACCACCATTAAGGTAGCTAATTAATTTTTGTAAATTATTTATTTTATTTAATCTCTTTAATTACGAATTTCATTTTAAATTAATTAATTAATTAATTTTATTTATTTAATAACCACTAAATACATTCCTTTTTGTACATATCTTCCTTTTTTGGATTTCTTCTTCTTTTTAATAGTTCTCCTCTCCTTCATTATTCTTTGATCAATCTTTGATAGAGAAGGAGTCTCATTCCTGAAAATTCTGTCGGTCGATAGAGGAGCCCAACCTCCGACCGTCCGATGACAGTAGATTGGTTGTCGTCGAGTCCATAACAGTGCCTGCCTCCCTCAAGATAGATCCATTTTTTCCTCATTTTCTAGATAAATTTTAGATTTAATTTTTGCTTTGATTTCATTATAAGAATTTTAAATCTTAGTTCCTAAATATCCACCATGATTTGGCCCGCTTCCGAACCCGATTTTCACTTATCTCTCAAACTTCTCCATTTTATATTCTACCGTTCACGATCTCTCACCTCCGACCACACACGGTGGCATGAGATCTGGTTTCATCTGCCATCTTCTTCAGAACCGCACCCGCTCACGTATCTTGATTTTACTCTGTTAATAATAATCGAGACCAAGCCATCATGCTCAAGTTTCTCTTGATCAATATATATATATATATATATATATATTTCTAACATCTATTTTTTTAGGAATGAAAAAATAAAAAATATTTTGTTTACTGCTAATGTATGAGCTGTAGGATAATAATAAAAAAATAAAATATAAAAAATACACTTGCTTTAGTTCTTTTCTTGCATGTTCAATAATTTACAAAAAAAAATAAAAAAATAAAAATTCCACTTACGCGCCCTCCACCATCTATGCAGAGCTTCGCCGCACCATTGCCATCCCTCCACCGGCCCTTCGCTGTCCTCTGCCTGGCGGAGCTTCCTCCCTGTTGAGCCCTCATCTGCACGAAGCCCCTCGACTTGCCGCGACTATAGCTCCGCATAGGAGACACCTCCCACGCCACCGCAGCGCGCAGCAGGCGCCACCGACCGCCATCCCTCTGTGAGCGCCGACAAAAGTGATCAACACGAAAAATGTGTAACTAATTACGATCTACAATGCTCATGAATGACTCATATGCAAATGAAATGTGGTGTTTGTTTCATAATTTTTGGATATCATTTGAATGAAAATTACATTTTAATCCCCGAACTTTACCAAATTTGCATTTCATCCATTAATTGCACTGAAAATAGCAAAAATATTCCCTTAAAACCTAAGTTTTAGATAGCCTAATAATCAACCTAAGGAGATACCGGCCTCCATGAATTCGGCCATGGTCTTTCCCATGTAAAAATAATAAGGTATTTTTACACCCATAACCCTGAGTACTTTCGCAATAACATTCATAACCCTGCATAATCGCGAATTACATAAGAGACCCTGGATAATCACTCCGTCTCGCACTCATAACCCTCTGTTAGTTTAATATCTTAACTCAACCATATGAATGGGTTAATCTAACTCATCCTCAATCCAGTCGTTAGGAAACAAACAGAAAAAATCCTCTCCCTTCCCTTCAACCACCATCTTGCTTCGGGTTAGGGAGCAGTGGGCTGCGGGGCTTCGAGCAGAGGCAGAAACTCGGCTCGCTGTGGGGAGGCAGGGGTGCAACTCGGGGGGGCTCTGCGTGCTGCTCGCGACCTTCTGCTACATAGAAATCACCGTAGATATACCGGTAGCCGGCTGTGCCTTCAGTTACCTCCGTGAAACGTTCATTGAGCAATCACCTTCAGTTTCCTGGAACCCCCTGGACTTTTCTCCCTCCTCGTCTTGATCCAATATCGCCGTCACATTATACCTTCCGCATCTATTTTCCGGTATTCTGTTTTCTCCCATCTTTTTATCTTTTCTGGCCTGTACTCTCTGGGTGAATTTCTCGAACGCGACGGTCGCCCGGAGCTTCAATGGGTATCTGGGAACCGCCATTGGTGTGGACACCACCGCGAAGTGGCGGATCAACGTGGCAGTACCAAAGAGAATCACCTCTGAACGCGGTGCTCACTTACGTTCACCTCCTGTTAATATCGTGATTGGATTCTACAAGGGGAACGGGGAACTTCACCCACCCGGCCGACCCGGTCCACCACGCCGGCGGGTTCTTCCCCTTCGATGCGTCCGGTGTATTCAACGGTGCAGCCATGGTGTATCTGAGCTACATTGGGTACGATGCCATGTCAACCATGGTCGAGGATGTGAAGAACCCAATGCGAGACTTCCCGATCAGAGTCGTCGGATTGGTCGCACTCATCACAGTCCTCTACTGTTTGATGGCAACCTCCATGTGCATGCTCCTGAAGGATATGGAATTATCCTCAAGCGCATCACGGAAGCGTGATCGTCGTATCGGATACGACGAAGAACGACTAGTCGTACTAGTTGTTCGGTGCAGCGGAATTTAAAAAATTTATTCGATGAAACCACATGATCCGAGAACCATTCTCAGATCGTTTCATCTATAACCACAACAAGTATGATGCAATACCTCTTGAAGCGTGGTTGATCAAGTCTCTAAAGAAAGAGACCTCTTGTCTCAAGTCCGATCGTCGGCGAGACCGCTTGCGAGCGCGGGGATGAACCACGTTGTCCTCGCAATCCAAGAAGATGATCCAAGCATGGTTGCTCCTGATCTCGTCGCACGAGATCAAACGTCTCCTTCGTGAGAGGAACTCTCCAAGAAGACGGAGAACCGAAGAACGTCGAAGCGGCGACGCGGTGGCGAAGGCGACGACGATTCTCTCCTCTAGGGTATGGTGGACGGCCACCAACAAGAGAGGGAGAGAGGGCTGGCGTGTACAAGAAATGAGGGAGAGAGAGCTCCAATATTGCAAGTCCTTAGAGAGCATAGAATGCCTCTCTATTTATAGGGTTTTGGGATCCATGGATCTCAATCCATGGGACACATAAAATCAATGGATGAGATTGATTTGTGTCAATCCAATGGCCAAGATTGTTGTTGTCAAAAGCAACAAATTTAGGTTAAAATATATTTGAAAAAATCAAATATAATTTAGTCCTAAATCAACCCAACAAATAAGGAGAGAATGTGCATGGAGATTTCATCTCCATGCACCTTCCATGTTGGACGGCCACCCATTCCATATAGGAATGGTGTGCTGCCCACTATGGGAGTCCAAGGAGGCAATCTCATGGATTCCCATGAGATTGCATATCTCCTTGATTTTTCTCTCTTATTTATTTGCAACAAATTTGTTGGATTTTATTCTTCAAAAATAATTCACAATTATATTTGAGAATATTGCATTCTTGCCATGGAAAAAATTGTGAATCATATTCACAACCCAAAACAACATATAATTCATATTGTTAATTAATTACACAATGTGTATCCAATACACATAATAATTAATCAACACATATAAATTATAATTAGCTCTCTCTAATACATTATAAATCACATTTATAATATATTATGAATAATTGGATATTTCTATCCACATTATTCTTATCCACATTGATTAAATCACATTTAATTAAATTGGATAATTTCTTCACACATCAAGATGATTAAA
Source organism: Ottelia alismoides (assembly GCA_037367405.1). Taxonomy (NCBI): domain Eukaryota; kingdom Viridiplantae; phylum Streptophyta; class Magnoliopsida; order Alismatales; family Hydrocharitaceae; genus Ottelia; species Ottelia alismoides. The sequence goes on along the minus strand of JAZKJV010011386.1, from coordinate 727,195 downwards.
TCACATTTAATCATTATATCTTCATTGCTTAGATCTTATGGAATTATTCTTGAACCCTTCAAGAATAATGCAATCTCTCCGCAGATACTTGGAGATAAGGACAAGGCGATTGTATTGTTCCACATATAGTGACATGGATATTGAGATCATATCTCAAATCCAGATCGCGGGCCTCCCATAGATGCTTGATTAAATCAAGACCGTAAATCTAATCTTCTCATTGTATCTGAATCACATTCAGATCAATGTCCAATACTTGGACCAAGATCAGATCACTTCTCTACTGAGAGGAGTCACTAAAATCCAGACCCGTTTCATCACTCCCTAGGAATGGAAGCGTCATGGTTATACAACCGTTTATGATCAAATCACCCTCAGGTATTCCCAATACCTGTACATCCTGCATACTGGAAGACTCAGATTAAACCCGAAGTATCGGATCAACTTTATACTGTCTACTTCGTGGTTTTATCAGTAAGTTTCTCATTCGATCATTGGGAGTTGGTATCGATCATACACTTTCCAAAAGTGTAATCATACCTAGGTCTTGATCATATACTAAAAGTATATATCAAACCTACAAATTCAGTCAAGCTTCCAAAGCGAGACGACCATGCGCATGGAATTTGATTCTTCCCAATATCTCATGAGTGAGCTCATGTCTTCCGGTTCAGTAACTGAACCTGTATGATCCCTTTGAGAGATCGTATTACTCATATGCCCTTATATGCACACCAGCGCGCCGGTGTATAGACCTTGATTAGGTCATCAACCTATTGGTCTGCCAAATGTACACACTCAGACATATAGTAACACATCTGTCTCCGGTCAGAGGATGCGTGCCTATATCATGACAGCATACGATATAGGACTTTGGTTATCTCGATCTCGTTAAGTCAACTCTTTGACCTAACTAATCTGACACCTCCGAATCTCTATTCCTATGCAGAGGACCTGCATCAAGAGGTCGGTCAGATATCAACCTTCAGAGATAAGGATTGCCATCTCCTACTCAGGCTGGAGATCATCTCTTAACAATCATTTGACGGTGCTTGATGAGTCCTCAATCTAACTCTTTAGATATTCATCCAAGCACCAGCCTCTATGATTCAATAGTTGAATCAACAGCTGTATGATTATTAAGATGGCCATGGTACATAACCCTAATTGTACTAAGGGACCTATTATACAAATTATTCATTCTTCATTTCAGATCAGGGAATGATATGTGCAATAACATTTATTGCATAATGGCTCGCCGTGGGCTCGCATTTCCAACAATCTCCCACTAGCCCAAAGAGCCATTAATGGGCTAATCATTTAAACTCACACTCATGTGACAATCATAGGCTATTTAGAAAATAGCTAGGTAAGCTGATCAGTCACTCTGTCCCCGCGAGACTACGCCAAGTCCTTTTACGGCACTTGCATATCCCCAGTAACAGTGCTCGCATCCAATGCGAATGTTGCATCTTATGCAACTAATACTCAATCTTGTTAGTTATAGTGTCCTTGATACTACAACTTAACAATTATCATAACTAGTATTTCCATAATCCTTATCAGAATATCCTTATTCCTGGAGATCACTATCTCTTAAGGTATCCACAGTTAAGACCTTTTAGATCTCTATCTATAAAGTCTTAAGTTTTTGAAGATAAGACTTTGAGATCACTATCTCAAAAATCTTGTCATCTATGAAGATTTTGTCATTACTGCAACCAAGTGTTTTATTTCCATAGTAGGATTAGCAACAGTTTACTACTCCCACTGCATGGCAGTCATCTGGCTTTTGTGCACATCTAGCACACACTTGGCTTCTCAGAACTGATGCCCAAAGGCAAGTAGTTCTAGCATTCACTTCCTCAACTCTTTGAGGTGCTATCCCTTTAGATAGGTCAGTACCATATCTTAAGGGATGGAAGCCATTACTGGAATTTTCCATAAAATGGAATATGTCCAAGATGTACTATAAATGTCACAGTCCCATTATCCTCTTCTCTTTGCTTCTGAACAACTTCAGGACTAAGATCTGAGAGGCAACTTTGAAATCATATTTCAAGTTATGGAACAACCAGATTATAAAACACTAATTATTATCCTTATATCATTTTTAAATGATTAGGATATCATCTACATTTAGCACGATGAATACAAAAGCACTCCTACTAAGCTTCATATGGTTCATCAAGATTCTATCTGAAATCATAACATTTATAATTTCATCAAATCTTATGATCCAACTTCAAGAAGCTTAATTGAGTCCATAGATGGATTCCTTAGCTTGCACACCTTGCTTTCCTCAACCATGAAGCCCTGGGGCTACTTCATGTTAATATCCTCAAAGAGGTATTCGTAGAGGAATGCAATATTGACTTACATCTTGAAGATGCAATAGTCAAGTTATGTAGCTAAGGTTAGCAATATTCTGATGGTTTTAAGCATGGTCACCGAAGAGCAAGTCTCATTGCAAGCAATGTCTTCTCTTCCAGTGTGTAGCTTATGGCTACGAACCGTGCTTTGAAGATCTCTACCTTCTCATCAGGTTCCCTGTCTCTTGAAAATCCATTTACACCTTTACAGGTCTTACCCATATAGGTGGATCCTCGAGGGTCCATATACAACACTTGTATATGAAGTCTACATTAGACTTTTATTGCTATCCATCTATCCATGCTATGATCTTCAGAAGCTTCATCACATGAAGTTCGATCATTGTCAGATTTCTCTAACACATGGAATCCATCCTCAAACTCATTTGAAGAGGTATTAGTGTTTCATCTTTAATTGTCCTTTTAGTTTCCAATTTCAGGAGTCTCATTATCTTCTCAAAGAAAATGAGTTCCTATACTTCATTTTCATCTTGATTCTCAAGAGTCTCAACCTCTAAGAATCACATTCTCGGAGATGAGATATTTTAAGAATCTCAAGGTCATAAAGTAGGTATCCAATACCATCCTTTATTTTCCTAATGAAGCAACACTCTCAAGTGCTAGATTCCAAGATACATGGAACCTTATTTAGGATATACATTGTAGTATCTACTACACATATATACCTGGAAACTAAGGGATAATTATGCTAAAATTCAACATTGATAAGATCATGTCACACATGATCCAATTGTATCTACCTATAACTCTTTTGAGTTAAGGTGTGTTAGGAGGATCGAGATAGAAATGATATTCATATCTCCATAAGGTATTCTTCGAATTTATCTAGTAGGTACTTGCTACCTAGATTAGATCAAATTCATTTTATCTTCCTTCAAACTTTGGTTCTAAACCAAAATTAATGAAATTTTTGAACATTTCAAAGGTTTCTTAGATGAAGAGAAGAAATCTCATATCATACATAATCATCAATAGATATCACATATCCACAATGTTTACTATGATATAGATGATCCGCATACATCAATATGTATGAGATCCTGAATACCTTGGCATCTTACACCATTCCCGAAGAAGGGTGTATTGGACATTTTTTTACTTTGAATACAACATTCATAAGTATGTAAGTTTTGAAATTTTAGACATTCTAAAGTTTCATCTCTTACTAGTCTATTGATCAAATCGATAGACAAATGTCCAAGGCTCGATGCTAGATCATTGTCAAATGATCTTCATCCTCCTATTGATCTTATAAAGGTTTTAATTTCAATATTTAGAAATATTAATGAACCATTCATTAATTTTTCTAATTTAGTGGAGTCCACCAGATTTTAGATTACTATCGGAAATATCTCCATCATAATTCTTTATGATAGTTCTACCTCAGAATTCATGTTTATTTCCAACATTTAGAAATAAACAATGAGTGTATTCTAATATCTAGGTCACAGAGACATTCTCTAAGACTAATGGCTCTCCCACTGAAATTAACAAGTCTATTAATCCAACAGAGATTGTTGCAACAATTGCATCAATATTCACGTGGACAACTATAAACCTTTAAGACCAAATTTTCCAGTCTTCTAAAACATATGCAACCCATTGCAAATGTCATCAGAAGATTGAGATACAATTATTTGACTTTATCTTATTCAATAAGTAAGTCAATATCAATGATTTATGTAGATTACTCTGATGCTCCATCCGAGTCCTTTTCTAAGGATTCTAGACAGACTTGATAGTCATACTATCAACACATCAACTTATTGCAGTATTGGCATTCATCCAACTCTTTGGACGTCATATGGAAGTTACAGAAGTCCAGTCAACTCTTTGACTTTCCTTCTTTCTTGGGTCCAACCCATGCTTCCATTGCGCTCCCTTTATCTATAAGCAACCATTGCTCAAGACAGAGGATCTCTTATTTTAAATTCAAAAGAATTCAAAGTAAGAGTTTTTCAACATTTATACATGCTTCATTAAATTCATACAATATGAATATTATGAAGCTTCATGAAAACTAGAGTATAAACAGTAGAATGATGACACTCATCATCTACATCCATTTAAACTCTTAAAAACAAAGGTTCAGGTAGGTACTCAAACAATTTGAATACATCATCTCTTTACAGATCCACCATTCTGCATGATGCAGTGAACCATGTCATTCATGATAAATGTCAAGAGCACATATGTATGCCATAATATCTTCTTAGATTTTATAAGGATTATATGACAATTATGATCATTATCAATATGTCACTTCCAAAGTACATTTGATGATACCAAGACTATAGAGACATACAAACCCTAGGGTTGTAGTCCTATCATCTATTTAATTGTCATTCCTCAATATTATGAGGAAACTTGCACATTGCAACCACATACATTATGTGTTCAATTGCAAGTACAATATCTGGATCATGAGTCCAATCCATGATATTCTACTGATTATTATTGAGTATATCATTGAGTGGGTTTTAATGAAGGATTATCTGAAATAAGAATTTTGCATAAATTTATATAAATATATATATACACTTTTTACTTTGATTTAGGAATTTTTATATCAAAGTTGTCTTGCCATGTCAACACTGAAAGTTCATTCCCTTAATCACTTTCAATGTAAGAGATATACTTACCATTATATCTCAAGCAAGATCTGGGATCTCCTTCCTTATCTTTGTTGCATCCCAATAATATGAGAACCTACAACTCGGATAAAAAGAAGCGGGAACACATTCCTCCTTGCAAGTCCAACTTGCATCTCCCAATTCGGTCTTTAACACCCGGGCCCACCACCCCTAAGGCAATGTTGACCCGTCATTAATTGAACCAACCGTCAACAGGAATACAACTCGCTATGCGCAATCCAATATCGCCCCAATAATATGAGGACCCGATATTGGGGTCACTACGCATACGTCCTTACTCTTTCGAGAAGCGACGAGCCCGATCCAAATGCGCTTGCATACAGGAGCTGTCACTTCGGACAGGCGTCTCCCACATGCAATCCCTGGCGATGGAACCCTCCGCCTTGACGGGAGACCATGGATGTCACTTATGTGATCCTCCATATCATATTCAAATTTTAATTAATTATCGTGAATCACATTCACATAATTAATTCTTCCAAGGGAATTATTAACTCTAATCATATTAGAGTATTTTAATTGGACATAATCAACTTAATCATATTAAATTAATTATTAATCCAATTCAATCAATCAAACTTGATTATTTTACTTGAATACATATATGGTAATATCTCAAAATACGTATTAATTCGAATTTTAATAATTAGAAAAATACATCTTAATCCCTCGGACATTATCCCGGCCCTACCCGCTGTCATGGCCAGTACCGACGAGAGTGGGACGGACCACATACGTTGCAACCCGCAACCCCAATGCTCTCCGACTAGGCACCATATCCGCCTCGGGAAAGGATAATGCCAAATTGATTAATTTGTACTTGAGATGATCATCGGTTCTTCAACCGAAATTGTACCATATAGTAATAATCAAAACATTTTTGATTATAAGGAAATTTGCTAGACAAATTCCCAAATCCTATTCAAGCATCAAGTTTGAAAGATTGTGGTTTCCAATTATGATTTAGATCACATCTTAATCAATTATTGGTTAAGGCAATGTCATTTAAGGGAATAATTATCATCAAATATTTAACAAATATTTATGCACAATTATTCTAGGAAATTAAACAATTTAATTTCACTAAATGATTAAATGACAATCACCAATCAAACATTAAGTTTGATGAATGTGTTTCCAATTAAGATTTAGATCAAATCTAATCAATTAATTGGATGAGGCCAAGTCAATTATGTAAATAATCATCTTCAAATATTTCACAAATATTTTTCATGATTATTTCACGAAATTAACAATTAATTTCACTAATTGACAATCACTTGGTTCTTGATTAGGACTGTAATTTCAGCAGTGACCCCTTCTTACTAAAATTAGCATATCTCAATCATATTAAATCCAAATTAGACAAAATCAATTTTCATAGATTTCTAATTTGATTTAGGACAGAATCCAAGTGATGTTACACGCATTTCGAGGCAATTATAAACAGTAATTAACATTTTTAATCACGTTCAGATCTACAGTTCCCGCAACAGTGCATACATGCTCATTAAAACAACCATATCTAGAGCATACGAAATCCGATTTACGTAAACTCAGATCCTATGGTTTCCTTATTTAATGGGGAACAAAATCCAAGTATTAAATTCGTGTTTAAACAATTTAAACAGTGCCGAATTTATTTACTAAACAGATCTGCGAAATCAAATGCGATAAAAACTTTCGCGACCTTAACGAACCCAAGTCGTCCTCGGTTTTTCGAATCATATTCGAAACCGTCGACCTAAGGCTCTGATACCACTTGAAGGATATGGAATTATCCTCAAGCGCATCACGGAAGCGTGATCGTCGTATCGGATACGACGAAGAACGACTAGTCGTACTAGTTGTTCGGTGCAGCGGAATTTAAAAAATTTATTCGATGAAACCACATGATCCGAGAACCATTCTCAGATCGTTTCATCTATAACCACAACAAGTATGATGCAATACCTCTTGAAGCGTGGTTGATCAAGTCTCTAAAGAAAGAGACCTCCTGTCTCAAGTCCGATCGTCGGCGAGACCGCTTGCGAGCGCGGGGATGAACCGCGTTGTCCTCGCAATCCAAGAAGATGATCCAAGCATGGTTGCTCCTGATCTCGTCGCACGAGATCAAACGTCTCCTTCGTGAGAGGAACTCTCCAAGAAGACGGAGAACCGAAGAACGTCGAAGCGGCGACGCGGTGGCGAAGGCGACGACGATTCTCTCCTCTAGGGTATGGTGGACGGCCACCAACAAGAGAGGGAGAGAGGGCTGGCATGTACAAGAAATGAGGGAGAGAGAGAGCTCCAATATTTCAAGTCCTTAGAGAGCATAGAATGCCTCTCTATTTATAGGGTTTTGGGATCCATGGATCTCAATCCATGGGACACATAAAATCAATGGATGAGATTGATTTGTGTCAATCCAATGGCCAAGATTGTTGTTGTCAAAAGCAACAAATTTAGGTTAAAATATATTTGAAAAAATCAAATATAATTTAGTCCTAAATCAACCCAACAAATAAGGAGAGAATGTGCATGGAGATTTCATCTCCATGCACCTTCCATGTTGGACGGCCACCCATTCCATATAGGAATGGTGTGCTGCCCACTATGGGAGTCCAAGGAGGCAATCTCATGGATTCCCATGAGATTGCATATCTCCTTGATTTTTCTCTCTTATTTATTTGCAACAAATTTGTTGGATTTTATTCTTCAAAAATAATTCACAATTATATTTGAGAATATTGCATTCTTGCCATGGAAAAAATTGTGAATCATATTCACAACCCAAAACAACATATAATTCATATTGTTAATTAATTACACAATGTGTATCCAATACACATAATAATTAATCAACACATATAAATTATAATTAGCTCTCTCTAATACATTATAAATCACATTTATAATATATTATGAATAATTGGATATTTCTATCCACATTATTCTTATCCACATTGATTAAATCACATTTAATTAAATTGGATAATTTCTTCACACATCAAGATGATTAAATCACATTTAATCATTATATCTTCATTGCTTAGATCTTATGGAATTATTCTTGAACCCTTCAAGAATAATGCAATCTCTCCGCAGATACTTGGAGATAAGGACAGGGCGATTGTATTGTTCCACATATAGTGACATGGATATTGAGATCATATCTCAAATCCAGATCGCGGGCCTCCCATAGATGCTTGATTAAATCAAGACCGTAAATCTAATCTTCTCATTGTATCTGAATCACATTCAGATCAATGTCCAATACTTGGACCAAGATCGGATCACTTCTCTACTGAGAGGAGTCACTAAAATCCAGACCCGTTTCATCACTCCCTAGGAATGGAAGCGTCATGGTTATACAACCGTTTATGATCAAATCACCCTCAGGTATTCCCAATACCTGTACATCCTGCATACTGGAAGACTCAGATTAAACCCGAAGTATCGGATCAACTTTATACTGTCTACTTTGTGGTTTTATCAGTAAGTTTCTCATTCGATCATTGGGAGTTGGTATCGATCATACACTTTCCAAAAGTGTATATCATACCTAGGTCTTGATCATATACTAAAAGTATATATCAAACCTACAAATTCAGTCAAGATTCCAAAGCGAGACGACCATGCGCATGGAATTTGATTCTTCCCAATATCTCATGAGTGAGCTCATGTCTTCCGGTTCAGTAACTGAACCTGTATGATCCCTTTGAGAGATCGTATTACTCATATGCCCTTATATGCACACCAGCGCGCCGGTGTATAGACCTTGATTAGGTCATCAACCTATTGGTCTGCCAAATGTACACACTCAGACATATAGTAACACATCTGTCTCCGGTCAGAGGATGCGTGCCTATATCATGACAACATACGATATAGGACTTTGGTTATCTCAATCTCGTTAAGTCAACTCTTTGACCTAACTAATCTGACACCTCCGAATCTCTATTCCTATGCAGAGGACCTGCATCAAGAGGTCGGTCAGATATCAGCCTTCAGAGATAAGGATTGCCATCTCCTACTCAGGCTGGAGATCATCTCTTAACAATCATTTGACGGTGCTTGATGAGTCCTCAATCTAACTCTTTAGATATTCATCCAAGCACCAGCCTCTATGATTCAATAGTTGAATCAACAGCTGTATGATTATTAAGATGGCCATGGTACATAACCCTAATTGTACTAAGGGACCTATTATACAAATTATTCATTCTTCATTTCAGATCAGGGAATGATATGTGCAATAACATTTATTGCATAATGGCTCGCCGTGGGCTCGCATTTCCAACAGCTCCTCCCTTACGATGTGGCAAACCCTCTCTCTCCCCGCCCAATACCATCAATGATGTTAACAAATACTGCAGAGGCACGCTTGGCAGGGGCGGAGCGGAGGCATGCGGGCTTGGACGAGGGAGCTTGGCAGCGCAGACTTGACTTTGACAAGGGGGGAGCAGATCAGCATGGGAGGTCTTCGAGGAGAGCTCATCGTCGGGGGGGGGGGGTGGTGCAAAGATGGTCGACCAAATCCGGGAGAGGGGTGGGGGAGGTTGAGTGCGGGGGTAGGGAAACAATTGATGGCGTGTTTTTGGCAAAGAATGAACATCTAAGGCATTTTTGTCTTTTTGACTGGAAACCGTCAAATATAACGGTATCTCAAACGGAATATAACATAGGGTTATTCCATGTAAGAGTTAAGCATTACTCGGGGTTTCTTATGTAATTGACGATTATGCAGGGTTATGAATGTTATTGCGAGTACTCAAAGTTATGGGCGTAAAAATCCCAAATAATAATTTGACCGCTCACTTTAATTGGATAATTAATTAGTAGTTTTTGATTAATCCGAATTTCCTGCCTACAATGTTAACATTAAATGTTAATTCCACTTAATTAACAAGGGCAAATACATGTATTCCATTGAGAAACCACAATTCCTACCAAAAAGAGGACAATACCAAAAAGAACAATATTTAAGCACAATGGTCCATGCTTCAGATAGCCTACAGATCTAGTGGAGACTTGGTTACACTGGCCAAGCTTCACAGGAGAGTTGCCTACACTGGTCACTCCCCACTTCTTTTTCCCTTCTTCCAGTCTTCTCCCCCCACTCGTTGTGAACTAGCATGTTCCTAAACTTAAAAGGAAATACGTCACTCCCCAAGGACGAGTTACTAAAGAAGGAGATTTCGTGGTAGTTTGACATCTTAAATGGGAAGATCTAGCACCCTTCATACTCCAGAGATTGTTATTCAATGTTCATGTGAGATGCTTTGGGAGGGGGTTAATATAAGTTGACTTTTGAGTTGAGTATGGATGATGATTTGGACAACTTGGAGATTGTTGTTCTTACATTGCTAATTCTCATTAGGAGTTCCTCCACGTTATTAGTCCAAAAGTTGAGTCGAGCTCCATTTACATTTTTTGTATTACTAGGAATGGAACCCATTATCATTTCACTTATGCATTCACATATGTATTTCATTTATGTGCTCGGGGAGGAGCAAGGTTTAAGTATATGGGGTTGATGAATCTGTGATTCATCATTCTAAAAGACGAAAATAGAGATCCATCCCCAAGTGATTCCTTACAAATCATTTAAATTGCATTTCTGTCATTCATGCATATGTAATAATATTCATATTATAGCATGCATAATTGCATTTAACAAGAATCTTAAAAATCTTGTACATTATCACCAATATATTATTATAATTTTACAGATTTAAATTATTTTTTACTAAATCTAAATAAAATAAAATCAACTTAGTTGTGTACATATTACTAACATTAATCAAAGAAAAACACCAAAAATAATAACTTGTATATTTGCCCAATAAAACCCAAACACTGGTTTTGAGATCAAAAGCTGTAAATGCTAGTATATTTCTCTTACAACCTCCTATGAACCCCTACTTACTTTTTAATTAATATACACAATTATCTATGAAAAATATGATCAAATTCAAAGTAATTGAAGTTCATTTGTGAAAATTGGGTTTTGGGACCTCATTGTATATTGTATATATTGTTGATTTTAACCCTATTTTTTTAAAAATTAACTCTTATTGATTTTATTTCTTTTTCATTTATTTTCTTTGATTCAAGCTTTAATAAAATATGCAAAAATCTAAATATAGATGAAGTAAAAAAAGAAAATAAATCATTGTGAGACTATACATAGAGTTTGTAAATAAGTCTCTCTTTTGTATTTTCTTAATTATTAAAAATCACAAAGAAAATAGATTAATATGCATATATTTATTTTATACTTTATCTGATTTTTACCTCAATTTAAAATCATAAAAAATTGCAAAATACAAAATTACATGTATTTTATATCTATAGATATGGTTTGTACGTATGATTTCTTTTGATTTCGGTCGGTTTGTGAAAGTTGTAGATCTCATCGAGATGAACAACTTATATGTAGATCACTTTTTGATTTGACCATGTTTGTTTTTTTATTGAATTTTGTTTTATTTTCTTCCTAAATTATCTGGGAGCGACACGTGGCTGCTGAAAAATAATAAGGCGAGAGCCGCTAAATAGTGGTCTGACAACACAGACTCACTGTCGCTGATGTGACAACTCAAGCCTCTTCGTTTGTCAACAATTAACCCACACAATCAATAAAGCAATCAATATCAAGGATTAAAATTTATTATACCCTACTAACAATGTACAGTGGCAAGCAAGTAGGGGTCGAACACAGGAAGCAAGGGTGTAGAGTATAGACAAAAATTCAAATCTAGGTCTAATGAACCACTTAGCCAATTAAATTTTTTGTGGGTTTTTAATTTTTAATTTTTATACTTTCTTTTTTTTTTAATTTTTAATTTTGTATTTTGATTTTCTTATTTTCTGATTTTTATAATATTTTATATTTTTTCTTTTTTTATATTGGAATATATAAGCTATATAGTAAAGGAGGTGACCAAATATTCATAAAAATATGCAAAAATGGGCAAAAATTCAGAAATGAGATCTTTTTGGTATTTTTACAATTTTTTTACTGTTTTTGTGATTTTTGGGTATTTTTCAAACTATTTTTGGTATTTTTAAACTCTGAAATAAACCAAAATAGTGAAGAGGCTGCTGGCTGGGGGTAAAATGGGAACTAAAAATATCAGAAAGCTACCAAAATTTTTCAAACTAATTTTAAAATAAAGATAATAGAAACATGAAGCTACAGAACTTGAGTTTACACTATTTAGAGTTTTCTACTATTTTCTAGATTTTTTTGAAGTTTTTAAGTATTTTTGAATTTTTAAGGTTTTTCTTTTGAGATTTTTAGTGATTTTTGGATTGAAAATAGAGTAGGTCAAAACACGCAACAGAGAATATTTTTGGAATTTTTTTAAGGCCTTTCAATATTTTTTGATGTTTTCTAAGCTAAACAGTGATGAAACCACATGTTTTCGATTTTTAATAAATATAAAAATGCAATAAAATTAAAAACTAAAAATGTGGCGAGAAAGTAGAAGCAAAAAGGAGCTTAAACCTATTTTTTTAGAATTATTGGATACTAAATGAGGCGTGAAATAAATAGCTCAAGCATACAAAAAATTCTAAGCCTGACAGGGGTATAAATGCAATTTTATAAACATCCAGGGGCTCAGATGCAAATTTCACCAAAAAAGACACGCGCAGAACACGTGATATCTCATTCACAAGGGTATAATTGTAATTAACGATAACCGACTGGGCATACATGCAATTATTCCAAAAAAACATATTCAATTAACTACGCACAGGGATATAATTGCAAATACCTAAAAGTTCAGGACCAAATATGCAAAATACCCAAACGTCACGCGCCCCAGTCACGTGAGGTGACATGGCGTGGACTAAAGTGCAAATAGTGAAAGTGCGAGGGCCTAAGTGCAATTATTACAAAAGTTTTTAATCTTGAAATAAAGGTTCTAGGACTAAAGCATAAATACAAAAAGGCGTGGGTCGAAGATGCAAAATACCCACTAGATCGATCGTGCGTCCGATGGAGATTCACTTGGACACGTGGCGGGCATCGGACGACTGGTACCCCTTCGTCCTGGGCGGCTGAGATCAGATCCTCGATGAACGATCGGACAGCTGGGGGCCCCTGGCGATCGGACGGCGTACGCGGCGACTGGAGGCGGGTCTTGATCCAACGGCAGGGGGAGGTTCACGAAGAACACCTCCCCGGCGAGCTTCGGGCGGCGATGGCGGCCGACACACGGCCGCTCCGGCCCCCGGATCAAGGGCAAAAGGATCCTGGGGCCCTTCCGCGTCTGATGGTGGCCTTCGGCGAAGTGGAGGCGGCGTGGGATGCTCGGACGGCGAAGACGACCTGGGCGGCTGTTCCTGGAGTCGTCGATGGTCGAGGGAGCCGTCTATTCGGCTCTGACCTGCAAGATGTGGTGCGCAAAATCCAGGCGAACAAAAATGTGGTCTCGGGTGGTTCGATGGAGGCGGAGGATGGCTCGGGCGTGTAGCTCCGGCGAGCGGCAGAGAGGGGAGCTTGGGCGACTCGATCTGGGCGAGATCGAGGTGAAATGATGGGTGGAGCGGAGCGACGGAGTGAAGGGGAGAAGGATGGAGGTGACAGGCGGTTGGATCGAGGTGTGGGGCGATCGGAAATGATGGGCGGAGCTCAGCTCCGCCGTGGGTTCGATCAAAGATTCACGGCGAATAGTGCAAAGGGAGTCTAAAATACTCCTAGTTTACGCTATCCTACGCTTAAGCTACAAGAAAATGGAAAGAAAAGAGGAGGAAGCTCACCAGAGACGACGGCTGGAAGGCGCGGCGGAGCTCCGACGAGGGGACGAATCTCTTCGATTCGACGCCAAACGCTTCAAACCCAGGCTCGATTCGACGCCTGCTGTCACCAGGAACACGAAGGGCTAGGGTTTTTGAAGGTGGAAATGGCGGAAGAAGGATTAAAATTCGAATTGAAGACGGGGGTCTTCTTTTGTAGGGTTGACGAACGGCGTGAAAGACGAGGGTCCAGCGCCTCGATCGATGGTCCTCGGCCCAAGGAATCACCTAGGCGTGATTCACCATTGATCGAGGCGCAAAAACGCAGAAGACATCGACACGATTTGGTGCAAGGTTGAACCTAGAAAATGGCAAGAAGATGAGACAAAAGCGCATCTGACAAGCCTAGAGGAGGAGGTCAGACAGTTGACCGAGGTCAACTGTCAGACCAACCTGGTTGGTCCACGTGGACCAACCAGGAAAAATCCTCAAAAATTGATTTCAAAAATCAAAATAAAATAGTAGCTGGATGAATTTCATTTTGGTTAAAAAATAAAAAAATGTTTATTAATTTAAGAAGTATTTTATTATGAATTTTAATTATTTTTATGAAGTGTATATTTGCAAGTTCCTTTTATACCCCTTATAGGTACATATACCTATATATTTAAGTATTTTAATTTTTTTATTTCTTGTTTTTAATTTATTTATTTTTGATTATTAATTTATATAATTATAACATACTTTTATACATGTAACTATATTTTTATTTTATTTTATTGATGTGTTTTGTATATTTAATAAAATATAAGTATGTATAGGTATGTACATAGGCATAATACCTGTATGATCTATATGTGTTTATTTTTATTTTGAGTTTTCTTTGCATTTTTATTCTGATTTTAATGTACATAATTATTATAAGTAATATTTACACGATTATAAAAATGTAAAATTATAAAAATAATGAATAAATAATAAATTGAATATTTTAATCTGTACAAGTATACAAGGTGGGTCCAAAACTCAACTTTCAAACCGTCGCTCCGCCAAATGCGAAACCACTACCATTAAATAGATTATTTTCTTCTATATACAATTAAAGGGAGTTTGCTGCATTTGGAGTTTTCAGTTGTGAGATATGGGTCTGGGAAGTTGGGATTATGGATTTTTATTCAGACCATAACTTTTTATCTGTATATTATTTTTCAGTGAAATTAATTTTGTATTTTTATTTATTTAATTATCTACAACTTTCATGTACAAAGTTTCTTTATTTGATGTATAAAAAGTGGAACCAAAAATAGGTCCCAAAATGAATAAAGAATGAATAAAATAAAAGGTATTTGTGTTGTATTTTGGCCCTTATCTCCCCCTACTTTATTCCTTGTCGACCTATTCATCAAGATGCCTAGGTCTCGGGGTTTCGGGTCATAAAATATTTGCAATATTTTATTCTTTTTATTTTCTCTTCTTTATTCTATAATTTTGGCTTTAAAAACCGCATTTTATACAATATTTACATACATATGCATGAATGCTAAAATACATGAATTAGCTCTATTTATACGCATTTACTAGGGTTTTTAAGGCCAAAATGATAGAATAAAGATGATGAAACGTAGCTTCATCATCCCCCTATACTTTACCTTTGCTAGTCCCTAGCAAACACTTATGCAATAAGTGCAGAAACAGAAAAACAAAGAAAAGAAAAAGAAGAAAATTGGATGAAGTTTAATTATCAAACTTGTCTTCACAAAATCAAAATTTGGAACTTAAGTCGGACCTTTGGATTTTTAGTGCGTGCGGAACCTTAATGAGAACTGGACTTGAAATCCAACAGCCTTCGAGAATCCCAAAACTCTGCTCAAGTCTCCTCAATAGCCAGGTCAGAAATATTTCAACTCATAAGCAAACTCTTACGACTATGAATCTGACTCGTACAGTGTAAGTCATAGTGGCTCTCCACCTCAGAAATAACAAAGAAACAACCTCCCCCACCCTGGTAACTCTAATGCCTTGGTCTAGCAACTCTTTACTCGAGAAGCGGGGTATTTCCCTCTAAGTTCAAGTGCAACCGGCTCAAGAAGAGGGGGAATAAGAGGTATAGAATTTTTGGGAGCTCAACCAGTGTAGCTAAGTCTCCCGCTGCAAGCTTCATGAGATGTAACATGGATACCATAAGCTTTTGCTTTATTGGACTATATACACTCCGGTGGGGTTATTAAATTTTCAATCCGACCCACCACGTTTTTGGAGTTCTTTTTGCATTTTTTTCAAGTGCATCTGTACAACATATCTACATGGTGCAGCATATATACAAGAAATTTTCATTTTGAGCCAGTAGACTATCCCTCTTTTGATGCTTTATTGCAACCCACGGCTTCTGTCTTTAGCCTTCATCACCACTAGACCAAGTTGAGGCGCACTTCCTTCACTAGAAGAAGAAGAGAGGTTCCGCCTAGAAGTACTACCCTCATGTGCTACCCCAAGCCAAAGGAAACTGCCTCCTCACCACCTCATCCGTGGAGAGCTATGTGAAAGGTGCAGGTGTCCAAGTTAGGTCATTATCAACAAGAGTCGTGCCTGTGCTCCGAAATACTCTACTTAGGCAGTCAAGAATCCATTGAACCAAGTCCCATGATCCTCAAAGAATTAAGTCAACAAGACCTGAAGTACCTCAAACCCAGTTCCTATAAGGTTCCCGTTATTCGGTAGATTTTAAGGTCCAATCAAGCTCCAATCTCCGGATTTTACTTAGACTTGTTCAACTATCAAACTCAATCTGAAAAATGCTCATGCTATGCAAATGCGATGCAGAATGCAGAAAGTATTTTTGTGATGCAATTTTCAAGATTTTGAACTTTTTATGGATTTTTGAAAAGATGATGATGCCAATGCAGATGCAAATTTTTTTTGTATTTTTCAAAAAGATTTTTCAAATGTTTTTGGGTTTTAATTTTGCAAATGTTTTTGGGATTTTTGAAAACAAAAAGGTTTTGGCTGAAAACTAGGTGAAAACTATGTACACGGGGATGCTTCTTATATTTACAAGAAGTGGAGTGAGTGATCAATTTTATACATATATATATATATATAGTGGATCTTGGTGAGATGTATGTATTCCTCAAACTTATTTGACACAGGTTTTTCAAACAATTTTGAAAACTATAGTCCAAAATAATTTTTTACAAACATTTTACAAACATGTACATACATTTGAAAATCATTTTGCACAGGTTTTCAAATCAGTATATATAGATTTTTCAAAACATTTTTGCAACCTTTTTTCAAACCATTTGCAAATCATTTTTCAAACATTTTATTTCACACAAAGAAAACATATTTTTACAAACTACACATTTTTAAAAAGGTTGAAAACATGTAACAAAATATCTTCAAAATAGTTTTCAATAGATGTTCACAAGGATTTTCAAACTATTTTTCAAACATTTTGCAAAAAATATTTTCACATGATTTATTAATCAGTAAGTACAAAAAGAACTTATAAGGAATTTTTAATTGTAATCATTAGCCATAATTATTTAAGAAAATACGAAAGTACGAGTTATGGCTAAAGTATATATGCAGTATATACGACCCCCCTATACTTAGCTTGAGCTATGTCCTCATAGATCAGAGAGAAAAAGAGAAGACATAACTCGTACTAAGTATAGAAAAGTCTAAAGAATGAACGAATGAATCAAAAGAATGAGAAGTTGACCGTCCCCCCAATACTTAGGATCAAATAATCCTAAGTATAGCAGACTGTACACAAAGCAGGGAGGGTCAAGGGTGGGAATGAACAGATCGTACTCAGATTGTTGATGAATACCCATTCATCACTCTTTATTCTTATATTTTAGCTACAAAAACCTTTGCAAATACATGTAGATATATGTAAATATCAATAATTAGCAAAAGCACGCATTTTGTAAAAATATGTAATTAGCATGTTTTGTGCAAAAATAAAAGAATAAAGAGGAAAAAGAAAAAGAGGGAAATATTTAGAATAAATATTGAGCAACCTAACCCAAGGGAGGGCTCAGCATGGGCCTGACCGCATAAAAGCCACAAGTAGAGGGAGATAGGGGCTCATGTGTAAATATTTATGTAAATAAATAAATAATATTTTCCTCATCCAAAAATACACTTGTATATATTTTGTATATATCTAGAAACTATTAAAAACAAAATAAAAAGTTTAAAAATCAAAAACCCAAAAAGAACTTTTCACCTTGTACATAGACCACCACCCTTATTTATTTCACCTTGTAAATAAACTTATTTATTTCCAAAACTTTTTGTAAATATTCCTTTTTATGTTTTGTAAATAAAATAAATAAAAAGAATTAAAACAAAAATCAAATAAAAATTACAAAATTAAAAACACAAAAATATCTTGTATATATACCATGTATATAATTGTGCATAAATAATTATTTCCCCTATGTATATAAACAATAAAAATAAAATAAAAATAGCTTTTTATTCCTCATTTTATCCTATAAATAAATAAAATATAAAATGGGAATAAAAATGTATAAAAATAACTAATTAAAAATCAAAATTAAAAATCACATATTGTACATATATCTATGTATAGACCTATTATGTAAATACCTTATTTTTATTTCCAAAAATTAATTAAAAATCACCAAAAAATAGAGAAAAATAAAATAAATATTTTTTCGTGTTTTAAGTTTTTGGAAATTCGGCCATTTTATGGCCAAAAAAATCGAATAAAGAGGTAATAATTGGCTTTCCCTGATTGGTCCACGGGGGATGTTGACCCCCGGTCAACTCCCCCGCGGACCTTCCCCTTTCGCGGATCGGGCTATCGACCCGAGTTCCCTTATTTTTCCTCGCCTGATCCGCCTGCCAATCACGCAAACCCCGGGTCTTAATCCTTCTGCGTGCATCCGAGATCACCGCCCGGAGGTTTGCCTTGGGATCCGCGCTCCATGCTTCTCGCCCGACTCTCTTCTTCCCGGACCCCTAGCACTATAAAGCCCGAGCTCCGCCGCACTCTCACGCCATCTTTGGCTCTCCATTCTCTCTCCAGTGAGCTCCATCGCAACCAGCAAGGTGACAGCTTGCCTCCGCCGGTGTCGCAGCGAGGGGGAGGTGCTTGGACCATCGATCCGGCCGCTTCTTGCAGCCGTGTTCCGACGTCTGACCGGAGCTCGAGCCTCGGGCGTTGACGACCCTTGAGGCAAGGACCAGGAGCTAGCTAAGCTCCAGCCCAGTCTCCCGCATCATCCAGGTATCCATTTCGCTTAGCCATTTAGTGTAATTTCCGATTTCGCCCAAATCCATCCTCCGACGTGTTCCCTTGATTCCGGCCTACTCGTGCATTATTTCGATCATCGGAACCCCCACACGCCTTCGCCGCTCATCCACGCACGTTCTTCGCACTGTCACTCAACCCAGCTCGCCCCGGAGCTGGGAGTCGAGCTCCTCCATCCCCAGCTCGCCGGAGCTCCTTCGCACCGACCCACCAGCCACTTTCACTTCGCTTCTTTGGGTTGAGGCACTTTGCCCTCGACCCGCGAAGCTTTTGGCGTGTTTTGCAGGGCAAGAGGAGGGCATCTGAGCCCCCCTCTCATTCAGGCCGAAGGCTCACCGCCGCCGAGCTCGTCGGAGCCCCTCCAGGGCTCAGGTGGGCCATCGGAGGCTACCACTAGCTGCGGGGCTTCACCGCGGACCTGTTCCGATCCTTAGCAGCAGCTGAAGAGGACTGCAGCTCACGCACGAGGCCGGCGAAGTTCGCCGGCGTCGTGTTCTTCCACGATCCTCCAGCACCGTCTGATGGCTCCCAAGCTCCAGTTTTAATCCCAGCCGTCCATCTTCCGAGGAGCTACAGCCGTTGATTATCCAGAGGAGCGCATCTGGACCGTCAGAGCAGAGAGAGGGACTCCACCGCACCTGAGCCGACCGATCTTCCACGTGGCCCCCTCTGCACCGTCGATCGGGCCCAGGAGCTGAAGAAGAGAAGCGCCAGCCATCTAGGACCGTCCGATCTTCCACGTGGCGCGCATCTGGCCGTCGACGAATAAAGGGGTAAATTACTTAGGCCCCCCTCTTAGTTTGTCTTTTTCGTCCTAGTCCTGTAAATATTTTTAGAACTTTATTTACGTAGGGTAAATTGCATGATGGACCTTGTGCTTAGTTTTATTTGCATGTATGCCCCTGTGTGTATGTGACCACGTGCTTCGTCACGTGTTTAGTTGGGCTTTTTATATCTTTTATCCTGTAGATCTGGGTTGTTATGAAATGAAGAAATATTTTATGGTATTTGCAGTTGTGCCCCTGTGAGCATTTTTATTGGACATGTGCGGATTTTAGTGGGCTTTTTGCACCCGTACCCTCGGACTTTTTGGTACCAGTTACCAAAAGGTCCCAAGAGTGGGTTTTTATTACAAAGAGGCCCCTGAGTGCCCCAGCCACGCGCCACGCGCGTGACTTGCTGGGTATTTTGCACCTGGGCCCCCAGATCCTCGGGTATTTGCACTTACGTCCCTATGCACTATGCCCCCTTTTCATTTTTGAATAAAATATCAAATTACCTCCAAATTCCATGAGATTTTGACACATGGCTCCTGCCATGGTGTGGGAATTTTAGGGATTTTTGAGGACATTTTTGATTTCGTTGAGTATTTTTAAAAAATTCAAAAACCTACTTTTTAGCCACTGTTTAACTTGAAAATTCACAAAAAAATATAAAAACACCCCCAAAAATTCTATAAAAATTAGGTTCTGTTTCCTGTGTCTTGCTTGATTTTCTAGCCAATTTTGGCTATTTTTCATTGCTTAAAAACCCTAAAAATTGAAAAACCCTCGAAAACTCATAAAAATTATCATAATTAATTGAAAAATCCAAAAACAATAATTAAGGTGCCTAAATTTTCCTTATTCTTCCTAGATTACAGGAAAATTACCTCCAGGGCTTTTTAAGATCCTTAAGTATTTTATTTTTGGGTCTTAAGCCTTGCTGGACAGTACCTTTTATTTTTAGCACTGTTTGATTTTTAGAAAATAATCTACCCATTAGAAAAATATCAAAAATTCACCAAAAACACTTAAAAACCCAAAAGCATAAAAACAATTTTTCTTGAATTTTTGCTTGATTTCTGGTGTGCTAAATAAATTGCTTAAGTGTGCTTGCTTATACTTTCTTTTATTTCCTTCACATATTAAAAATCCAAAAAAATTAAAAACAATTAAAAACCACAAAAAATTGTTTTCTCCCTTTTTCTGATTCTTTGACTACTTCGTAGGCCTTTGGCCAATCCGTGCTCCTTGTGTTCGACCCTGGGAGCTATACCAGGTTAAACTCATAGCTAGGACCGCTTGTTTTGCCTTGTTTGATTTTTGACTCGTTTCGCGGTTCGAGATTTTTCTTGATATACTTAGCCCGAGTGATTGAGGTCGCGACGACCTTTATTTCTGTACCTTTACCTCTGTCGTTCGGGCGGTTATCAGAATGGCGCCGTTGCCGGGGAGCACGGCTTAGTAGTCTTTTACATTTTTCCGCGGCTTTTCGAGTTTCGCGGCTTTTTGCACAGATTTTTGTATATATACTTTTCTGATATTTTTATAATAATTGTTGGACTGACCACTTTTCTCTCTTTTTCTTGCGAGGGCCCGAGGAGCGAGGGCGGCATTCCTAGGAGCGCCGGAGCACCCAAGCGACGCGGAGGCAGCTTCCTTCTTCACGAAGCCGCAGGAGAGAGCGAGAGAGAGAGTTGAGTGGGTGAGGATAGCTTAGGTTTATTCATTTATTATTGTAATAATACAGGTACACTCATACTTGTGGACTTGGACACTCTCGGGTCTGTTTCGCCGAGCACCGGTCTGCTCGGGGGACCCTTTAGAACTTAGCGATTTTTCGCGGTTTTTCGCGGCTTTCATTTTCTACTTTTTTTACTGCCTTTCCGGTGTTTACGCGGCTTTTTGATCGAGCCCCTAGGCGTAGGATTTTCTGGTGACTGTGCCATAATAGTAGGATCCCCACACCTAATTGCTGATCTGTTCCTATAGATCGTTAATTGGACCTACTAAAAATAATTAATAAAAATAACCGACTCATTTGCCTTCGCAGCCTACGTGCCGCGAGCCTGCCCCACAAGCGCTACTCCTGAACTCGACCTGTCGAGAAGAGGAGGGGTAAGCCAAGACCGGACTCTTTGGCTTGGAGGTCGGTGATCGGTTAGACGGTTCTACGCTAGCACTGCTGTTTAGGGCCTCGGTTTTTCCCGTTGCATCATTTAGGTAGTTTATTTCCTGTCTTTCAATTCTGCGCGGATCACTTGCATGTAGAGTGCTGGAGACAAGGTACGCATTTCTATCTCTGCATGCATCATTGATTTTCTCGCGCATCGGCTTTTTCGTCTTCTCCCCCTGTTTTCGGCTTAAATAATCAGGAGAACCGAAAAAATCGTTAGGCCTTTTGATTGCTTTGAAAAATATTAAAAAGAAAAACAATAAAATCGGGACTGCTAATCATACTTGATCATTAAAAACCGCTCACCCTAAAAACTGTCTTGGGGAGAGCAACCCCCTCATTGTCTGGTTTGGATGCGCGAGAGAGTGACCCGCACCCTAGGTAGAGCCTCCCGGTGCTAGACCCGACTGATTACCGACTTCTTAGTGCGGGCCAGTCGGTTGGGGCTAGCATCGGATATCCTAACAGGTCACATAAGCGCTCTGATACTTTGTGTGTTCACCAAAATAAAATAGACAAGATAATTTGACCGAACTTTCACGGTCTTCAGCTCGCGTTGCGTTGGTGAACCGGGGGTTTGTTTTGTGATCATAGTTGATTCCAGATCTCATCCGCCTTACTCGCCCAGATCAAGATGATGGGTAGACGGTCTCTTAGGCAGCCTCTGGCTGCACCGCTTTCGGGCACGTCTACCCGATCATCTAGGTTGGCTCGTGAGAGCCCAGACCAACTCTCCGAGCCCGAGTACGATTCCGCCCTGTTCCCCCTCGACCCCCTTTCTGACCTTCCTGAGAGACACGAGCCCGAGGAGAGATTGATACATTTGACAGCACCTGAGTTGGGCTCGTTTGGTTTTGCAGACGTCGCTATGGCAGCCAGATCAGATGATCACTCCAGAGGTCCACAGGGAGACCAACATGTTATACTTGACCAGGGAGCGATCAACTCCACCCTGATCGCATCGCTAGAAACGGTTCAGCAGCAGTTACGTGATCAGGGGCGTTTATGATTGAGATGAGGCGCGAGTTGGAGAGGCTCCGAGAAGAGCGAGGTTCAGAGCAGAGCGAGCCCGAGGATATACCTGATGCAGAGGACGCAGAGGCAGCAGCCACAGCAGCAGCAGCAGCAGCAGCCGCCGCAGCAGCAGCCGCTGCTGCGAGAGGAGTACCACAGCCGATGCGGGTGTTACACAACCCCGGATCCACTCTGATGCATCACTGGGTGGTAGTGCCAGCTATCGTGGGGGACTTCAAGTTCCCCCCGAACACCTTGCAGTTACTACCCCGTTTCCACGGGCTAGCCACAGAGGAGCCCCACCTCCACCTCCAGGAGTTTCTGATGATCTGCAGCACTGTCCACGATCGTCACGTGGACCAGGACACGATCCGGATGATAGCCTTCCCTTTTTCACTGGCAGATAGAGCAGCCACCTGGCTTAAGCATCTAGGGAAGTTCGTCCACACCTGGGAGCAGCTCCGCACCGAGTACTTGAAGAAGTACTATCCACTCGGGCGGACGAATGCAGCGAGGGCCCTGATCAGCAACTTCTCATGTTCCCCAACGAGCAGTTCCACGAGGCTTGGGAGAGGTTCAGAGAGCTCTTAGACAGATGCCCGCACCATGACATATCGAAGCCGAACCTAGTTCAGAGCTTTTTCAGCGGGTTGACGCCAGAGCTTCAGGGTCTGGTGAACGCTTCTTGCGGCGGGTCCTACTTCGCCAAGGACCACGAGCAGGTCTGGGCCATTTACGAGGAGATGTCAGAGAACTACATGGTGATGTCTCAGACCAGGCTCTATACGCAGAAGACCCAGCCACATCAGCCAGGACCCGTGCAGTACCAGAGGATAGCACGGGTAGATGCAGGTCCATCCAGTTCGTCCGCAGTAGCAGCAGCACAGGCCGAGTCGTCCGCTGCGGACATGGGCATTATCAGCGAGAAGTTGGACCGCATGGAGCTGATAGAGAAGAAGCAGTGCCAGAGTATCACGCAGATGGAGCAGATGGCACAGGTCTTGAGCGACATGAAGACACAGCTCATGTGTCTCCAGGAGACACAGACGGCTTCGCAGCCCCGTCTTCTGTCGCGAGGCGATACCGGCGGCAGCAGCAGCTCGTCCCAGCTCTCCAGCTCCTCAGAGCAGCCTAGACAGGTTCACTTTGTACAGGCGGAGCCGTACCAGCAGCCGCAGCCCACCTACCAGTCTCCACCATCTTCAGAGATGCAGATGGTGCTCTACCAGCCGGACCAGCCGTTGGCAGTACTACCCCCAGCCCCTTGGATGCAGAGCCGTTGATGGATGTCAACGGGATCTGGTACGACCGTCCCCAGCCTGGGATCCGACGAGACCATCCCGGATTCAGGTGGGGGAGTGGTAGTGCCCAGCCCCAGCAGCAGCCGTCAGGTCAGGGAGGGCAGTACTCCCATCAGAGAGACCAGCACCAGTCGCAGCAGCAGCCCCCAATGTATCAGCAGCAGCCATCCTACGGTCCTCGTCCCTATCAGCAGCAGGGACAGTCTGGGAGACGTGAGCAGCAAGCTCACCCGGGATACCAGCACCAGCAGCACCCTCCGTCCTACCCCTCTCACCCACAGCAGTACCAGCAGCCTCACCCACAGAGAGGCTACCCGTCGGGCTCCCACGAGAGCCCTGCCTTGGATGATATCGCCCGCCTCCTCACGGACCAGCAGGCGACCTTCAGACGGGAGATGGATGAGTTCCGCCAGGAGATGCGGGACTTGGTGAGAGGGAAGGCCGCCATACCTGCACAGATAGAGCCCAATCCGAACAACCTGAAGTGGAAGTCTGAGCAGGTAGTACATACTGAGTTAGCCACTCCTAGCGATCCATTTGATGATACTTCTTCAGATCTGTTTGATGTTGATTTTGCCACGCTTAGGAGCGGTAGGACCCCAGCCGCGGCGGCGCCTCAGCTGAGCACCATCCAGAGGCGCCCCAGGAGGAGGAGGGGAGCGGTACTGAGGCCGCTCCAGTCGATGACGGTGGTACTGAGGCCACCGATGATGCTGATCCCACAGGCGGTACTGAGGCCTCCACTTCACCAGATCGAGGAGGTGGTACTGATGCCACCCCAGCAGCAGCCGAGCCAGCGAGCGGTACTGATGCCGCCCGACGTCTACCTTCACCAGCAGCAGCAGAGCAGCCCATCCGTGGTGGTACTGAGGCCACCGGTGTCTGTAGAGAGAGAGTTGTTGTTTTTCCTCATGGTCATGTATCTCAGGATTCTGTGATGAATAAAGGAAAAGGTTTACATTCTTTTGGTCCCACTGTGGTGCATGATGTATGTGTGGATCCGGTCCTTGAACCGCGTAGATCTTCTCCTAGTCCTTCATCTGAGAAGGACCCAGTGATCCCCTTCCCTAGAGCCCTTCAGATGGGGAAGGGGAAGAAAAAGAAAATACAAAAAAGAGAGAGTTCGAGGAGTTCAGCCAGAGCATGATAGATCGATTCCACATTCAGCTGACCCTCCAGGAGGCTTTGCAGCACTTCCCCCTTCTCCAGAGATCTTTGAGAGAGAGGACTACAGTTAGGAGGAGGAGGAGGAACCATACTTCAGAGATACATGTGCTGACGAAAGCCACGTGCTTCGCGATCCAGAACCGACTGCCAGCCAAGAGGCCAGATGCAGGGGCCCCGTATGTCAGATGCCAGATTAGTGAGCAGCGGTTCGACCGTACTCTTCTAGATAGCGGATCGTCGATTAACCTTCTTCCGGCAGCCCTTCTCGACCGCTTCGAGTTGGGCACTCTTCGACAGAGCAGGACAGTCCTTCAGTTCGCTGATCGATCTGTTAAGAGGCCGAAGGGGTTATTACGAGACGTTATCGTCACGATTCAGGGCCTGAAATTCCCCGTGGACTTCGTAGTGTTGGACATGGAGATCCCTGAGTCAGTGACCGATACCCCCATCATCCTTGGTCGTCCGTTCTTGGCCACAGCCAAGGCGGTGACTGATCATGATAGCGGGAAGGTGTACTTTCGCGTCGAGGGCGAGAGTATACAAATAGAGACGGTTGAGGACTACAGAGCCAGACTCAGAGCCCGCTCAGATGCGAGTACCGATTCAGAGCAGCTGACAGACGCAGAGCCAGACATCCACCAGGACTGCGATTTTGTGATTTCAGACGATGAGGCAGCTTGGGCAGACCTGGAGACACAGACCACCCTCTCACTTTCAGATACAGCTGATGCAGAGACGATAGCAGAGGAGGGTCTGGAGAGCACAGACCTGGTTTCGGATACCTTTACGGCAGCAGAGCCGGTCCTCGATCGCAGCACAGTGACTCGTGATGGTGGTGCTGAGGCCACCTTGTTTTCCGGTGGTACTGATGCCACCGTTTCTGATGCAGATTCCTCGGATTCAGAGTCTGATTGGGCAGATTGTTATGATCAGATGCCAGACCTGAGTTCACCTGAGCCTACAGAGGAGGAGGTAGAGGCAGAGCAGAGCAGAGACAGTACAGTTGAGCCGCCTTCTCCCGATCCAGTTTGCGAGAGTACGCTTTCACTTTCCAGGCAGATGTGGCCGACCTTGCAGCTTTCACTCGGTTTCTTCCACAGCCAGATTTGCCAGCACCCAGCATTCCAGAGCGAAAGCCGCTCCCTACTTCGCTGAAGTATCGATTCCTTGCGGGCGATCCAGAGATGTACCCAGTCATCATCTCAGCCGAGTTGACTGGAGAGCAAGAATCCCGTCTGATGGGGGTTCTTGAAAAGAACCGCAAGGCAATCGGATGGAGCGTAGCGGATCTCCATGGGATTAGTCCAGCAGTGTGCTCCCATCATATCTATCTTGAGGAGGGGGCGAAGCCGTCGCGTGAGTTCCAGCGGCGACTGAACCCCAACCTGAGAGAGGTCGTGATGAAAGAAATATCAAAATGGTGGAGTGCAGATTTTATTTATCCCATTTCCGACTCCAAGTGGGTCAGCCCCTTGCATGTGGTGCCCAAGAAGACGGGCATCACGACTGTGATCAGTGAGTCGGGAGAGGAGATCGCTACACGAGTACCCACCTCTTGGAGGGTTTGTGTTGACTACAGGAGACTCAACCAAGCCACCAAGAAGGACCATTTCCCCTGCCTTTTATTGACCAGATCATTGAGAGACTGGCAGGGAAGAGCCATTATTGTTTCCTGGATGGGTACTCGGGCTACAACCAGGTGGCCATCGGTCCTGAGGATCAGGAGAAGACCACCTTTACCTGTCCCTTTGGCACATACGCTTTTCGACGCATGCCATTTGGGCTATGCAACGCCCCTGCGACTTTTCAGAGGTGCATGCTGTCGATATTTTCGGACATGGTAGGGGATTGCTTAGAGGTCTTCATGGACGATTTCTCGGTCTACGGCGACGGATTCGACTCCTGTCTTGACTGCCTAGACCGGGTACTCCAGCGATGTATTGAGTTCCATTTGGTACTATCTTGGGAGAAGAGTCACTTCATGGTGACTCAAGGGACGGTGCTTGGCCACATCATCTCCAACAGGGGCATGGAGGTTGATCCGGCCAAGGTTGATGTCATTAGAAACTTCACACCACCGTCCAATTTGAGGCAGCTACGGTCATTCCTGGGGCACGTTGGATTTTATAGGAGGTTCATTCAGGATTTCAGCAAGATTGCCCGACCGTTGACTGACCTCTTGACGAAAGACACCGAGTTCCTTGTCGATGACAAGTGTCTTTCGTCGTTTGCTACTCTCCAGAGATGTGTGATTGAGGCTCCTGTTCTCCAGCCGCCTGATTGGTCTCTCCCATTCGAGATCATGACGGACGCCTCCGATTTTGCCGTGGGGGCAGTGCTGGGACAGAGGAGGGATGGAGTGCCATTTGCCATACACTATGCTAGCCGCACATTGGATTCCACCCAGCGGAATTATACGGTCACAGAGAAGGAAATGCTAGCAGTAGTATTTGCCCTAGATAAGTTCAGATCGTATATCATTGGATCTAGAGTGACTTTGTTTACAGATCATACCGCCATCCGGTACCTCATGGCAAAGAAGGATGCCAAGGCCAGATTTGACAGATGGATCCTTCTACTCCAGCAGTTCGACATTGAGATTAAGGATAAGCCTGGAGTCAAGAATGTGGTGGCGGATCATCTTTCCCGATTAGAGCAGCCTGAGGATTCTGAGCAGATTGATCCTAT
Organism: Ottelia alismoides; assembly: GCA_037367405.1. Taxonomy (NCBI): domain Eukaryota; kingdom Viridiplantae; phylum Streptophyta; class Magnoliopsida; order Alismatales; family Hydrocharitaceae; genus Ottelia; species Ottelia alismoides. Next base: position 699,021 of record JAZKJV010011386.1, on the reverse strand, counting down.
TCGTGATACCTTCCCAGATGAGGCGATCCTTGCTATCGCCTCACTCCCGTGGTATGCCGATATTGTGAACTTTCTCGTTGCAGGGAAAGTCCCACAAGATTGGCCCAGGCAGAGGCTTGAGACCTTCCTTGCGAAGGCCAAGTCCTACCACTGGGAGGATCCCATCCTTTACCACGAAGGAGGGGATAGCGTCTGGCGTCGGTGTATTCCTCAGGAGGAACACCATAGCGTCCTCACTTACTGCCACAAGCTTGAGGCAGGAGGACATCATTCTGGGAGGAGAACGGCACAGAAAGTGCTCCAATCCGGCTTGTGGTGGCCTACCCTCTTCAAGGACTCGGATGAGTTCGTGAAGAGGTGTACTGACTGTCAGAGGATGGGCACTTGTGGACAGCGTGATATGATGCCGATGCAGCCCATTCACTTCTGTGAGGTTTTTGACGCATGGGGCATCGATTTCATGGGTCCATTCCCTAAGAGTCAGGGATTTGAGTACATTCTGTTGGCCGTAGATTATGTTAGTCGTTGGGTTGAGGCTATCCCCACCCGAGCCGCTGATGCGAGGACAGTTTGCAGATTTCTGAGGAAGCATATCATCACGCGGTTCGGGGTTCCACGAGTTCTTATTTCTGATGGGGGGTCTCATTTCATCAACGACCAGGTGAAGGCCCTTGCTAACGAGTTCAGTATAGACCATCGTGTTGCCACACCTTACCATCCACAGACGAATGGTCTAGCTGAGGTGTCGAACAGGGAGATCAAGACTATTCTGCAGAAAGTCGTCCGCCCTGACCGAAAGAATTGGTCACAGCTTTTGGACTCGGTCTTGTGGGCATATCGGACGTCTTTCAAGACTCCATTGGGTACATCTCCCTTTCGCCTCGTTTATGGCAAGCCATGCCATTTACCTGTTGAGCTGAGGCACAAGTCACTTTGGGCAGTCACTGATATTCTTATGGATCCAGATGGTATAGGAGACCAGAGGAGGGCAGAGTTAGCTGCCCTGGAGGAGCTTAGAGATGCAGCTTTCTCAAGCAGCCTACATTATAAGGAAAAAGTGAAGGAGTGGCATGATTCTCATATCAGCCACAAGCATTTTGAGATTGGACAGAGGGTATGGCTGTTTGATGCGAGGCTTAGACTATTTCCAGGGAAGCTACAGAGCAAATGGAAGGGACCTTTTCTCGTCAGAAAGGTGCACGACAATGGTAGTATTGATATATCCGAGTTGTCTTCTGAGAGCACCTTTCGAGTGAACGGCCAGCGGCTCAAGCCATTTCTAGATCATGAGCCGCGGGACGTTATTATTTGTGCCCCTATTCATTTTGCGTGAGATGTGGTCTCTTGACTCACATCTTTTGCATCTCACGCCTGATTTTCACTATCCTCCGCCTGTATAGATCCAGTTGTCCATATCATTCTATTCTTTAGTCCCACATCCCTTTCTCATCTTATGATTATGCTATACTTAGGGTGTACTTTACCCTAAGTATAGGGGGGATGTCGGACCTGCGGGTATTCTTTTCATTCGTTCTGCCCCTGTTTTGCTGCCCATACTTAGGGATATTTTACCCTAAGTATAGGGGGGGGGCAGATTCTGTATCTGCTTCACTCGGCTTTCCCTTCATGTACAGCTTGCTATACTTAGGATTAGTTAATCCTAAGTATAGGGGGAAACCACCGAGTCCCTCTCATTCTATTCATTCATTCGTTCTTGTACATAGCCATTCCTTTTCACTTCCCTTTTACTAAGCACGAGTTATGTCTTCTTCATCGCTCTTGATCACTCTGAGGACATCGTTCGAGCTAAGTATAGGGGGGGTGTGTATATATTTCATATATACTTTAGCCATAACTCGTACTTTGTGTGAGTGTGTTAATAAATAAAATGGCTAAAAATCACAAAATTTAAAAATTTTCATGTACATAAACCTCTTTTAGCTTGCACATACGTAGCTAATGTACAAAGTATTTTTGTAAAAAGGATTTCAAAAATCTTTTTTGTAAAGTTTGTGTAAATATTTTGTATCAAAATTATGTATATAGTACAAAATATTTCCAAAATGTTTTGAAAATCAAAAGTTTGCAAAAATCTTCTGTAAATGTTTGTAAATATCTTTTTGCAAAACTTGCACCTCATGCATCATCATCATCCATGATTTCAAAACATTTTTCAAAAATTTTGCATGATTGTAAAATATTTGTAAATAGCATCTTGTGTACATATATGTATATAGTTTTTCCTGGATGAGAGTTGACATTTAAACTAAGCCTGGAATTAAATTGAGAAATGGAGCTTGAATAAGATCTTAATCCACGTAACCTTAAGAGGAACCTTATAGGACTTAGGGTTAAGGCTTTTCAGGTCCATAAGGACTTAATTCTTTGAGTCCACTAGGCTATGAGCATATGTCATCTTGATGAGCTTAAGTAGAGCACTTAACAACACACGCATGACTCTTAGAGACAATGGCTTGACTTGCACCTGCACTTACACATGGCTCTCCACGGATGAGGTAGTGAGGAGGCAGTTTCCTTTGGCTTGGGGTAGCATATGAGGGTAGTACTTCTAGGCGGAACCTCTCTTCTTCTTCTAGTGAAGGAAGTGCACCTCAACTTGGTCTAGTGGTGATGAAGGCTAAAGACAGAAGTCGTGGGTTGCAATAAAGCTTCAAAAGAGGGATAGTCTACTGGCTCAAGGGGAAATTTCTTGTGTATGCTGCACCATGTAGATATGTTGTACAGAAGTCTTTGAAAAAAAAATGCAAAAATGCAAAAAGAACTCCAAAAAAGTGGTGGGTCGGATTGAAAATTTAATAACCCCACCGGAGTGTACATAGTCAAATAAAGCAAAAGCTTATGGTATCAATGCTACATCTCATGAAGCTTGCAGCGGGAGACCTAGCTACACTGGCTAGGCTTCCAAAACTCTATACTTCTACCCCCTCCTCTTGAGCCGGTTGCACTTGAACTTAGAAGGGAATACCCCGCTTCTCGAGGAAAGAGTTGCTAGACCGGGGCATTAGAGTTACCAGGTTGAGGGAGGTTGTTTCTTTGTTGCTTCTGAGGTGGGGAGCCACATATCACTTACACTGCTTGGAAAGATTCATGGTCATTAGAGTTAGTGTATGTAGACTTGTTCTGATCTGGTTTATTGAGGAGTCTTGCCCATAGATTGGTGGAACTTGGAGGCTGTTGAGTTTTAAGCTTAAGTCTAAATAAGGTTCCGACACATTAATAATCCAAAGATCTGATCGAGCTCCATATTTCAATTTAATGAAGGAAAGTTTAAGAACTCAACCTTAATCCATGTACATCCTCTTTTTCTTTTTCTTTTTCTTTCTTTTTTTTCACTTCTTTTTCAAATAAGTGTTTGCTAAGGGACTAGCAAAGTATAGTATAGGGGGGTGATGAATACCCATTCATCACTCTTTATTCTTATATTTTAGCTACAAAAACCTTTGCAAATACATGTAGATATATGTAAATATCAATAATTAGCAAAAGCACGCATTTTGTAAAAATATGTAATTAGCATGTTTTTGTGCAAAAATAAAAGAATAAAGAGGAAAAAGAAAAAGAGGGAAATATTTAGAATAAATATTGAGCAACCTAACCCAAGGGAGGGCTCAGCATGGGCCTGACCGCATAAAAGCCACAAGTAGAGGGAGATAGGGGCTCATGTGTAAATATTTATGTAAATAAATAAATAATATTTTCCTCATCCAAAAATACACTTGTATATATTTTGTATATATCTAGAAACTATTAAAAACAAAATAAAAAGTTTAAAAATCAAAAACCCAAAAAGAACTTTTCACCTTGTACATAGGACCACCACCCTTATTTATTTCACCTTGTAAATAAACTTATTTATTTCCAAAACTTTTTGTAAATATTCCTTTTATGTTTTGTAAATAAAATAAATAAAAAGAATTAAAACAAAAATCAAATAAAAATTACAAAATTAAAAACACAAAAATATCTTGTATATATACCATGTATATAATTGTGCATAAATAATTATTTCCCCTATGTATATAAACAATAAAAATAAAATAAAAATAGCTTTTTATTCCTCATTTTATCCTATAAATAAATAAAATATAAAATGGGAAATAAAATGTATAAAAATTACTAATTAAAAATCAAAATTAAAAATCACATATTGTACATATACCTATGTATAGACCTATTATGTAAATACCTTATTTTTATTTCCAAAAATTAATTAAAAATCACCAAAAAATAGAGAAAAATAAAATAAATATTTTCGTGTTTTAAGTTTTTGGAAATTCGGCCATTTTATGGCCCAAAAAAATCGAATAAAGAGGCAATAATTGGCTTTCCCTGATTGGTCCACGGGGGATGTTGACCCCCGGTCAACTCCCCCCGCGGACCTTCCCCTTTCGCGGATCGGGCTATCGACCTGAGTTCCCTTATTTTTCCTCGCCTGATCCGCCTGCCAATCACGCAAACCCCGGGTCTTAATCCTTCTGCGTGCATCCGAGATCACCGCCCGGAGGTTTGCCTTGGGATCCGCGCTCCATGCTTCTCGCCCGACTCTCTTCTTCCCGGACCCCTAGCACTATAAAGCCCGAGCTCCGCCGCACTCTCACGCCATCTTTGGCTCTCCATTCTCTCTCCAGTGAGCTCCATCGCAACCAGCAAGGTGACAGCTTGCCTCCGCCGGTGTCGCAGCGAGGGGGAGGTGCTTGGACCATCGATCCGGCCGCTTCTTGCAGCCGTGTTCCGACGTCTGACCGGAGCTCGAGCCTCTGGCGTTGACGACCCTTGAGGCAAGGACCAGGAGCTAGCTAAGCTCCAGCCCAGTCTCCCGCATCATCCAGGTATCCATTTCGCTTAGCCATTTAGTGTAATTTCCGATTTCGCCCAAATCCATCCTCCGACGTGTTCCCTTGATTCCGGCCTACTCGTGCATTATTTCGATCATCGGAACCCCCACACGCCTTCGCCGCTCATCCACGCACGTTCTTCGCACTGTCACTCAACCCAGCTCGCCCGGAGCTGGGAGTCGAGCTCCTCCATCCCCAGCTCGCCGGAGCTCCTTCGCACCGACCCACCAGCCACTTTCACTTCGCTTCTTTGGGTCGAGGCACTTTGCCCTCGACCCGCGAAGCTTTTGGCGTGTTTTGCAGGGCAAGAGGAGGGCATCTGAGCCCCCCTCTCATTCAGGCTGAAGGCTCACCGCCGCCGAGCTCGCCGGAGCCCCTCCAGGGCTCAGGTGGGCCATCGGAGGCTACCACTAGCTGCGGGGCTTCACCGCGGACCTGTTCCGATCCTTAGCAGCAGCTGAAGAGGACTGCAGCTCACGCACGAGGGCCGGCAAAGTTCGCCGGCGTCGTGTTCTTCCACGATCCTCCAGCACCGTCCGATGGCTCCTAAGCTCCAGTTTTAATCCCAGCCGTCCATCTTCCGAGGAGCTACAGCCGTTGATTATCCAGAGGAGCGCATCTGGACCGTCAGAGTAGAGAGAGGGACTCCACCGCACCTGAGCCGACCGATCTTCCACGTGGCCCCCTCTGCACCGTCGATCGGGCCCAGGAGCTGAAGAAGAGAAGCGCCAGCCATCTAGGACCGTCCGATCTTCCACGTGGCACGCATCTGGCCGTCGACGAATAAAGGGGTAAATTACTTAGGCCCCCCTCTTAGTTTGTCTTTTTCGTCCTAGTCCTGTAAATATTTTTAGAACTTTATTTACGTAGGGTAAATTGCATGATGGACCTTGTGCTTAGTTTTATTTGCATGTATGCCCCTGTGTGTATGTGACCACGTGCTTCGTCACGTGTTTAGTTGGGCTTTTTACATCTTTTATCCTGTAGATCTGGGTTGTTATGAAATGAAGAAATATTTTATGGTATTTGCAGTTGTGCCCCTGTGAGCGTTTTTATTGGACATGTGCGGATTTTAGTGGGCTTTTTGCACCCGTACCCTCGGACTTTTTGGTACCAGTTACCAAAAGGTCCCAGGAGTGGGTTTTTATTACAAAGAGGCCCCTGAGTGCCCCAGCCACGCGCCACGCGCGTGACTTGCTGGGTATTTTGCACCTGGGCCCCCAGATCCTCGGGTATTTGCACTTACGTCCCTGTGCACTGTGCCCCCTTTTCATTTTTGAATAAAATATCAAATTACCTCCAAATTCCATGAGATTTTGACACATGGCTCCTGCCATGGTGTGGGAATTTTAAGGATTTTTGAGGACATTTTTGATTTCGTTGAGTATTTTTAAAAATTCAAAAACCTACTTTTTAGCCACTGTTTAACTTGAAAATTCACAAAAAAATATAAAAACACCCCAAAAAATTCTATAAAAATTAGGTTCTGTTTCTTGTGTCTTGCTTGATTTTCTAGCCAGTTTTGGCTATTTTTCATTGCTTAAAAACCCTAAAAATTGAAAAACCCTCGAAAACTCATAAAAATTATCATAATTAATTGAAAAAATCCAAAAACAATAATTAAGGTGCCTAAATTTTCCTTATTCTTCCTAGATTACAGGAAAATTACCTCCAGGGCTTTTTAAGATACTTAAGTATTTTATTTTTGGGTCTTAAGCCTTGCTGGACAGTACCTTTTATTTTTAGCACTGTTTGATTTTTAGAAAATAATCTACCCATTAGAAAAATATCAAAAATTCACCAAAAATACTTAAAAACCCAAAAAGCATAAAAACAATTTTTTCTTGAATTTTTGCTTGATTTCTGGTGTGCTAAATAAATTGCTTAAGTGTGCTTGCTTATACTTTCTTTTATTTCCTTCACATATTAAAAATCCAAAAAAATTTAAAAACAATTAAAAACCACAAAAAATTGTTTTCTCCCTTTTTCTGATTCTTTGACTACTTCGTAGGCCTTTGGCCAATCCGTGCTCCTTGTGTTCGACCCTGGGAGCTATACCAGGTTAAACTCATAGCTAGGACCGCTTGTTTTGCCTTGTTTGATTTTTGACTCGTTTCGCGGTTCGAGATTTTTCTTGATATACTTAGCCCGAGTGATTGAGGTCGCGACGACCTTTATTTCTGTACCTTTACCTCTGTCGTTCGGGCGGTTATCAATTGTCTCCCCCTATACTTAAGGTAAAATATCCCTAAGTATAGACAAGAAGAGGAGACAATGGAGATGATCGAAAAGAATGAAGGAAACTCGGGGTGCGCCCCCCCTATACTTAGGACAAAGTACGTTCTAAGTATAGAAGACTGTCTACAAGGGGCGGCACCTTTTTGATAGATAAAGATGATAGCATAGGAAAAGAAGAAAAGAGGAAGAAAAGAGCTGAATTTGGGTATGAACAACTCGGGATGCGCATCCCCTCTATACTTAGGATAGAGTACATCCTAAGTGTAGCAATGATGAAAGGGATGGCATCAATTCGGTAGAAGAGGATAAAAGACATTGAAAAGAAGAAAAAAAGAAAAAGAAAAAGACAAAAAATCATTCAAAAATGTTTTGTTGTGCTTCGCTTTTCTCTGCTTCTTTGGAGATATTCAGCTCATCCTCATGGATTACTTGAACTGAGTCAACGACAGCCATGAATGTATCATGTTCAAGGTATGGCTTCAGAAGCTGTCCATTGACTACAAATGGCTGTGCGTCAGCTGACAAATTGGATATCAATACACTTCCGTTGTCACGCACCCGCCTAACCAAAAACGGCCCAGTCCATTTGCTCTACAATTTGCCTGGAAAGATCTTCAACTTTGCATCGAACAACCACACCTTTTGACCTGGATCAAAGGTCTTGCGACGGATATGCTTATCATGCCATGTTTTGACCTTCTCTTTGTACATCAGGCTGTTCATATGCATAATCTCTGAATTCCAGTAATCTGTTCAGATCCAGTTTTCTGTTCTTTCCTGCCTGTTTGGAGTCCAGATTACAGATGTTAATGGCCCATAAGGATTTGTGAATGAGTTCCATGGGCAAATGACATGGCTTGCCATATACAAGGCGATAAGGAGACATTCCCAAGGGTGACTTGTACACTGTTCTATAAGCCCAAAGAACTGAATCGAGCAGTTGAGACCAGTTCTTGCGATCCGGACGCACAAGCTTCTGTAAGATTGTCTTGATCTCCCTATTTGAACATTCAGCTAAGCCATTGGACTGCGGGTCTGTTTATGAAATGGCTACCCCCGTCAGATATGAGAATCTTGGGAATCCCGAACCGTGCTATGATGTGATCTCTCAAGAATCGACAGACAGTCCTACTATCGGCGGCCCGGGCGGGAATAGCCTCCACCCATCGACTGACATAATCGACAACAAGCAGAATATACTCATAACCCTGACTGTTAGGAAACATGCCCATAAAGTCGATGCCCCATGCGTCAAAGATGTCTGATATTTGAATGTATTTCTGAGGCATCGTGTCTCTCATTCCTATGGTTCCGCCCATCTTCTGGCAGTCAGTGCAGCATTTGACATACTCATCTGCATCTTTGAATAATGAAGGCCACCAGAGGCCACTTTGAAGAACTTTTGCTACCGTCCGTTTGCCTGAATGATGTCCTCCAGAATCTTGATCATGACATAAAGCGAGGACACTTGGAACTTCCTCCTGAGGAATGCATCTTCTCCAGATACAATCTACCCCCTCACGAAACAGATACGGGTCTTCCCACTGGTAAAAATGGATTTTAGACAAGAACCTGTCTATTTTCAATTTAGGCCAGTCCTGTGGGATTTTCTTGGCAACTAGATAGTTCACGATGTCCGCATACCAAGGAAGTGAGGCGACAGACAGAATTGACTCATCTGGAAAGGTCTCTGTGATCGGCTGCAGGTTCAGTTCAGGAGACTCTGGTTCAGGAAGCCTTGACAGATGATCGGCCAATACATTCTTTACCCCAGATTTATCTTTGATTTCCAAGTCAAACTCCTGGAGGAGAAGGATCCATCAGATGAGACGTGGTTTGGTGTCCTTCTTCTACTGTAAATACCGAATGGCCGAATGATCAGTGTAAATGATTACTTTGGACCCAAGGAGGTAAGATCTGAACTTTTCCAAGGCAAAGACTACCGCTAGCAGCTCCTTTTCAGTGACAGTGTAGTTTCTCTAGGCTTCATCGAGCGTTCAACTAGCGTAGTGGATCGCGAATGGTACATTATCTTTCCTCTGTCCCAGTACAGCTCCGATGGCATAATCTGACGCGTCGGTCATGATCTCGAAAGGCTGAGTCCAAATCGGTGGCTGTAGGACAGGGGCCTACGTGATGAGGTCTTTCAACTGATTAAAGGCAAGGAGCACAGGGTCATCTACAATGAATTCATTATCCTTGCCGAGCAACTCAGTCAACGGTCTAGCCAGTTTGCTGAAATCTTCGATGAATCGTCGGTAAAAACCGACATGGCCCAAGAATGAACGGACTTGCTTGATGTTTGTAGGTGGCTCAAGTTTGGAAATCACATCCACCTTAGCTGGGTCAACCTCCATGCCACGTTTCGAAACAACATGACCCAACACAATTCCTTCGGTCACCATGAAATTGCTCTTTTCCCACGAGAGCACAAGATTGACTTCACAGCACCTCCGCAGGACTTGGTCTAAATAATCCAGGCATCGATCAAAGGAATCCCCGTAGACCGAAAAATCGTCCATAAAGACCTCGAGAAAGTTGCCCACCATATCGGTAAAAACTGCAAGCATACACCTCTGAAATGTGGCTGGGGCGTTGCATAGCCCGAACGGCATCCGTCTGAAAGCATATGTGCCAAAAGGACATGTGAATGTGGTCTTCTCTTGATCTTCAGGAGCAATAGCAACTTGATTATACCCAGAGTATCCATCCAAGAAGCAGAAGTATTCCTTCACGGCCAATCTCTCCAAGATCTTGTCGATGAAGGGTAAAGGAAAGTGGTCCTTCTTGGTAGCGAGGTTAAGTCTTCTGTAATCCACGCATACTCGCCAAGAAGTGGGTACTCTGGTGGCAATCTCCTCTCCTTTGTCATTCTTTACAATGGTGATCCCTGATTTCTTGGGCACAGCATGCAGAGGGTTCACCCATTTGCTGTCGGAGATGGGATAGATAAATCCCGCATCACACCATTTCTGGATCTCTTTCATAACAACCTCCCGCATATTCGGATTTAGTCTTCTCTGTAGTTCACGAGAGGGCCTGCAATCTTCTTCCAGAAAGATGCTGTGCGAGCAGAGTGACGGATTGATCCCATGGAGATCGGATGTTCGCCAGCCTATTGCCTTGCAGTTGCGTTCAAGAACCTCCATCAGACGAGATTCTTGGTCTTCGGTCAGATGTGCATTGATGATGACCGGGTACATGTTCGGCTCTCCCGCAAGGAAGGAATACTTCATGTTGGAGGGCAAGGGTTTTAGCTCTGGCGGAGTCTGAGCGGCTTCAGTGGCAACCTCAGCTATTAGTACAGGTGGTGATTCTTTTAACTGTTCGGTGTCCACCATGATCTGTTCTGCTTCTTCTCTCAGATCCTGACAAAATTCCGCAATGATGTCATCTTCATCAGAAAATTCTTCAACCTTCGGCTCTTGGTTCTGAAGGCACATCACACCCACTGCCGTCTCTTGCAGCACATCAGTGAGTTCCTCATCCTGATCGATAAGGGGAAATTCGGCTGCGGTCTCCACTTCCTCCTCGGGGCAGAGGAATTCATGGGTTTCATTATCATCCAGGAATAGGTTGGTATCTTGAATTTCTGAAAGAAAGTCGCAGTCGTCAGCATACTCGATCACCTTTGCACACGATGTATATGTCTGTTCAGCTGGTGTTCCCTCAGGCAGGGTCTCTATTCTGATGATTTCATTGTCAGCCCCGAAAGTGATCTCTCCTGTCCCATAATTCACTACTGCGTTTGATGTCCGCAGAAATGGTCTTCCAAGTATGATTGGGGTAAGGAGTAATGGAGAAGGGACGTCCATATCTAGGACCACAAAATCGGCGGGGAATGACTTTCCTTGAACCGTGACGATCACGTCCTCCAACAGGCCTCTAGGCTGCTTGACTGACTTGTCTGCGAACTGCAGGATCATCTTTGTAGGCTTGAGGGGTCCTAGCCTGAATTCAGTGAGCAGCGAAGCTGGCATCAAATTGACAGAGGACCCGCTGTCGAGAAGCGTTCGTTCAAACTCCTGATTGAACATCTGACATCGTACGAGAGGTGCTCCCATGTCTGGCTTTTTATCCGGGAGATTGCTGATGGCGTTCACGGTGTCCATTGTGAGGATATGCTTTTCGGACTTGCCACCTTTGCTTCTGGAATTGTGGGGGTACGGCCCGCGCTTGGTCGTGCATGCCTCTTTCAATCCTTTCTTCATGGCTGGCATGTACTCAAGAGGTTTCATCAATGGCATATTCAATACTAAATTCTGAATGATTTCAATGATGGCAGGATTAGATAAAGCACTTTTCAAATTTTTCATTTTTTTGTGTTTTTTCATTGCTTTAGGAAAAGGGACATTTACAACATCTTCACCAATTTCATTCAAAACTGTGTCCGTATTGTTGTGTACAGGTAGATAACAAAAAGGAATGGATTCATCTACAATTTGTGGACCAAAAATTACAGGCTCGGCTTCAGGTGCTGACATTGGACTTACTACAGGTGTAGTGCTCCTCCTGTCAGGAACTGGCTGTAAGGCAGGTGCAGGCGTCTCCAATGCTAATTGATCTCCACCGAGGTTGATGCTATCTTTTTGGGTTTTTCTATTTTCTTCATTTTTTTGAGATTTTCTGCATGCTGGTGCTGCTCCCAAAATACTGCTCGGCCCTAGTGTTGGCTGAACTGACGACTCCCCGTCAGATGCAAGATGCTTTCCTTTCGCCGTCGCCGATGGCTGGAGTGTCCTACCGCTCCTGAGAGTAACAACATTAGATAAAAACAATTTGATTCACCTGATTCGGGTTGGACACTGCCGACTACCAGCTCCTTGCGTCGGAAGTTGTTCGGGTTGGCTTCAACCTGGGCTGGTATGACGGTTTTGGCTACCGTCAGGTCGTCGATCTTCTGGGTCATCTCAGCCATGTTCTTCATTAACTGCTCTAAACAGGTTAGAGCCGGATTAACCGGCACAATCTCAGAGGAGTCCCCCGGCTGGGGTCTAGAATGTTGATATGGCTGCTGAGATTGAGACTGATAACCTTGTGCAACTTGGTGAGGTGGAGGGTTGGAAGAATATGGTGCATTCTGCTGATTGTAGTGAGCAGCCGACTGCTGATGGTATCCTTGTCCACGATATCCGGACTGCTGAGGACCGTGCTGGTAATTCTGCCTCCAGGTGTTTCTGTGGGATGGAGGCTGGTATTGGTAGGAGTGCTGGAAGGGTCTCCCACCCTGCTGCTGCTGGTGGTAGAGCCTGTTGCCCATGTTCTGACCCTGAGAATGTCTCGGAGGACGGGTCAGCTGCGCTTCATTGTCCCATACGCCATTGATTTCCTGAAACATTGGCGGGGGTGGAGAGAACTGCTCAGAGTATGCTGGCTGGGGCTCCGGTTGATACACAACCATCTGTGTCTGGGGCTGCTGGGGCTGCTCCGGGGCCTGCACGTAGTACACGTGGTGGACAGGTTGGGGCTGCTGTGGAGTCGGCTGAGGGTGTTGCTGCATTGCGGGCTCCTTCTTCTCAGCATTCGGCTCGACAGAAGTGACACAGTGTTGCACATGTTTGCATTTAAGGCACGGATAAGCTGCTCCAGCTGTTGGGAAATCTGGTCAAGCTTTTCCAGACCCTGGGTCCTCTTCTCAATGACTGCCAATTTTTCAAGGTCTTGTGACCTCTTCTCAATGATATCCACCTTGGACAAGTGGCTCCCAATGATGCTCAGGTTGGAGCTCTCATCCTTGTCTTCAATGTGAGAAGCCATACTCACTGGCTTGCTGATGGCGGTTGGTGGCTTCATGTATACTCTGGACGAGGATTGGGCTGCTTCTCCTTCAGCCATTTCTTCGAAGACGTTCCATACCACGTCCTCGTCCTTGTTGAAATGTGAACCGCCGCAAGCTGCGTCTACAAGCTTTTGGCTCTCGAATGATAGCCCCCCAAAGAAGTGTTGTACGAGATTGGTCTTTGAAATGTCATGGTAGGGGCACTTCTCCTGAAGATCTTTGAATCTTTCCCACGCTTCATGGATCGTCTCGTGGGGATGCTGGCAGAAACTGGAGATCCGAGCGCGCATCTGATTCAATCGCCCGAGAGGATAGAATTTATGGAGAAATGCGGACTTCAGATCCTCCCAGGTCGTGACGACCTTCCCAAGATGGTCAACCCAATAGAGGGACTTGTCTTGAAGGCTAAAGGGAAACTCGGTCATCTTGACTACCCCCAAAGGAATGCAAGGGTAGTGAGCAATGGCACAGATGCAGCCAAATTTCTTGAGAAATATATACGGTTCCTCAGTGGTATTCCCGTGGAATGTGGGAAGCAGGGACAGAAATTGCGGCTTCAGCTCGAGGTGGGCATGCATACGTGGAACTTGGATCCATTTAGTGATGCGTCCCGCTCCTAGGTTGTATGTTTCTTTGAGCGTAGGCTTGGGCTGCGGTAGATCTGCTTCCGCTGCGTCGAATTCTGGTCTTCCCACTGAGAATTCATCTCTGACTTCTTCAAAATCAAGCTCTTGGTTTGGATCATTCTCCCTCCGGTCGTCTCTTGCATCGGCCCTCCTCCTCAGATCGTTCAGCATATCTTGGAAGGTAGTCTGGGCCAGGGCTTGGTTAGTCAACTGCTGCTGGATGGCTTGATTGGAAGCCAACAGTTGACTGTTTACGTCGTTTTGCGTGGTGTACTGCCCTTCCCCCAGATTGACTTCAGGTTCAGGTGGGGGTTGTGGTCCTTTTCCTCTCCCACCTGCCATCTCAGACTGAACTGGAATTTCTGACTCGTGATCGGGTGGAGAATCTGCATGACGGAGTAAACCCTGATCAGTATCTTCCTGAGCACCAGCTGTTGAGATGAATCTGAGATTAAGGTCAATCCCAGAATGTTGTGAATGGAGCATATGATATTGACTGAAATCGATCTCCATCCACAAGGGGTTATTTCGGGGACAAGAGTAATCCCGGTTTAGCTGAAGGGGAAGAGCTAATTCGGGTTGCGAGTCCATCCCGAATAGGGATTTATTGGAGAAAGGCAAGCATTGAATGAAGCGAGAATAGGGGAGTCCACGGAGACATTCGAAAGATCCGAATTAACTTCTCGGAGATCACCCATCTTTATTGCAGATGTTGCCGGCACGGAATCGATGTGGGCGTCGGCGAGGTCCTGACTAAACCATCCGTGTGACGTCATCTTGAGAAGGCCAAGAGGACAAGATGTTGGATGAAGAGCACGATGGTAAACAAGAAATAAAAGGATTGCAAAATAGTAGAAGGCTCACAATGAGCAAGGGTCAAGTAGAAAGAGAACAAAATTTGCGCAAAGGCGCGATATTTTTGATCTTGACCTAAATGCAACTAGCAAGCAAACACAAAGCAAGGGGATTCACCAACTCAACACGTGAAGTCGTGAAGGTTCGGCTTTTATCTTTGTAATTTTTATCTCGAATTCAGGAAGTTATCTTTTAACGAGTCCTTAGAGTGCCACGCCTATAGGAGCGAGAGTACTGCCGGAAAAGTATCCCGTACTTGTCCTCCCCCTGTGTTGAAGGATATTGAGTATCCTTAAGCGCATCACGGAAGCGTGTCGATCGCATCGTATGCAATCGGAGCAACTAGTCGTACTAGATGCTAGATGCAGCGAAAATTAAAATTTTAACTTTAAAGATGAAACCACATGATCACGAGAACACTTCTCGGATCGTTTCATCAAACCACAAAGTACAAGGAATACCTCTTGAAGCGTGGTTGTGATCGCGAGATCCCAAAGTAGAGATCCTCCTATCTTAAGTCCGATCCACGAAGAACGCACTTGCGGGCGCGATGATGAGTCACGTTCCTTCCCGCAATCCTCGATGAAGATCCAAGCGATGGCTCCCCCGATTTCGTCAAACGAAATCCGTCGTCTTCCTTTAGAGTAAGAAACTCCAAAGAAGATGGAGATCCACGAGTCGTCGAAGAAGAAGCCGAGAGTCTCTCCTTTCTCAACACAAAGTGGACGGCCACTTAATGGAGAAGAGAAAGAGAGAGAGGGTGAGAATGAGAAAGAGAGAGAGAGAGAGTTGTCACTTTGTACAACTCTTAATGATGTACCATGGAGAGGCTACCCTAGCCCTCCTTATATACTAGTTTAGGATCCAATGGATCTCAATCCATGGGACACATGGATCCAAGGGATATGCTTGGTCCATGATAAATCAATGGCTATGATTTGTTGTTGATTAAAAAGCAACAACATCAATTTAAATATAAATTAACTAAGAGATAATATGATAAATGTAATGGAGCCAACCACCCTCCTAAAAAGGGGGGGCGTCACCCATGAACCATTCATGGGTGACGCCACCTATGAAGGTGGTTATTGCTCCATTTTATTTATTTAATTATTCCTTAATTAATCACAAAAAATATTCACAAAAATAATTCTAAATTAATTTGTGAATATTTCAATCATGCCATTGAATATTATGTGAATCATATTCACAACCCAAACTAGTTAGTAAATTGCATTTCCAATTAATTAACAAATGTGAATCCAATCCACATTATTAATTAACAAATGCTATTTACATAAATTCTCTCTCTTATTATATGTATATTATAAATCATATTTATAACACACATATATCATGGATAGTGTTATCCACATTCTCTTAATCTTTGATAATTAAATCTCATTTAATTATCTTAGATAATCATTTTCACAATATGAATCATATTCATATTTAAGCTTGATAATTAAATCACATTTAATCATCAAGTCCTTGCTTGGATATACATTTCATCAAAAGAACTATTCTTGAACCCTTTCAAGAATAATGTGCTTTCTCCGCAGATACTTGGAGATAAGGACAGGGCGATTGTATTATTCCACGTATAGTGACTTGGATGTTGAGATCTCATCTCAAATCCAGATCTTACGGACCTCCCACAGATGCTTGATTAAATCAAGACCGCAAATCCAATCTTCTCATTGGATCTGAATCTCATTCAGACCAATGTCCAACACTTGGACTAAGATCGGATTGCTTCTCTACTGAAAGGAGTCACTAAAATCCAGACCTGTTTCATCACTCCCTCGGAATGGAAGCGTCATGGATATACAATCGTTTATGATCACATCACCCTTCAGGTATTCCCAATACCTGTACATCCTGCATACTGGAAGACCCATGGTCAACCCGAAGATCAAGATCTATTTTACACTGTCTTCTTCAGGGTTTGATCACTAAGTTTCTCATTTGATCATTGGGATTTGGTATCGATCATATACTTTCCAAAAGCATATATCATACCTAGGTCTTGATCATATACTTTCCAAAAGTATATATCAAACCTACAAATTCAGTCAAGCTTCCAAAGCGAGACGACCCTGCACGGAATTTGATTCTTCCCAATATCTCATGAGTGAGCTCATGTCTTCCGGATCAGTAGTGAACCTGTATGATCCCTTTGAGAGATCGTATTACTCATATGCCCTTATATGCACACCAACGCGCCGGTGTATAGACCTTGGTTAGGTCATCAACCTATTGGTCTGTCAAATGTACATACTCAGACATATAGCAATACATCTGTCTCCGGTCAGAGGATGCGTGCCTATGCTGTGACAGCATTCAACATAGGACTTCGGTTATCTCGATCTCGTTAAGTCAACTCTTTGACCTAACTAATCTGACACCTCCGAATCTCTATTCCTATGCAGAGGACCTGCATCAAGAGGTCGGTCAGATATCAACCTATGTGAGAAAGGATTGCCATCTCCTACTCAGGCTGGAGATCACATCTTAATAATCATTTGACGGTGCTTGATGAGTCCTCAATCTAACCCTTTAGATATTCATCCAAGCACCAGCCTCTATGATTCAATAAGTGAATCAACAGCTGTATGATCATTAAGATAGCCATGGTACATAACCCTAATTGTACAGAGGGACCTATTATGCAAATTATTTATTCTTCATTTCAGATCAGGGAATGATATTCGCAATAACATTTATTGCATAATGGCTCGCCGTGGGCTCACATGTCCAACAATCTCCCACTAGCCCAAAGAGCCATTAATGGGCTAATCATTTAATCCACACTCATGTGACAATCATATGCTATTTAGAAAAATAGCTAGGTAAGCTGATCAGTCACTCTGTTCCCAAAAGACTATGCCAAGTCCTTTTACGGCACTTGCATATCCCTAGGTAACAGTGCTCGCATCCAATGCGAATGTTGCATCTAATGCAACCAATACTCAATCTAGTCAAAGCAGTTATAGTGTCTTTGACACTATTGCTTAATAACCAGTATTTCCATAATCCTTATCAGAATACCCTTATTCCTGGAGATCACTATCTCTCAAGGTATCCACAGTTAAGACCTTTTAGATCTCTATCTATAAAGGCTTAAGCTTTTGAAGATAAGACTTAGATATCACTATCTCTAAAGCCTTGTCATCTTTGAAGATATTGTTATTACTGCAATCAAGTGTTCCTTTTCCATAGTAGGATTAGTAACAGTTTACTACTCCCACTGCATGGCAGATGTCTGGCTTTTGTACACATCTAGCACACACTTAGCTTCTCGTAACTGATGCACAAGTGCAAGCAGTTCTAGCATTCACTTCCTCAACTCTTTGAGGTGCTATCCCTTTAGATAGGTCAGTACCAAATCTCAAGGGAAGGAAGCCTTTCTTGAAATTTCCAGGAATGGAATATGTCCAAGGTGTACTACAAATGTGACAGTCCCAATACCCTCTTTTCTTTGCTTCTGAACAACTTCAGAACTAAGATCTAAGAGGTATTCTTGAGATAATATCTCAAGGTATGGAATAGCCAGATCATAAAACACTTATTATCATCCTTATATCATTCCAAATGATTAGGATATTATCTACATTTAGCACGATGAACACAATGGCACTCCCACTAAGCTTCACATGGTACATCAAGATTGTATTTGAAATCATAACATTTATAATTTCATCAAATCTTATGTTCCAACTTCAAGAAGCTTATTTGAGTCCACAAATGGATTTCTTTAGCTTTCACACCTTACTTTCCTCAACCATGAAGCCCTGTGGCTACTTCATGTGAATATCCTCAGAGAGGTATTCTTAGAGGAATGCAATCTTGAATTACATCCTGAAGATGCAATAGTCAAGTTGTGTAGCTAAGGTTAGCAATATTCTGATGATTTTAAGAATGCTTACCGAAGAGCAAGCCCCATTGCAAGCAATGTCTTCTCCTCCGGTATGTAGCTCATGGCTACGAACCGAGCTTTGAAGGTCTCTACCTTCTCATCAGGTTCCCTTTCTCTTGAAGATCCATTTACACCTTAATGGGTCTAACCCTTATAGGTGGATCCTCGAGGGTCCATATACAACACTTGTATATGAAGTCTACTTTAGACTTTATTGCTAATATCCGTCATTCCATGCCATGATCCTTAGGAGCTTCATCACATGAAGTGCGATCACTCTCAGACTTAACTGACACATAGAATGCATCCTCAAACTCATTTGAAGAGGTATTAATGTTTCATCTTTAATTATCCTTTTAGTTTCCGATTTCAGGAGCCTCATTGTCATCTCAAGATTAAATGAGTTCCTTCACTTCATTTTCATCTTGATTCTCAAGAATCTTAATCCTCCAAGAATCACATTCTCAGAGATGAGATCTATTAAGAATCTCAAGGTCATAAAGTAGGTATCCAATACCATACTTTATTTTCCTAATGAAGTAGCACTCTCAAGTGCTAGATTCCAGCTTACATCCATGGAACCTTATTAAGGATATATATTGTAGTCTCTACTACACATATATACTTGGAAACTAAGGGATAATTATGCTAAAATTCATCATTGACTAAATCATGTCACACATGATCCAATTGTATCTCCCTACAACTCTATTGAGTTCAGGTTTATCAGGAGGAGTGAGATAGAAATGATATTCATATCTCCATAAGGTATTCTTTGAATTTTATCTAATAGGTACAAGCTACCTAGGTTAGATCAAATTCATTTCATCTTTCTTCAAACTTTGGTTCTAAACCAAAATTGTGAAATCTTTGAACATTTCAAAGGTTTCTCAGGTGAAGAGAAGAAATCTCATATCATACATAATCATCAATAGATATCACATTTCCATAATGTTTACTATGATATAGATGATCTACATACATCAATATGTATGAGATCTTGAATACCTCGACATCTAACACCATTCCCAGATAAGGGTGTATTGGACATTTTACTTTGAATACAATATTCATAAGTATGTATGATTTGAAATTTTAGACATTCTAAAGTTTCATATCTTACTAGTCTATTGATCACATCAGCAGACATATGTCCAAGACTTGATGCCAGATCATTGTCAAATGATCTTCATCCTCCTATTGACCTTATAAGGTTTGATTTTTAGTATTAGAAATCTCAATGAACCATTCATTAATTTTCTAATTTTTGTGGAGTCCACTAGATGTTAGATTACTATCTGAAATATTTCCATCATAACTCTTTATGATAGTTCTATCTCAGAATTCATGTTTATTTCCAACATTTAGAAACAAACAATGAGGGTATTCTAATATCTAGGTCATAGAGACATTCTCTAAGACTAAGGGCTCTCCCACTGAGAATATGAAGTCCATCTATCCAACAGAGATTGGTGCAACAATTACATCAATATCCATGTAGATGACTACTAAACCTTAAGATCAAATTTCTAATCTTCTAATATGTATATGCAACCAATTGCAATTGTCATTAGAAGATTGGGATACAATTGTCAGACTTTATCTTATGAAATAAGAAAGTCAGAGTCAATGATTTATGTAGATTATTCTGATGCTCTATCTGAGTCCTTCGCTAAGGATTTTAGATAGACTTGATAGTCATACTATCAACACATCAACATATTGCAGTATTGGCATTCATCCAACTCTTTGGATGTGATATGGAAGTCACAGAAGTAGGTCAACTCTTTGACTTTCCTTCTTACTCGGGTCCGACCCATGCTTCCACTGTGCTCTCTTAATATATAAACAACCATTGCTTAAGACTAAGGATCTCTTATGTTAAATTCAAAAGAATTCAATGTAAGAGCATTTCAACATTTATACATGCTTCATTAAATTCATACAATATGAATATTATGAAGCTTCACGAATGACCAGAGTATAGACAGTAGAATGATGACACTCATCATATCTACATACATCTTAACTCTTAGACTTAGGTTCAGGTAGGTATTCAAACATTTTGAATACATCATCTCTTTCGAGCCACCATTCTGCATAATACAGAGAACCATGTCATTCATGATTAAATGTCTAGAGCACATATGTATGCCAAAATATCTTCTTTTATTTTATAAGGATTATTCGACAATTACGATCACCATCGACATGTCACTTCCAAAGTACACTCGATGAAGGATCAAGACTATAGAGACATACAAACCCTAAGGTGATGTCTTATTGTCTTATTTAATTGCCCTTCCTCATTATGTTGAGGGGACTTGCACACTGCAACCACATACATTATGTGTCCAATTGCAAGTACAATATCTGGATCATGAGTCCAATCCAAGATATTTTTACTGGTTATCATTGAGTATAACATTGAGTGGGTTTAATGAAGGATTATCTGAAATAAGAAATTTGCATAAGTGTATATATAATATATATATACATGTTTTACTTTGATTTAGGAATTTTTATATCAAAGTTGTCTTGCCTTGTCAACACTGAAAGTTCATTCCCTTAATTACTTTCAATGTAAGAGATATTCTTACCATTGTATCTCTAGCAAGATCTGGGATCTCCTTTCCTATCTTTGTCGCATCCCAATAATATGAGAACTTACGACTCCAATAAAAAGAAGCGGGAACTCATTCCGCCTTGCAAGTCCAACTTGCATTCCCAATTCGGTCTTTAACACCCGGGCCCACCACCCCTAAGATGATGTTGACCCGTTGCTAATTGAACCAACCGTCAACAGGATTAGAACTCGCTATGCGCAATCCAATATCGCCCCAATAATATGAGGACTCGATATTGGGGTCACTACGCATACGACCTTACTCTTTCGAGAAGCAAAGAGCCCGATCCAGATGCGCTTGCATATAGGATCTGTCACTTCGGACAGGCGTCTCCTACATACAATCCCTGGCGACGGAACCCTTCGCCTTGACGGGAGACCATGGATGTCACTTATGTGATCCTCCACCTCATATTCAAATTGTAATTAATTATCGTGAATCATATTCACATAATTAATTCTTCCAAGGGAAATACACATCTATTCAAAATAGAGTGTTTATTGGATATAATTAATTTAATCATATTAAATTAATCATTAATCCAGTCATCAATCAACAAACATGTCTTTTACTTGAATAGTAGGTATATACTCAAAGTACGTATTATTCGAATTTTAATAATTAGAAAAATACATATTGTCTGTCTCCGGTATTATACAGTCCCTACCCGCTGTCATGGCCAGTACCGACGAGAGTGGGACGGACCACATACGTTGCAACCCGCGACCCCAATGCTCTCCGACTAGGCACCACATCCGCCTCGGGAAAGGATAATACCAGATAGACCATCATGTACTTTGAGATGTTCATCGGTTTTTCAACCGAAATTATACCATATAATATACATCAAAACATTTTTGATTATAAGGAGATTTGCTAGACAAATCCCCAATCCTATTCAAGCAAAAGAGTTTTTCATGTAAAAGTTGTCCTACAACAATTGTAGGATAAACTATAGTTTTCATGAAGGCAATGTTTGTTGATGAACCAATGATCAAGATCTAATATCTCATCATTGTGGTTTAGGCAATTGTCATTCAATGAAATAATTATTTCTTTAAATATTTCACAAATATTTATCACTAATTATTCCAGAAAATTAACAATTAATTTTCATCATGATAATTGAATGACATATCACAAGGTTCAAGATCAAGAAATTGTTAATTTCCAGCAGTGACCCCCAATCACTAAAATTAACTTATCTTGATCAATATAAATCTAAAAAATGCAAACTCAGTTTCCAAAGAATGCCTATTTGATTTATTAAAGAACCCAAGTGATAATTCACGCATTTCAAGGCGGATTAAAACCGTAATCATCTCATTAATTACGTTCAAATCCGCAGTTCCCGCAACAGTGAATATAGTCATATTCAAAAAGCCATATCATGAGCAAATGAAGTCCAAATTTAGTAAACTCAAGTCCTATGGTTTCCTTGTTTAATGGGGAACAAAATCCAATTGAAAATTTCGTGTTTAACCATTTTAAACAGAGCTGAAAAATTCAATTTTACAGAGGTGCGAAAATTGAAATGCAGTAAAAATTTCGCAACCCTTTCAAGAACCAAATCGTCTAAGGTGTATGGATCATATCCAAAACCTGATAAACCTGGCTCTGATACCACTTGAAGGATATTGAGTATCCTTAAGCGCATCACGGAAGCGTGTCGATCGCATCGTATGCAATCGGAGCAACTAGTCGTACTAGATGCTAGATGCAGCGGAAATTAAAATTTTAACTTTAAAGATGAAACCACATGATCACGAGAACACTTCTCGGATCGTTTCATCAAACCACAAAGTACAAGGAATACCTCTTGAAGCGTGGTTGTGATCGCGAGATCCCAAAGTAGAGATCCTCCTATCTTAAGTCTGATCCACGAAGAACGCACTTGCGGGCGCGATGATGAGTCACGTTCCTTCCCGCAATCCTCGATGAAGATCCAAGCGATGGCTCCCCTGATTTCGTCAAACGAAATCCGTCGTCTTCCTTTAGAGTAAGAAACTCCAAAGAAGATGGAGATCCACGAGTCGTCGAAGAAGAAACCGAGAGTCTCTCCTTTCTCAACACAAAGTGGACGGCCACTTAATGGAGAAGAGAAAGAGAGAGAGGGCGAGAATGAGAAAGAGAGAGAGAGAGAGTTGTCACTTTGTACAACTCTTAATGATGTACCATGGAGAGGCTACCCTAGCCCTCCTTATATACTAGTTTAGGATCCAATGGATCTCAATCCATGGGACACATGGATCCAAGGGATATGCTTGATCCATGATAAATCAATGGCTATGATTTGTTGTTGATTAAAAAGCAACAACATCAATTTAAATATAAATTAACTAAGAGATAATATGATAAATGTAATGGAGCCAACCACCCTCCTAAAAAGGGGGGGCGTCACCCATGAACCATTCATGGGTGACGCCACCTATGAAGGTGGTTATTGCTCCATTTTATTTATTTAATTATTCCTTAATTAATCACAAAAAATATTCACAAAAATAATTCTAAATTAATTCGTGAATATTTCAATCATGCCATTGAATATTATGTGAATCATATTCACAACCCAAATTAGTTAGTAAATTGCATTTCCAATTAATTAACAAATGTGAATCCAATCCACATTATTAATTAACAAATGCTATTTACATAAATTCTCTCTCTTATTATATGTATATTATAAATCATATTTATAACACACATATATCATGGATAGTGTTATCCACATTCTCTTAATCTTTGATAATTAAATCTCATTTAATTATCTTAGATAATCATTTTCACAATATGAATCATATTCATATTTAAGCTTGATAATTAAATCACATTTAATCATCAAGTCCTTGCTTGGATATACATTTCATCAAAAGAACTATTCTTGAACCCTTTCAAGAATAATGTGCTTTCTCCGCAGATACTTGGAGATAAGGACAGGGCGATTGTATTATTCCACGTATAGTGACTTGGATGTTGAGATCTCATCTCAAATCCAGATCTTACGGACCTCCCACAGATGCTTGATTAAATCAAGACCGCAAATCCAATCTTCTCATTGGATCTGAATCTCATTCAGACCAATGTCCAACACTTGGACTAAGATCGGATTGCTTCTCTACTGAAAGGAGTCACTAAAATCCAGACCTGTTTCATCACTCCCTCGGAATGGAAGCGTCATGGATATACAATCGTTTATGATCACATCACCCTTCAGGTATTCCCAATACCTGTACATCCTGTATACTGGAAGACCCATGGTCAACCCGAAGATCAAGATCTATTTTACACTGTCTTCTTCAGGGTTTGATCACTAAGTTTCTCATTTGATCATTGGGATTTGGTATCGATCATATACTTTCCAAAAGCATATATCATACCTAGGTCTTGATCATATACTTTCCAAAAGTATATATCAAACCTACAAATTCAGTCAAGCTTCCAAAGCGAGACGACCGTGCACGGAATTTGATTCTTCCCAATATCTCATGAGTGAGCTCATGTCTTCCGGATTAGTAGTGAACCTGTATGATCCCTTTGAGAGATCGTATTACTCATATGCCCTTATATGCACACCAACGCGCCGGTGTATAGACCTTGGTTAGGTCATCAACCTATTGGTCTGTCAAATGTACATACTCAGACATATAGCAATACATCTGTCTCCGGTCAGAGGATGCGTGCCTATGCTGTGACAGCATTCAACATAGGACTTCGGTTATCTCGATCTCGTTAAGTCAACTCTTTGACCTAACTAATCTGACACCTCCGAATCTCTATTCCTATGCAGAGGACCTGCATCAAGAGGTCGGTCAGATATCAGCCTATGTGAGAAAGGATTGCCATCTCCTACTCAGGCTGGAGATCACATCTTAATAATCATTTGACGGTGCTTGATGAGTCCTCAATCTAACCCTTTAGATATTCATCCAAGCACCAGCCTCTATGATTCAATAAGTGAATCAACAACTGTATGATCATTAAGATAGCCATGGTACATAACCCTAATTGTACAGAGGGACCTATTATGCAAATTATTTATTCTTCATTTCAGATCAGGGAATGATATTCGCAATAACATTTATTGCATAATGGCTCGCCGTGGGCTCACATGTCCAACATGTGTAACCTATAGTCTGCACTTTTTAAGGTCCTTGTAACCCTTCCTTGATCCCTACTCATCCAAAGAAATAGAGAAAGGAAGCCAATAGGCGGAACCAATACTTCGGAACTCGCTCGCAACGGAATCACCCGTAAGCGTGCAAGAACCTACTCGGACGCAAGACGATGAGACAGACACCCCCGTGAAGGCGTGGCCTAGGCTCGATACTTCGGACGAGGTCGATGCTCTGCACAATAGAGAGTCACCAATGTTGACCAAGCCCCACTCGTCCACATACGATAGAAGCGCCAATACTTCGAAAATCCAGGCGATACACAAGGCAACCACAGACTGGGTTTTGGGCTCTAATCCTTACGAAGCACTCTGCTCACTTGGAAGGAGACCTTCCCATGCAACCTGAATACAAGTGAGGGTGTGACTCTCCCCAAGCAATGAGTTCAATTACCAATTTTATTTAGGTCAAAGTTTTCTTAGCAGTCCCTTTTTTAAATTTTTTTGTGTTATCACTTCTTGTGAGTGATTTCAAACAAGCGCCTAACGTTTTTGTATTTTCTTTATCCTACTTTGTCCAAAAACAGAGGGAGAATAGAGTCGGAAAAGCCAATACAAGTCGGCACCAAGATGGAAATCTCACCTTTGTGCCTAAATGATGGATGCAAAGTAAGAAGACTTACAGCGAATCCCAGCTCTCTCCATGCGGGATGCAAAGCAGAATTTGTAAACCTAACTACATGCCGTATGCAATGCGGAAATCGTCCTAAGATAGGCAACTGCTAGCGTGAAGAACAACAAGTCAATCACCAATCCTCGATCCTAAGAGTCCGGTCTAGACCCGCCCTCCTCTTCTCGACACATCGAGTTCAGGAGTAATGCTTGATGGGGAGGGCTCGCGGCGCGGCGGATCTAAGAAGGTGAGTTAACTGTTTAATTAAACTAAGTCCAAATACGATCTATAGGTACATGCAAAGGTTATTAGTGTGTTTGGAACTAATCTAATCGATCAAGCAAAAGCCTAGATCTAAGGGCTCAATCCACAAAAGAAAGTGAAAATGAAATCAAAACCGGCAAATGACAGTCGAGAAACACGAAGAAAACAACGGTGAGCCTCCGGGTGAACAAACACCCGGAAATTAGGCCCGAAGTGTCCGAGTGTCCAAGTCTTGTATTACTACAAATTAAACAAATAACTCTCTCTCACAAAAATGAAAAGCAACTCTCTCTCTATCTCTCCTGCTCTCTCCTACCGGCTAGGGTAAAATAGCCGGCTCCCCCTCCCAAGGATGCACAGGATCCCCTAGACGATCCTCCTCGGTCAGCGGTCCCTCGCAAGAAAACAAGAGAAGTGTCAGACAGTTCAAAACAAATTATGCAAGAAAAGTAAATAAGCAAAAATGGCTAAGTAAATAAAAGACACCAAGGTACTCTACAAGCCGATGCTCCCCGGCAACGGCTCCATTTGAAAAACGATAAGGCGAGAGCCGCTAAATAGTGGTCTGACAACACAGACTCACTATCGCTGATGCGACTACTCAAGCCTCTTCGTTTGTCAACAATTAACCCACAGAATCAATAAAGCAATCAATAGAAAGGATTAAAATTTATTATACCCTACTAACAATGTACAGTGGCAAGCAAGTAGGGGTCGAACACAGGAAGCAAGGGTGTAGAGTATAGACAAAAAATCCAAATGTAGGTCTAATGAACCACTTAGCCAATTTAATTTTTTGTGGGTTTTTAAATTTTAATTTTTATATTTTCTTTTTTTTTTAATTTTTAATTTTGTATTTTGATTTTCTTATTTTCTGATTTTTATAATTTTATATTTTATATTTTTTTCTTTTTTTTATATTGGAATATATAAGCTATATAGCAAAGGAGGTGACCAAATATTCATAAAAATATGCAAAAATGGGCAAAAATTCAGAAATGAGATCTTTTTGGTATTTTTACAATTTTTTTACTGTTTTTGTGATTTTTGGTTATTTTTCAAACTATTTTTGGTATTTTTAAACTCTGAAATAAACCAAAACAGTGAAGAGGTTGCTGGCTGGGGTTAAAATGGGAACTAAAAATATCAGGCAACCAGCAAAAATTTTCAAACTAATTTTAAAATAAAGATAATAGAAACAGGAAGCTACAGAACTTGAGTTTACACTTTTTAGAGTTTTCTACTATTTTCTAGATTTTTTTGATATTTTTAAGTATTTTTGAATTTTTAAGGTTTTTCTTTTGAGATTTTTAGTGATTTTTGGACTGAAAATAGAGTAGGTCAAAACACGCAACAGAGAATATTTATGGAATTTTTTAAGGCCTTTCATTATTTTTTTGATGTTTTCTAAGCTAAACAGTGCTGAAACCACATGTTTTCGATTTTTAATAAATACAAAAATGCAATAAAATTAAAAACTAAAAATGTAGCGAGAAAGTAGAAGTAAACAGGAGCTTAAACCTAATTTTTTAGAATTATTGGCAACTAAATGAGGCGTGAAATGAATAGCTCAAGCATACAAAAAATCCTAAGCCTGGCAGGGGTATAAATGCAATTTGATAAACATCCAGAGGCTCAGATGCAAATTTCACCAAAAAGACACGTGCAGAACACATGATATCTCATTCACAAGGGCATAATTGTAATTAATGAAAACCGGCTAGGCATACATGCAATTATTCCAAAAAAACATATTCAATTAACTACGCACAGGGATATAATTGCAAATACCTAAAAGTTCAGGACAAAATATGCAAAATACCCAAAAGTCACGCGCCCCAGTCACATGAGGTGACGTGGCGTGGACTAAAGTGCAAATAGTGAAAGTGCGAGGGCCTAAGTGCAATTATTACAAAAGTTTTTAAACTTGAAATAAAGGTTCTAAGACTAAAACATAAATACAAAAAGGCGTGGGTCGAAGATGCAAAATACCCACTAGATCGATCGTGCGGCTGATGGAGATTCACTTGGACACGTGGCGGGCATCGGACGGCTGGTACCCCTTTGTCCTGGGCGGCTGAGATCAGATCCTCGATGAACGATCGGACGGCTGGGGGCCCCTGGCGATCGGACGGCGTACGTGGCGACTGGAGGCGGGTCTTGATCGAAAGGCAGGGGGAGGTTCACGAAGAACACCTCCCCGGCGAGCTTCGGGCGACGATGGCGGCAGACACACGGCCGCTCCGGCCCCCGGATCAAGGGCAAAAGGATCCTGAGGCCCTTCCGCGTCCGATGGTGACCTCCGGCGAAGCGGAAGCGACGTGGGATGCTCGGACGGTGAAGGCGACCTGGGTGGCTATTCCTGGAGTCGTCGATGGTCGAGGGAGCCGTCTCTTGGGCTCTGACCTGCAAGATGAGGTGCGCAAAACCCATGCGAACAAAAATGTGGTCTCGGGTGGTTCGATGGAGGCGGAGGATGGCTCGGGCGTGTAGCTCCGGCGAGCGGCGGAGAGGGGAGCTCGGGCGACTCGATCTGGGCGAGATCGAGGTGAAATGATTGGTGGAGCGGAGCGATGGAGTGAAGGGGAGAAGGATGGAGGTGACAGGCGGTCGGATCGAGGTGTGTGGCGACCGGAAATGATGGGCGGAGCTCAGCTCCGCCGTGGGTTCGATCAAAGATTCACGACGAATAGTGCAAAGGGAGTCTAAACTACTCCTAGTCTACGCTATCCTACGCTTAAGCTGCAAGAAAATGGAAAGAAAAGAGGAGGAAGCTCACCAGAGACGACGGGCTGGAAGGCGTGGCAGAGCTCCGGCGAGGGGACGAATCTCTTCGATTCGACGCCAAACGCTTCAAACCCAGGCTCGATTCGACGCCTGCTGTCACCAGGAACACGAAGGGCTAGGGTTTTTGAAGGTGGAAATGGCGGAAGAAGGATTAAAATTTGAATTGAAGACAGGGGTCTTCTTTTGTAGGGTTGACGAACGTCGTGAAAGATGAGGGTCCAACGCCTCGATCGATGGTCCTCGACCCAAGGAATCACCTAGGCGCGATTCACCATTGATCGAGGCGCAAAAATGCAGAAGACATCGACACGATTTGGTGCAAGGTTGAACCTAGAAAATGGCGAGAAGATGAGACAAAAGCGCATCTGACAAGCCTAGAGGAGGAGGCCAGACAGTTGACCGAGGTCAACTGTCAGACCAACCTGGTTGGTCCACGTGGACCAACCAGGAAAAATCCTCAAAAATTGATTTCAAAAATCAAAATAAAATAGTAAATAGACGAATTTCATTTTGGTTAAAAAATAAAAAATGTTTATTAATTTAAGAAGTATTTTATTATGAATTTTAATTATTTTTATGAAGTGTATATTTACAAGTTCCTTTTATACCCCTTATAGGTACAAATACCTATATATTTAAGTATTTTAATTTTTTTTCATGTTTTTAATTAATTTATTTTTGATTATTAATTTATATATTTATAATATCCTTTTATACATGTAACTATATTTTTATTTTATTTTATTGATGTGTTTTGTATATTTAATAAAATATAAGTATGTATAGGTATGTACATAGGCATAATACCTGTATGATCTATATGTGTTTATTTTTATTTTGAGTTTTCTTTGCATTTTTATTCTGATTTTAATGTACATAATTATTATAAGTAATATTTGAAAGATTATAAAAATATAAAATTATAAAAATAATGAATAAATAATAAATTGAATATTTTAATCTGTACAAGTATACAAGGTGGGTCCAAAACTCAACTTTCAAACCGCCGCTCCGCCAAATGCGAAACCACCGCAATTAAATAGCTTATTTTCTTCTATATACAATTAAAGGTGAATTTGCTGCATTTGGAGTTTTCAGTTGTGAGATACGGGTCTAGGAAGTTGGGATTATGGATTTTTATTCAGACCATAACTTTTTATCTGTATATTATTTTTCAGTGAAATCAATTTTGTATTTTTATTTATTTAATTATCTACAACTTTCATGTAAAAAGTTGCTTTATTTTATGTATAAAAAGTGGAACCAAAAATAGGTCCCAAAATGAATAAAGAATGAATAAAATAAAAGGTATTTGTGTTATATTTTAGCCCTTATCTCCCCCTACTTTATTCCTTGTCGACCTATTCATCAAGATGCCTAGGTCTCGGGGTTTCGGGTCATAAAATATTTGCAATATTTTATTCTTTTTCTTTTCTCTTCTTTATTCTATAATTTTGACTTTAAAAACCGCATTTTATACAATATTTACATACATATGCATGAATGCTAAAATACATGAATTAGCTCTATTTATACGCATTTACTAGGGTTTTTAAAGCCAAAATGATTGAATAAAGATGATGAAACGTAGCTTCATCAGCTGCCCCTGGAGCCGCCATGTGTTTCCCCCTTTACCCCCATTATTCCATTTATTATTATTATTATTATATTTTTTATTGCCACATGGTATCTTGTACGCCCTTCAATCCTGGGCCCATCCAGCGCCCCAAGACCCTCCCCCTTGCTTTGCATCTTGTGGATCCTCCTTTGTCCACGATCATTCTGCCTCCCTCCACCAACAACCATAACACCCATGAGCTCTGTTTCCTTTGCGATAATTTCACCCTGAGCTCTTCCCTCAAATACGAACCACAATCCACTTTGTCCTCATCCACTGATACTCCACCATCAAGAGAGAGGGAGTTGAGAGGTAGCTAGTGATAGCAGTGATCTCCTTTGGCGATATCCAGAGGGCCTTCACCCCTCTGTTGTTGCACCTTTTCACAGCCAAGATCATCGCAGTGCCGACGACTCAAGCAAAGATCAAAGACAGTCTCGTATAGGTATCTTCTACCCCAGTCGAACGACCTCCACCAGTCTTAGGTAGATTCTATTACTTCTTCTCCTCTTCTTCTTCTCCTTTCTTTTTCTTTATTCTTCCTCTGTTCTTCTCCTCCTCTTGTTCTTCCTATTCTCCTTCGATCTTTTCGACACCTCGACCCTTCAGCCACTATATGCTCTACCGCTTCACTCTCCGCGACGGTCAATTCCACTACCTCATGCATACACATGGCGCCTCAGGCACTTGAAGCTCAGTCACCACCCGAGCCTTCCATCTACACGTGAGTTGCATGTGTGTGTGGGAGGATGTTGTGACCAAGCCCCTACGCTTCATGATAATTATGAAGAAGACCCCCAGTGACCAAGCTTATGTACTATACATGCTCGTTGAGGAAAAATTTCAAAATGATCCGCACGGGATTGGGTAATTATTTGTAGGTCCATTTCGTTCAGTATTTTTTATTTGTAACTTGTATTTATACCCTTGTCTTTGCATGTTATTTTGAACCTTCAATCATCATCATATTTTTATTCCAAAAACTGCATGTTGTAGAATAATTAATTCTTTACCATTTGATGAAATGAATGTATTTTTGTGGCCTAAGGACCAAAGGAAGAGGGAGACTATCGAGTGAAAAGGTCTCCACTGGATATCGATGGTTAGTCTCGGACCTAATCCATCATGAGATAGTAGGGTATATAGATCATTTGTAAGTCTTAGAGAAGAGTTTCTTCACAGGATGATTAATGACTCTATGGTATCGAAGTAAGTCGTGAGGTTTGCCAAGAATAGTTTAATTTATTGTAGGTAAAATGGAGAGTTGCTTCTTTTTGCTAATGCTTTGGGCCAATTCATCATGGATCCTAAAGTTGTTTTTTTCTTCCTAGGGTATAGTTCTATTGAGAGAAAAAAGCCAAAAGGAAGGGACCAAACATGTAGGGGGAAACCATTGATACTATTAACCCAAAGCAATGCCTTACCTCTAGATCCAACAGATCTTGAAACATGATTTCAAGTAGTCAGGGGCCCTATTTTGATAGATTTCTAGCATGGAGAGTCTTTATGGATTGATAGCTCTAGAGAAGGAATGGGTCTAGTGTTGTGGTATCTCCCTCGAATTAGTCTAGGAAACAAAAAGGTGTGGTTTACTTGGCTATTGAACACAAGACTTGGATAGAATGCGGGAGGAATGGGGAGGGCTAGAGCTTGCAGGTCTTGGGGACGAGCGGGGGGCCTGGGGCTCCATTCTGGAGCTTGCGGGTGGAGATGCACGCAAGTGAAGCTTTGGCCTGAGGCTTACCGAGCGGTCTGACCTGAGCTTGCGGGCAGAGGTGCAACCAAGGGGGATCTCTGACCTGTTGATTACAACGTAGAGAAGCACGTAGGGGGTGGGGGTGATGCTTGATAGTGGATGGGAGGAGTGAGCGGCCCGACCTGAGCTTGCAGGCAGAGGTACACACAGGGGTGGGGGGGGGGTGAGGAGAGGGCTCCGACCTGGGGCTTGTCGGTGGAGGTAGGATTTCGATGGGAGCTTGCTAGTTTAGAGGGGAGGCTTCGACTGACAGCTTGCAGGTAGGAGGGCATTAACGAGGGCTTGCAAAGGAGGGAGTGGAGGGACATCAATGGTTTGATTTTGGAGGAGGAGGTTATCGACGGGAGGAGGAAGGGGAGGAGGAGGATGAAGGGGTGGAAGAAGAAGGGGATATTGGTATCAGTTGTAAATAATGGGAAATTAAAGGGTACAAAATATAAAATACTTGACGGATATCATCATAGTTAAAAAAGTTGGATGGAAATTAACACGAGCTTATGTATGTAACAGTTAAGCACTACTCAAGGTCTTGGGTATAATTCGTGATTATCGAGGGTTCCAGGTACAATTACAAAATTACTCTGGGTTATGGGGGTAAATATCCCAAATAAAAAATACCATCATTCAAAATCATAAATCAAGTTTGATAAATTGATTCGTAAGGTATTCCTTTGCCTCCTTGAGTTGACCCTTGGGTTTCCCCTGGTTAAATAAACACAAAACCACACATTGCTTAATTGATTAAATTATTTATTCGTGTGTTAAATTTTTAGTGATCCCAGATTTCCCAACATAAATATAAAATGATAATTTAACATAGGTTTTTTTCGGACTTGTCAAATAACCTAGCTATCGAGGAGGCAAATTGCTTAGGTTCATTTAGAAAAATTAGAGTTAGGTTTTCCATTAACTCAGGTAGTCTGATCTTGAGTCATTTTGTAACTATTTCATTCTTTTTCTTTCTCTTTCTCTTTTTCGATGTTTATTCATTGTAGTTTCTTTTACTATTGTTTATATTATGTAAAATCTCTATACATTTATTCTGTCTTTTTGTGTGAGGGATCGTTGGACTTAGAGTAGTTCGGAGGTCGATGAACGTGGAGTGAGCTGACTGCCAAAGAGCCAATGAGATCGGATTTATTTTTGAGAGAGAAATTTCATTTCATACTCATTTTTGTAATTATTAATTTATAATAATTTAGCTAATCACATTATTTACAACAGATCTTGTTTGAGAGCTCATGCATGTATTAGTCACTCGGGCATTATTTTTCTTCTTCATTGTGGTTGTGTCGAGAGTGCTTTTGGTGATTTAGGATATGCACATAATGATTCAAATTCCACTCATTTTCAAAATCAAAATTCTTTGTTCCCCATGTAATATAGTCCGTACATATTCATTGATCACATCTTTCTTGAAATATTAAAAAGATTCACATAAATACGTACTATTATGTCAAATGCAGATCTGATTCTTCCCTACTAATAGTCTGTTTAGGTGCGGCTTTTTTGACTTGCATGTATTAGTGCAAAATTTTCAAATTTATCTAGCATAACATACGAAGAATGCTGGGAATCATTGTAAGTACATTCTTACAAGAGCATACATCATAGTTTTGTCTTTTGCATTTGTTTTCTGATTCCTTTATTGATTTAAAACCTAAGTCTAAAAGGAAAAGGGACTGAACAGTAGGCATAAATTTTGTGCCCACATAAATATCACCGATAACCAATATTTAAAATCGGGGATTGAATTGATGCAATTTGACCAAAAAATGGAATAAAATGAACACTTGCTTTACTGGTGCATAAAGACCTCGTTGGACACATGTAGTTACTTCCATACATAGTGGGTAAGTATGCAAACATTATGTCTAGAGCCCAAATCCTTGGACTTTCCCCCTAAGTCTCCAGGTCCGTGTTGAAGCCAAAAATCGATGGTCTTAAGTTCCACACAAGGCGGGAACTCAGTCGCTGAGTCGACCACACGAAATTTGGGTCTCCAGACAACAATTAACCCACAATAACAATCAATCAATGAGAAGAAAATATGGAGTTAAAAATTATTATAACTCTTCAATAAGTGTGTATAGGTGCAAGTATGTGTTGAGTGTCGAACTCAGGGAGCAAGCAAGATAGATCAAGGCAATAATACTAAAAAATGTGAAAGTGATCAAATGCCTACAATTGTGCTATTTTTTGTGGGTTTTTAATTTTATATTTTTTATTTGATTTTTGACGTTATAATTTTGTATTTTGATTTTTAATTTACTGTCTTTTTTGCTTTTTTGCTTTTTTATTTTTTATATTTTCTTTTCTTTTAATAGAATATATATATGCAAAGAAGGAAAAAGAGATATAGTATATAGAGAAAAATAAGCACTCACAAGAAAAAATCAGGAAATAAAATCTTTTTGGGCTTTTGGTGTTTCTATAATGTTTTTGTGAATTTTTTAGATTTTTCCTATTTTGTTTTGATATTTTTAAGGGCAAAAATATTGAAAAAAGCGAATAATAAAAGGGTTGAAACTAAAATGAGGATGAAAAATATTAATAGAGTTCAAAAATCCTCAAACTAATTTTAAACTAAAGGTAGCAAAATAGGGAAACTTCAGAAATTGAAATTATATTTTTAGGTTTTTGTGAAATTTTTAAGATATTTATGAAGATTTTAGGGGTTTTGCAATTTTTACAAGTTTTCTTTTGAAATTTTTAATTAATTTTGGATTGAAGTTAAAACACATGAAAACACTCAATATATATATTTTTTGTAATTTTTCATTTTTTTAATTTTTAGATATTTTCTAATGCAAACAGTGGGTGAAATGCATATTTATGAAGTTTTATAAATATGGAAATGCAAAAAATGCAATCCAAAATGTGGCATGAAAGTACAATGAATCAGGAGCTTAACTTGATTTTTGGAGAATTTTGAAATTTTATAGATGCATGCAATGAATAGAAACAACAACAAGAAAATACACTCTACTAGGGGTATTTTTGTAATATGCGAAAAGGTCAAGGGAACAAATGAAAATTTTCTCACAAAATGTCAAAAATCACAGGGATACCCTTGCAAAAACGCCAGACCCACGTGTGTATGCACACGCCCTGGTGAGGACCTAATGGTAATATCATAGAAGCTCAGGGGTCAGACTTGTAAATAATCCGAAAATATTACACTTAATATTAAATTTGTAGTACTAACTGAAAAAAAATAAACCTGCAAGGGGTCCTTTGCAAAATGCCAGCCCCCTCACGCGTACATGCACGTGAGGTGACGTGGCAAAGGATCTAAGTGCAATAATAAGAAGTTCAGGGGCCTAGTTCCTAAATATTACAAATTATTTAATGCTGCAGATGAATGTTTGAGTATTATAAAATAAATATAAAAACGTTTCCGTTAAAGCGGCAAAATACCCAAACTTAGGCGTGATCCAACAACGGGCGTCCTTCACTTATCCACGTGGCGCTCCTAGGACACACGATGACGATTCACGTTCAACGGCCCAGATTAGATCCTCCAACGCAGATCAAATGGTGGTGGCGCGTGAGGATCCAACGGAAGGCGTACGATCTGGAGCTCTGACCCGATCCGACGGTGCTGGAGGGCGGAGGACGAACTAGGAAGCAACGCCGGCAAGGCGAGCTTCCTTGAGCTCGATCTTCATCCTCCGGCGATCTTTGAGGCTCAAAAAATGGGATGCGAGCTCCTGAGGTGGTCCTCTAGCTCCTGGGCGCTCCAAAACTCTCCGGCGATGGCCAGAGCTCGCGGGGGAAGGTGGCGGAGCTGGGTTGCTCCACAGAACTCCGACAAAGCTCAAAATGATCCCCAGGCTCTCGTTAAAATCCAGGTACCTACAGAAGAGAGTAAGAGGGACCAGGGAAAAATGCCTGGACCCTGCAGTTGTGAAATGGGGGTGCGGAACAATGAAGTCGAAGAAGGCCAGAGCCTCCCCGACGAGGGAGTCGCGATGATGATTGGATGGGTGAAAACCGAAGCGGAGGGTGGCGGGAGGTTCCTACAGTTACAGTGAATGAAATGCAAAAGAAATAAGGAGAAGAAAGGAGGTCCTCGAAGGTAGGCCACTTGAGGATGAACCTCGACGGCAGTGGTGGTCGTCGGAGGTGGTGGAACCACCTCACACCTTCCTCGACTCGCTTGACGTGCGGGTTGCGAAGCTGTCACCTCCAGCTACCTGGAGAGAATGAAAGGGAGGAGGTTGATGGACCAAAGGGGGTTCAAAAATCCGATTTATAATCAAAGGAGGTTTTTAAAGGCTTGATGGGGCGCTCCATAAATCGAGGGAGATTGACGAAATAGTTGATCCCCGGCCCTAGGAAAGACAAGGGAGTGTAAGAGGGATTAACGAGGCACAAAAGTTGTGAAGGCGTCGACATAAGAAGGGAAATGGATTGACCTCGAAAAAAATCGAGAAATCGGGGTCGAAACGAGGTCTGACAATGGAAGGGGGGGAGGACAGCTAGTTGACCGCGGTCAACGTGGACTGTCTCCTGGTTGGTCCACGTGGACCAACCAGGAAAAACCCTGCAAAAATTAATTGAAAATTCATTAGAAAATAGTAAATGAATTTATTATTTTTACATTATAAAATAAAAAATATTTATTATTTTATGAAGTATTTTATCATGATTTTTATTTATTTTTATGAGGTAGAAAAATTACAAGTTGCCTTTTTAGGCCTATGTAGGTATATATATCTACATATTTTAGTATTTGATTTTTATTTTGTGTATTTAATTTTATTTATTTTATTTATTATTTTATAAATTTATAACTCATTTTTTTATATTGAAATATATTTTTATTTTTTTCTGATGTAATATGTGCACTTAATAAAATAGAAGTGTTAAGTCTAAAGGTATATGTACAGGTATCACACCTATGTATTACATACATGTATTTTATTTCGTATTTTCTTGAGGTTTTTATTCTGATTTTAATATACACAAATATTATAAGTAATATTTACCAAATTATGAAAATATAAAATTACGAAAACAATGAATAAATAATAAAATGAATATTTTAATCTGTACAAGTATACAATAGGGGTCCAAACCACAACTTTCAAACCAGAGATGCATAAAATGCAAACCACCTTCATTGAATAAATTATTTAAAATTATATACAATTAGAGTGAGTTTGATTCTTTTTGAGTTTTTATTTGAGAGATACAAGTCTGGGAAGTCGGGATTTTGGAAACTTATTTAGATCATAACTTTTCATCTCTACAATATTTCTGTGTGAAATTAATTTTGTATTTTTCTTTATTTAATTATATACAACTTTCATGTACAAAGTTTCTTTATTTGAAGTATAAAAACTGAAACCAAAAATAGGTCCCAAAATGAATAAAGAATGAAGTAAAAGGTATTTTTATTGTATTTTGGCACTTATCTCCCCCTACTTTATTCCTTGTCGACCTAGTCATCGAGATGCCTAGGTCTCGTGGTTTCGAGTCATTAAATATTACAATATTTTATTCTTTTTCTTTTCTTTTATTTATTCTATAATTTTGGCTTCAAAAACTGTATTTTGTACGCCATTTACATACACATGTATGGATACTAAGATGCAGGAATTAAGGGTATTTTCAAGCATTCGTCAGGGATTTTGAGGCCAAAATGACAGAATAAAGATGATGAAATGTGGATTCATCATCCCCCTTATACTTTGCCTTTGCTAGTCCCTAGCAAACACTTATGCAATAAGTGCAGAAAGAAAAACAAAGAAAAGAAAAAGAAGAAAGATGGATTAAGATTAATTATCAAACTTGTATTCACAAAATTAAAGTTTGGAGCTTAAGTCGGACCTTTGGAATTTTAGTGCGGGCGGAACATTAATGATAACCGGATTTGAACTCCAACAGCCTTCAAGAATCCCAAAACTATACTCAAATCTCCTCGATAGCCAAGTCAGAAATATTTCAACTCATACACAAACCCTTACGACTATGAATCTGACTCGTACAATGCAAGTGATGGTGGCTCTCCCCAACTGAAATGTCAAAGAGACTGACTTCTCCAGTATGACAACCCAATGATTCGTCAATCCAACAACTCATTCCTTTAGGAGCAGTGTATTCCCTTCTAAGTTCAAGTGGCAACCAGCTCAAGGGGAGGGGGTGAAGATAAGAATGGACGGTAGCCACCTATCCTTAGGATGCAAGACTAGTGTAGTCAAGTCATCCAGATGTAGGCTCACATAATTTGACTTTGAAACTCAAGTTTGCTTATTGACTATACACATATGTACACTCCGGCAGGCATTTTTATTTTTGTATAGGCCTGCCCACTTTTTTTTGGAGTTTTTGCTTTTTGCATTTTTTTGAATATTATATACAACAACATTTACATGGGGAGTTTTTCCTCTTGAGCCAGTAGACTATCTCTCTTTTGAAGCTTTATTGCAACCCACAATCTCTAGTCCTCAAAACTCATCATCACCGGATGGGTTGGGCCACACTTCCCTCCCTAGAGGAGGACAAGTGTTTCCATCTGTGTGCGTCTCATACCGGCAATTCCAACCCCCTCACCACTCCAACTGAGTTGAGCCATGTGAAATGTGCAAGTGTCCAAGTTAGGTCATTATCAACAAGAGTCGTGCGTGTGCTACGAAATACTCTACTTAGGTAGTCAAGAATCCATTGAACCAAGTCTCGTGATCCTCAAGGAATTAAGTCAACTAGACCTGAAGTACCTCAATTCCAGCTCCTATAAGGTTCCTATTAATTAGGTAGATTTAAGGTCCAACCAAGCTCCAATCTTCTGATTTTACTTAGACTCGTTCAATTATCAAACTCAATATGAAAAATGCGAATGCTATGCAGATGCTATACAGAAAATATTTTTGTGATGGAATTTTCAAAGATTTGAACTTTTTATGGATTTTTGAAGAGATGATGCATATGCATTTTTTAGATTTTTCAAAAATGTTTTTCAAATGTTTTTGGTATTTTACTTTTGCAAATATTTTTGGGATTTTTGTAAATCAAAAGATTTTGGCTAAAAACTAGGTACAAATATTTACACGGGGATGCATTTTATATTTACAAGAAGTAGATTTTTATGAATTTACAAGGGTAAATGGTCGATTTTATAAGTATATACATAAAAAATTTTAGATGAAATGTATGTATTCCTCAAACTTATTGACAAAGGTTTCGAAATCAATTTTGAAAACTATAGTCCAAAATAATTTTTGCAAACAATTTTACAAACATTTACACACATTTGAAAATCAATTTACAAAGGTTTTCCAAATAGTATATATATATTTCAAACATTTTTGAAACCATTTTTCAAACCATTTGCAAATCATTTTTCAAATATTTTATTTTACACAAAGAAAATAATTTTTCAATCAAAATATTTTTACAAAGGTTGAAAACATGTAACAAAATGTTTTCCAAATAGTTTTCAAAATATTTTTCACATAGGTTTTCAAACTATTTTTCAAACATTTTGCAAAAAATATTTTCACCTGATTTATTAATCAGTAAGTAGAAAAAGAATTTGAGGAATAGT
Organism: Ottelia alismoides; assembly: GCA_037367405.1. Taxonomy (NCBI): domain Eukaryota; kingdom Viridiplantae; phylum Streptophyta; class Magnoliopsida; order Alismatales; family Hydrocharitaceae; genus Ottelia; species Ottelia alismoides. Next base: position 659,360 of record JAZKJV010011386.1, on the reverse strand, counting down.
CACATCTTTTTATTAAGGTTTTAATGAATTTAATTGTATTAATTAGCCATAATTATTAAGAAAATACGAAAGTACGAGTTATGGCTAAAGTATATACACAGTATATACGACCCCCCTATACTTAGCTTGAGCTATATACTCATAGATCGGAGAGAAAAGAGCAGACATAACTCATCCTGAGTATAGGAAAGTCTAACGAATAAATGAATAAGAGATGAATGAATAAACGAATGAGAAGTCGACCGTTCCCCCTATACTTAGGATCAAATAATCCTAAGTATAGCAGACTGTACACAACACAGGGAGGGTCAAGGGTGGGAATGAACAGATCGTACTCGGACTGTCTCCCCACTACATAGGGTAATATGTTCCTAAGTATAGATAGGAAGAGGAGACAATGGAGAAGATCAAAGAATAGGAGATCTCAGGGTGCACACCCCCTATACTTAGGATAAAGTACGTCCTTAGTATAGAAGACTAACAAAAAAGGGGCGACACGTTTTCGGTAGATAAAGAAGATACAAGAGGAAAAGAAGAAAATAAGAAAAGAGAATATACAGATCACAACTCAATATGTGCACCCCCCTATACTTAGGAAAAAGTACGTCCTAAGTATATCAAAATCATAAGATGAGTATGGGGAGGCAGACATACGGAAGAAGGAATGAATGATATGGACAAATGAATCTATACAGTGGGAGATAGAAGTGATATCATGTATGAAATGCAGGTAATGTGAGTCAAAGAGCACATCTCATACCAAATGAATGGGGGCAATGTCAACGATCGGTGGATCATGATCTAGATATAGCTTCAGGCGCTGACCGTTAACGCGAAAGGTAGAGGAAGATGGCAACTCAAATATATCAATACTTCCATTGTCATGTACCTTCCTGACCATATACGGTCCTTTCCACTTTCTCTGTAATTTCCCTGGAAATAACTTCAGCCTAGAATGAAACAACCATACGCGCTGATCGAGCTCAAACTGTTTATGGCAGATATGAGAATCGTGCCATGTCTTCACTTTTTCCTTGTAATGTAGGCTGCTAGAAGAGGCTGTGTCTCTCAGTTCCTCCAGTACTGCCAACTCTGCTTTCCTCTGTTCTCCTATACTCTCGAGATCCAATAATAACTCAGTAACTGCCCATAGTGACATATGCTTGATCTCTACTGGCAAATGGCACGGCTTGCCATAGACGAGATGAAAGGGAGATGTCCCTAATGGTGTCTTGAAGGAAGTCCAATAGGCCCATAATACCGAGTCCAAAAGCTGTGACCAATCCTTTCATTCTGGGCAGACAACCTTCTATAAGATAGTCTTGATCTCTCTGTTCGATACTTCAACTAGACCATTAGTCTGAGGGTGATATGGAGTGGCAACATGATGGTCAATGCCGAACTAATCTGCAAGGGCCCTAACCTTGTCGTTAATAAAGTGAGACCCCCCATCTGAAATTAGAACTCTAGGTACCCCGAACCATGAAATGATATTTTTCCTCAAAAAGCGACACATGATCTTAGCATCTGCGGCTCGGGCGGGGATGGCCTCAACCCAACGACTCACGTAATCCACAGCAAGCAGAATGTACTCACACCTCTGACTCTTAGGAAATGGGCCCATGAAATCAATCCCCCATGCATCAAAAACCTCACAAAAGTGAATGGGCTGCATGGGCATTATGTCTCTCTGTCCGCAAGTACCCATCTTCTGACAGTCAGTACATCTCTTCACGAATTCATCAGAATCCTTGAAGAGAGTAGGCCACCAAAGGCCGGATTGGAGCACCTTCTATGCTGTCCGTCTCCCAGAATGATGTCCTCCTGCCTCAAGCTTGTGGCAGTATGTGAGGATGCTATGCTGCTCGTCTTGATGAATGCACCTCCTCCAGATGCTATCCCCTCCTTCATGATAAAGGACGGGATCCTCCCAATGATAAAATTTGGCCTTCACAAGGAAGGTCTCAAGTTTCTGCCTGGGCCAACCTTGTGGAACCGTCTTGGCGACAAGATAGTTCACAATGTCGGCGTACCATGGGAGCGATGTGATAGCCAAGATCACCTCATCTGGAAACGTCTCTGTAATAGGTGCACTGGGCTCAGATTCCTCAAGGTTATCTAGGCAAGAGAGGTGATCCGCCACCACATTCTTAACTCTAGGCTTATCCTTAATCTCAATGTCAAACTCCTGGAGCAGAAGGATCCATCAGGTAAGGCGATCTTTGGCATCCCTCTTGGCCATGAGGTACCGGATGGCGGTGTGATCTGTAAAGATAGTCACTCTAGATCCGAGAATATATGATCGGTACTTATCTAAAGCAAAGACTACGGCTAGCATCTCCTTCTCAGTCACGGCGTAATTCCGCTAAGCGGCATCTAAAGTTTGGCTAGCGTAGTGAATGGCATACGGCAATCCATCCCTCCTCTGTCCAAGCATAGCCCCTACTGCAAAATCAGAAGCATCCATCATTATCTCGAATGGGAGAGACCAATCGAGTGGCTAAAGGACAGGAGCCGTGACAACCATATTCTTGAGAGTCTCGAAGGATGCAAGACACTTATCATCTACAAGGAACTCGGTGTCTTTCGTCAGCAAATCAGTGAGCGGTCGGGCAATACGACTGAAGTCCTGAATGAACCATCAGTAGAAGACCGTAATTAACGCAGATTGGATGGTGGATTGAGTTTTATAATGTTGTCCACCTTAGCTGGATCAACCTCCATGCCCATGTTGGAGATGATATGTCCAAGGACCGTCCCTTGAGTCACCATGAAGTGACTCGTCTCCCAAGATAAGACAAGGTTGACCTCTATGAAGCGCTGAAGCACACGGTCTAGGAAGTCAAGATAAGCATCGAACCCATCGCTATAGACCGAGAAGTCATCCATGAAGACTTATAAGCAGTCACCCACCATGTCCGAGAAAATGGACAACATGCACCTTTGGAATGTCGTCGGGGCGTTACATAGAACAAAGGGCATCCGTCTGAAAGTATAAGTCCTGAACGGACAGGTGAATGTCATTTTGTCCTGGTCTTCGGGCGAAATGGCCACTTGATTATATCCGGAGTACCCATCAAGAAAACAATAGTGACTCTTCCCAGTTAGCCTCTCGATAATCTGATTAATGAATGGCAACAGGAAATGATCCTTCTTGGTGGCCTCATTCAATCGTCTGTAGTCCATGCAGACCCTCCAAGAAGTGGGTACTCGGGTAGCTATCTCCTCTCTAGACTTACTCACAACTATAGTGATACCCATCTTCTTGGGTACCACATGTAATGGACTAACCCACTTGGAGTCGGAGATGGGGTAGATAAAATCGACGCTCCACCACTTCATGACCACATCTCGAAGATTCGGGTTCAGCCGTCTCTGGAGCTCACGCAATGGCTTAGAGTCCTATTGAAGATAGATGTGGTGGGAGCACAAAGCCGGACTAATCCCCTGGAGATCAGCTATACTCCATCCAATCGCCTTACGGTTTCTTTCAAGAACCTCCATCAAACGAGATTCTTGATCTCCAGTCAAATCTGCTTAGATGATGACTGGGTGCATAGTTGGCTCACCTGCAAGGAATCTGTACTTTAGCGACTACGACAAGGGCTTCAATTCTAGATAACTGTGAGGTGACAGATCTGGCTTCTGATATGTCTGTGTGAAGGATACCAGGTCTGCATGTGAGAACTCTCGTTGTGCATGAAGATCTGACGAAGGGAACCCTATTGAATCATCTATAAACTGTACTGGCTCGTACTCCGTCCTAGTTTTCAGCTCAGAAGGAATCAGACATGGTAAATAGTCATCAAAATCATCCTAATCAATGTCTGATGTCGAGGGATCCGAATCTGAAGAACACGAATGAAATTCTGCTTCACCACTCATCCCAGAACTGTCGGCCTCAAATGTGTCCTCTTCTAAGAGCGTGAACTCCAAGCTCTCAACTGCCATAAGATTTAAGTATGCTGAATCTGCAGGCAAGGGGAGGGCTCGTGCTACGAGATCTATCCAAATGGATTCGTCATCTGTCATCACAAAATCACACTCCTGGTGGACGTCTCGCTCAACCTCTGTCATCTGCTTGGTATCACTGGTCTTCTCTGAGCATGCTGATACTCTCGCTCTGGTTTTATCGATCGTCTCTATTTGTATACTTTCGTCCTCTACGTGAAAGTACACCTTCCCACAACATGGTCGGTCACCGCCTTGGAAGTGGCCAAGAATGGACGTCTAAGTATGATGGGGGCATTTGTTACCGACTCAGGGATCTCCATGTCAAATACAACAAAGTCCACGGGAATCGCAGGCCCTGAATGGTATCAACTACGTCTCTCAACAACCCCTTCGGCCTCTTAATCGATCGATCAACAAACTGAAGGACCGTCCTGCTCCGAAGAAGAGGACCAAACTCGAATCGGTCGAGTAAGGCTGCTGGAAGGAGGTTGATAGAAGAGCCGCAGTCTAATTGAGTACACTCAAACTGCTTCTCCTGAATCTCACATCTGACATAGGGAGCTCCTGCATCGGGTCTCTTGCCTGGCAATTTGTTCTGAATGGCAAAGCAAGTGGAGCAGGTGAGCACATGGATCTCATCTCTACGATTCCTCCTCTTCCTGCGGACTGTAGTCTTCTCTCTCAAATTCTTTTAAAAGTGGTGGATGTGCTCAAGCGCCTCCTGTAGAGTCAGCTGGATCTGAAATCTGTCAATTATCTAGTTGCTGAACTCTAACTGGTGAGTCTTTTTGGGATTTTCTCTTTTATTCCCTTCCGTCAAGCGGAGTGCTTGAGGAAGGGGATGGTAGGGGCCTCATCAGATGGAGGATTAGGAATAGGTCCCTATGCTTGGGAAGGAATGGAGTCCATACAATGATCATCATGCAACACATGTGGACTCGAAGTGGATACAGAAACCTTTCCTTTATTCATATTTTTGTTCTTTTTCTCGTTACCATAGTCCTGAGATACAGAAGGTGGCAACACAACAGCTGAGAGCTCAACAAAAGTAGAAGTGGTGGACTCAGCACCACCCACGACATCTGACTTCACGACATCAGCACCGCGCTCTGGCACATCATCAAAAATGGTGGCATCAGCACCACCGTCTGCTTCTGGATCATCAAACAAAGTAGTAGCCTCAACACCACCGCTTGCAATGGGTGTCATGACGGCCTCAACACCGTCGTCAGTATCTCCATCCTTGGTGGCATCAGCACCACTGTCATCAACATCATCAACAGCATTAGCACCGCTACTGTCCTCATCTGGTGCTCTTGGTTCCTCGTGTGGCTGTCGCTCAGATGAGGCGCCTCCAGCTGGCATCCTATCGCTCCTAGTTGTCAGAAAATCAACATCACAAAAAGAAGACATGTCATCCAAAAAGTCAATAGGAGTGGTAACCTCTGAAGACTGTATCGGATCAGATTTCCTCTTCAAGTTGTTCGGATTAGGCTCAATTTGTGATGGTGTGGCGGCCTTACCTTTGATGATATCCCTTATCTCCTGCCGGAACTCATCCATTTCCCACCGGAAAGATGCCTGCTGTTCAGAAAGCAAGCGGGTGAGGTCATCAAGTGCTAGGTTCTCCAAGGCGGGTGTTTGAGAACCGGAAGTGTTCCCTTGCTGGAAATGAGGCTGCTGCTATGAATAGTTAGGGGAGGCTAGGAGTACTGCTGGTAAGGTTGCTGATGCTGCCTCCACTGCTGTCCCTGATAGGAGGGACGATGACCCTGCTGGTAATGTTGCTAGGAATGATGGGGCTGCTACTAGTGTTGGCTACTCTGACTTCTCTGAGCAGGAGACTACTGTTGGGAGGAGGTGCCTCCGGTGGTCCAACGGAATCCGGGGTGATCACGTCAAATCCCGACTTGCTGTGCGTACTAGTCGTACCATATCCCATTGACTTCCATCAATGGATCCTGCTCAAAGGATGGTGAAGGTAGAGCTACCAGTGGATGATCCGACTGATAAACCACCATCTGAGTGTCCTGAGATGGTGGCTGCGATGGGTAGTACTGTAGCTACTGGATCGGCTCCGCCTGTATGTGGTGAACCTGGCAGTGTGGGGCAGAGGGCTAGGTGGAGCTGCTACTGCTGGCATCAGCAAGCGATCTGGGGGGCTACACGGACGTCTATGCTTCCTGAATACATAAGATTTGTGTCTTCAGGTCACTCATTGTCTTTGTCAACTGGTCCCTCAGCTAGCCCCTAACTCTGCTTCTTCTCGAGGATGTCGATGGGGTCCAACTTCTTGCTAATGATCCCCATATGAGCTGTAGGGGATTCAGCTTGAGCTGCGACTGCTGACGGAATGTGGGGACCGACATCGATGCAAGCGATCCTCTGATATGATCCTGCCCCTTGGGGGGGCTTCTGCTTTGTGTAAACTCGGGCTTGGGCCATGACTATAGAGTTCTCTGCCATCCCTTCATAGATGGCCCAAACATCATCTTCACCCTTGGAAAAATAGGACCCACCACAAGAGGCATTTACAAGCCCCTGCAGCTCTGGTGTCAGCCCACAAAAGAAACTCCGAACCAAGTTGGGCTTTGATATGTCATGATGTGGACACCGGTCAATGAGCTCTCTAAAGCAATCCCAAGCCTCATGGAATTGTTCATTCGGGATCATTGTGAAGTTACTGATCATAGCCTGCGCTGCGTTGGTCTGGCCGAGAGGATAATACTTATTCAAGTATGAGGTCCGGAGCTACTCCCAAGTTGTGATATCCCTTCCAAGATGCTTCATCCAATAGGCTGCTCGGTCAACCAATGAAAACAGGAAGGCAATCATTTTTATTGTTTCCTCATCCACCAGTCTATCGTGGACAGTGCTGGAAATCATCTCAAACTCCTGCAGATGGAGATGAGGCTCCTCGGTGGCTAGCCCATGGAACTTGGGCAATAACTGGATCGTCTGGGGGCGAAGCTCAAAGTTCCTCACAATGGGAGGAAGCTGAATCCATCGGTGAGTGAGGGTTGCAGCTGGGTAGTGCAACTGCCTCATGGTCGTCGGTGGTGGCCTCTCCGGTTGTTGGTCTCCTCTTGCTCCACCGCCTCCATCAGGTCCTGCGTCTGGTATCTCTCCACTACCCTCGGATCTGTCTTCGTAGTCTTCTCGCATCTGTGCCAGCTCTCTCATGATATCGTCCATGAAGGCTCCATGATCTCTAATCTGTCTCTACATCGTCTCCAGGGAGGCTAACAATGAATTGTTGATGGCAGTCTGACCAAACACATACGGAGGCGGTCCCTACTCACTTGGGCGTCCCTCACTGCTGGCCATATCTTGGGTCTCTGCAAAGGCAAAGGTACCCAACTCAGGTGCCGTCAAATGCTCTGAACTGTGTGCTGCACTAAACTCTGACACCACTGGACTGATGGAAGAAGAAGGATGGTCAAGGGGGAACATGGTGGACGTAAACCTAGGCTCGGAGAGTGGGTCAGGACTCCCCGAAGCCGACCTAGATGAGTAGGAAGGAGTGCTTGATAGCGGTGCCACCAGATGTGGCCTAAGGGATCTCCTTTCCATCATTTTGATCTGGAAGAAGGGCTGGATGAGATCTGGAATGCAAACAAGATAGTTAATCAAAACCCCTAATTAACCTACACAACTCTGAGCTAATGACAGTGAAGGTTTGGTCTTTTATCTTGTCAAATTTTATTAAGGTGATCAGTCAATCTATCATAGCGATTAAGCGAGCTGTTGGGAGCCCAACTCTCCAAGCCAACAGTCCCAATCCCAAATGAGATCTTTCCCAGCCAGTAGGAGCTGCGGACCATTTACCAGCTACCAGATCAACCCGTCTGCTAAGGACGTCACGGTCCGCTTTACCGGTTACTGGAGAGATCCTCACTGGAGAACGACTCACCAAGACCAGTAGTCAACTAAGATTTCGGGCGTGGCTCTAGCCTAGTGTGCGGGTCACACTCTCGCTGCAGATAAATCAAACAAGGATGGGGTTAATTTCCCCAAGAAAATTTTTTTTGTGGGATGAGTTTTATGGTCAAGTTTGCATTAGCAGTCCCAATTTTATGGTTTTTACTTTTTTTACTTTTTTTATGAATAAAAGACAATGCCTAATGAATTTTTCGATCTCCTGATTATTTTAAGTCCAATAAAACAGGGGAGGAAGTCGGAAAAGCTGATGCGCGATCAAACACTATGATGCATGCAAAGACAGAAATGCGTACCTTGTTCCAGCACTCTACATGCAGGGTCATCCGCACATAAATTTAAAGATAGGAACAAAACTACCTATGTGATGCACGAAGAAATCATCCCTAGATGAGCAACTTCTATTAATCGTGAAGTACAAGTAGCTGTGACTAGAAAGAGAGACCGGAGTCCAGTCTTGGGAGCCGATCAGTGTCCACCACAATGGATCATGCATGCACTGTAGACGACCCCTCCCGGCATGTGGTCTCTAGTCCAAGTCAATAGCTTTTTCAGTTAATTTTTAGCTAAGTCCAATTACGATCTATAGGCACAGGTAAGATATTAAGTGTTGGGCCTTAGCTATTTACATCACAATCAATAGAAATTCCTAAAGCTAGGGGCTTAATCTGCGTAAAACAAGAAGGTAACTAAATCGACAAAAACCATGAGAAAACCACGAAAAACCAATGAGGCCCCCAAGGAAACAATCCCTCGGGCACTGGACCTCATGAAGTGTCGAAGTGTTTGAATGTCCTGAATATTATAAGTTATGAGTCTCTCTCTCACAAATAATTACACCAAAAATAGATAGAAAAGTAAATTAGAGCTAATCTACAAAATATCTAAGTCTTCCTCGTGCAGGCCGTAGCCTCTTCACATGGGTGCCTAGGCGCCTATGAAAACATGCCTCCCTCGATCCGTAGTACCTCGCACAAAGACAACAAAGAAGGTGGTCAGATAGCTCAAAAATGTAAATCAAATACAAGGGAAATCAATGAAGCAACAATGGTAAACAAATAATCACAATCAATCACAAAATAATGATCTATACGTTGTTGCTCCCCGGCAACGACGCCATTTGTTAAAGCCAAAAATCGATGGTCTTAAGTTCCACACAAGGCGGGAACTCAGTCGCTGAGTCGACCACACGAAATCTGGGTTTCCAGACAACAATTAACCCACAATAACAATCAATCAATGAGAAAAAATTGTGGAGTTAAAAATTATTATAACTCTACAATAAGTGTGTATAGGTGCAAGTATGTGTAGAGTGTCGAACTCAGGAGCAAGCAAGATAGATCAAGGCAATAATGCTCAAAAATGTGAAAGTGATCAAATGCCTACAATTGTGCTATTTTTTGTGGGTTTTTAATTTTATACTTTTATTTGATTTTTGATGTTATAATTTGTATTTTGATTTTCAATTTACTGATTTTGTTTTTTTCTTTTTGTATTATATATAATTTTTATATTTTCTTTTCTTTTAATATAATATATATATATATATGTAAAGAAGGAAAAAGAGATATAGTATATAGAGAAAAATAAGCACTCACATAAAAAAATCAGGAAATAAAATCTTTTTGGGCTTTTGGTGTTTTTATAATGTTTTTGTAATTTTCTAGATTTTTCCTACATTTTTGGTATTTTTAAGGGCAAAAATACTGAAACAATGAATAAAATAAAAGGGCTGAAACTAAAATGAAGATGAAAAATATTAAACAGAGTTCAAAAATCCTCAAACTAATTTTATACTAAAGGTAGCAAAATAGGGAAACTTCAGAAATTGAAATTGTATTTTTAGGATTTTTGTGGAATTTTTAAGATTTTTATGAAGATTTTAGTGGTTTTGCAATTTTTAGGAGTTTTCTTTTGAAATTTTTAATGATTCTTAGGTTGAAGTTAAAACATATGAAAATAGTCAAAATAATTTTTTTTGGATTTTTTTCAAAAAATTTTATAATTTTCAGGTATTTTCTAATGCCAACAGTGGGTGAAATGCATATTTTTGAAGTTTTATAAATATGAAAATGCAACAAAAATGCAATCCAAAAATGTGGCATGGAAGTACAATGAAACAGGAGCTTAACTTGACTTTTGGAGAATATTTGGGATTTTATAGATGCATGCAATGAATTGAAACAACAACCAGAAAATACACTCTGCCAGGGGTATTTTTGTAATATGCGAAAAGTTCAACAGCACAAATGAATTTTTCTCACAAAACAAACAACTGAATATCATAGTTAATAGACTAAATACAAATGTCAAGACCCGTAGGGATACCGTTGCAAAAACATCAGACCAACGTGTGTATGCACGCGGCTTAGTAAGGACCTAATGGTAATATCACAGAAGATCAGGGGTCTGACTTGCAAATAATATGAAAATATTACACTTAATATTAAATTTACAGTACTAAATGAAAAAAATAAACCCTCAAGGGGTCCTTTGCAAAATTCTAGCCCCCTCACGTCCACAGGCACGTGAAGTGACGCGGCGAAGGACCTAAGTGCAATAATAAGAAGTTCAGGGGCCTAGTTCCTAAATATTACAAATTATTTAACACTGTAGATGAATGTTTGAGTACTATAAAATAAATACAAAAATGATTGGGTTAAAGAGACAAAATACCCAAACTTAGGCACGATCCAACGGCGAGCATCCTTCACTTATCCACGTGGCGCTCCTGGGGCGCACGATGATGGTTCACGTTCGACGGCCCGGATCAGATCCTCCAAGGATGATCGAACGATGGTGGCGCGCAAGGATCCAGCAACAGGCGTGCAATCTGGAGCTTCGACCCGATCCGACGGTGCTGGAGGGTAGAGGACGAACTAGGAAGCAACGCCAGCGAGGCTAGCTTCTTGAGCTCGATCTTCATCCTCCGACGATCTTTGATGCTCAAAAAATGGGTTGTGAGCTCCTGAGGTGGTCATCTAGCTCCTGGGCACTCCAAAACTCTCCGACGATGGTCGGAGCTTGCGAGGGAAGGCGACGGAACTGGGTTGCTCCACGGAACTCCGTCGAAGCTCAAAATGAGCTCCAGGCTCTCGTTAAGCTCCAAGTACCTGCAGTAGAGAGTGAGAGGGTCCAAGGAAAAATGCCTGGACCCCACTGTCGTGAAATGGGGGTGTGGAACAATGAAGTCAAAGATGGCCGGAGCCTCCCCGTCGAGGGAGTCACATTGATGATTGGATGGGTGAAAACTGAAGCGGAGGGTGGCGGGAGGTTCCTACAGCTACAGTGAATAAAATGCAAAAGAAATAAGGAGAAGAAAAGAGGTCCTCAAAGGTAGGTCACCTGAGGATGAACCTCGACGACAATGGTGGTCGCTGGAGGTGGTGGGGCCGCCTCACGCCTTCCTCAACTTGCTTGACGTGCGGGTTGCGGAGCTGTCACCTCTAGCTACCTGGAGAGCATGAAAGGGAGGAGGTTGATGGACCAGAGGGGGATCAAAAATCCGATTGAAAATCGGAGGAGGTTTTTAAAGGGTTGACATGGCACTTCAAAAATCGAGGGAGATCGACGAAATCGTCGATCCCCGGCCTTATGAAAGACGTGGGAGTGTAAGAGGGATTAACGAGGCATAAAAGTTGTGAAGGTGTCGACATGAGATGGGAAATGGATTTACCTCGAAAAAATCGAGAAACCGGGGTCAAAATGAGGTCTAACAAGGGCAGAGGGAGGAGGACAGCGTCAACGTGGACTATCTCCTGGTTGGTCCACGTGGACCAAACAGGAAAAACCTTGCAAAAATTCATTGAAAATTCATTGAAAATAGTAAATGAATTTATTAGTTTAAAGTTATAAAATAAAAAATGTTTATTACTTTATGAAGTATTTTGTCATGATTTTTATTTATTTTTATGAGGTATAAAAAATACAAGTTGCCTTTTTAGGCCTACGTAGATATAGATATCTACATATTTTAGTAGTTGATTTTTATTTTGTGTATTAAATTTTATTTATTTTTTTTATTATTTTATAAATTTATAACTCAATTTTATATACTGAAATATATTTTTATTTTATTTTTCTGATGTAATATGTTCACTTAATAAAATAGAAGTGTTAAGTATATAGGTATATGTATAGGTATCACACCTATGCATTACATACAGGTATTTTATTTTGTATCTTCTTGAGGTTTTTATTCTGATTTTATTATACACAAATATTATAAGTAATATCTACCAAATTATGAGAATATAAAATGAAAATAATGAATAAATAATAAAATAAATATTTTAATCTGTACAAGTATATAATAGGGGTCCAAACCTCAACTTTCAAACTGGAGCTCCACAAAATGCGAAACCATCTTCATTAAATAGTTATTTAAAATTATATACAATTAAAGTGAGTTTGTTACATTTTGAGTTTTTATTTGAGAGATACATGTCTGGGAAGTTGGGATTTTGGAAAGTTATTCAGATCATAACTTTTAATCTGTACACTATTTTTGTGTGAAATCAATTTTGTATTTTTCTTTATTTAATTATCTACAACTTTTGTGTACAAAGTTTCATTATTTGAAGTATAAAAAGTGAAATAAAAAATAGGTCCCAAAATGAATAAAGAATGAATGAAATAAAATGTATTTTTATTGTATTTTAACCCTTATCGCCCCCTACTTTATTCCTTGTCGACCTAGTCATCGAGATGCCTAGGTCTCGGGGTTTCAGGTCATAAAATATTTACAATATTTTATTAATTTTCTTTTCTTGTCTTTATCCTATAAATTTGGTTTCAAAAACTGTATTTTGTACAACATTTACATACACATGCATGGATACTAAGATGCAGGAATTAAGGGTATTTTCAAGCATTCGTTAGGGTTTTTGAGGCCAAAATGACAGAATAAAGATGATGAAATGTGGATTCATCATTCCGACTCTTGTGGGCTTGGGAGTTGCATGGGCTTGGCTTCGATCTTAATGTACATTTTGGTCGTGTAAGAATGTGCCTCCTTTGAGGTGTGATATTGAAACCCGACAATATGCAAATCACCTCATTGATTGGGACAACACATAAGCACTATTGAACAAAGGTGACACCTTTTGTGTAATGGACTAAAACATTATACTACGACCAACTAAAACTGACAAGATAATTTGGTTGAACCTTTACGACCTTCACATGTTCAGTTGGTGAATTCAAAGATTTTGCATTGTGTTTGATTTACGCAAGTTATCTCCACACATTTTTGTGCCCCATAATGCATAGATTCTCCTTGATATTCATGTTCATATACAGTACTCTTGAAATAAAAGATAATTAGTTGGAGGGATTTTTATTCAAACTCTATGAATTTATCATTGAACCATCCAAAGGGATCGCCTTTAGAGGTCCTTTTCTTGAGTCCAGGCTCAATCTCTTCGGGGATGGTCAACCACTAGAAACCGTTTACTGTCTTCCACACTTACCAAAGAAGACTTTCACCTTGGCGAGGATGATTTAAGTTCAATAGCCTCAACTAATTCAAATCCATTTGCTAATGAAGGTCATAAAATAAATTCAGTCAAGATGTATCCTAAGAGGAAAGATGAGGAGGATGAGCAGTGTGACGATCCTTTCCACATGATACTAGCTAGGTTGACTGCATCTGAACAGCAACATGCCCTGCTTAGAACTTAGATGGGACAACTAAATGTTGGGGTTGACACACCCATGGATGCGATATATATCCTGGGGTTCTACATAGCTCAAAATTACCTGAGTCCCCTAGAGCGAGAAATAGAATATTTGTTGACGCCGCCCTTTCTGAATTTGCTGATGCCTTTCAACAGGAATGCCAAAGGTGAACCATATGCATTCCTAACTGACTTTGAGCTTGTCTGTGCCAACCTATGTAACCCTAAGTTTGACTAGTATTATATTAGACTAATCGCTCTTCAATTTTCCTTGGGGGATAAGGCTGTTTACTGGGTTCAGCGTTTGGTGTAACAATGACCACTTATGACCAGTTGAAGGACCTGTTATAGAAGTTCTACCCTTTGAGTAGAACTAACTATATGAGGACACACACCACTGGTTTTTCCTAGCTGCCTAATGAACCTTTTTGTGATGCCAGGGAACGATTCAAGGACATACTACAAAAGTGTCCATGTTATGGATTGGATGATCACATCTTGGTCCAATCTTTATTCACTAGTCTCAACCCTGAGATGTAAGGTTTAGTGAGCGTTGCCTATGGAGGCAGATATACATTGCATGGAGTAGATACAGTCTGGAGGGTATCGATGAATATGTGATTCATCGCTCTAAAAGTTGAAAAATAAAGCTTCGTTCCTGAGTAATTAGATGCATTTCTCCACTTATTTTGCATTATTCTCATTCGTACATTTATAATTAATGTCTGTATTTTAGCATTCATATTTGCATTAAACAGGAAGCCAAATTCACTTGTAAATATCACATGTATATTCACCATATTTAACTTATTTTTATATATTTTTTACTAACTCAAAATTGAATAAAATCAACTCTATAGTGTACATATTACTAACACTAATAAATAAAAATATCAAAAAATACTAAATTATAAAATTAACCAATAAAACCCAAATCCTAATTTGATATTAAGAGACTGAAAACATGATCATCTCTCTCACACAGTCTCCTATGGATCCCTACTTACTTTTGAATTAATGTACATTCAATTACCTTCAAAATAAGATCAAATTCAAATGAATCGGAGTTCATATATGAAACTTAGGTTTTGGGCCCCTTTGTATATTGTACATATGTCTATTTACTTATTATTTATTTTATCTTTTTAGTTTCTTAATTATTAGAAATCCAAAAAATTATATTAAATTGTAAATATTTATTTCATATTTTTTCTGATTTTATTTGATTTTTATATTATTTTTAAAATTCCAAAAAATTGCAAAAGATAAAAAAAATCAATATTTTATTACTGTATGATATAAACTAAAAATACTTTTCGTATAAATTATTTATTTTGGTTTTTGATCCTTCATAAAAGTTGTGGATCCCGTCGAGAAGAGCAACTTTCATGTTGATCACTCTTTAATTCGATCCCGTTTGTTATTTCTTTTTTAATTTTTTCTTTACATTTAGTTTTGAGTTTTCTGGGAGCGATACATGACAACTCTTAGAGTCACCACGTATCACCACGATTTTTATTTTATTTTATTCCATTACTTTACTTATTTTAATTGTGCTTATTTTATCTATTTATTATTTTAGCTATTTGTTTATATTTATTACTCTATATTTTATTTTATTTTTAGTTATTCATTTATTTTCTTTAGATTTTAATTATAATTAATTAATTATATTTATTTATTTTATTTTTTCCCATTTTAAATTTAATTTTTATTATTTTCTTCCAACAACTCCCATTCTTTCCTCATCTTCCACCACTCTTCCAATCTCCACTCCACTTCTTTTCTAACTTCCTCCTCCTCCTTTTTATTCCCTTCTCCGCGCTTCATTCTCTTTTATCTATCGTTTCGAAAGAAGAGAAGTAGAACCCCTTTAACCTCCAACTGATAACTATAGGAGATGAGTTGAGTGACGACAACCTCAAAGGCGAGATACACAACACCACCATTGCCAAGTCGCAAGTTTCCAATTAGTATCGCTTAGCTTCGAAGGACTCCGTCATCCTTCTTGAGGCCACGAGAGGAGTGCAACATATCTTCTCCACGATCACGGTGAAACCACATGTAAGTTACCCTTTTCTTTTCCTCTTTTTTATTTATCTAACTCCCATTGTCTTTCTTATTGTTCTACATCCATTACTCACACCATCATCCCATCACCACTAAATCACCACCGGTTCCTCTTCAATTTTATCTGCCTGCAACAATTAAAAATATAATAAAAAAATGAAAACATCCGAGTAGAACTCAGCCCCCTCAGTCGTAGCCCAACAGTGGCTGGCCTCCTTCACACCGTCACTGCTCTCCTCACGTTGTTGCAGCCCTTGCAGCCGCTCCCCCGTGTGCACCTCTCCACACCTCTCCCATGCATTAGGGCACTGCCGATCCACTCTTCCACTGGTGCTTCTCGTCTGTCCCCCCTGCATCCCTTCCAGCCACAATCGTATGCACGCCTCCAGCCGTGGGTCACCCTCCTGTCTGCGACTGCCCGACCGCTACTACTCCACCCAACCTCCACTGTACGTGCGCCTCCAACCATAGGTCTCCCTCCTTCTCATGACCGCACTTCCCTAACCCTGCTTTTCCACCGCGACCACATTGCCCCGCCCCTACTGCTCCGCCCAGCCATGATCGTACGCGTGTCTCCAGGTGTAGGCCGCCCTCCTACCCATGACCGCCCCGCCCTCGCTACTCCACCACACTCGCCAGTATGTGCCCCTTTCTGGGCATGCCACTGCCCTTGTATGTGGCCACTCGTCCCAGCCTCCGCATGTAGCTGCTACATCTCATGGAGGGTGGATTCCTAGATCATAACCCACAAACTAGAAGAAACCCAAATTCTTTTGGGAAAATTGCAGCAAATCCCCTAGAGATATATAATATTAAAGAAGAATCCTTGTGCACAATTTAGTTTGTTTATATTAAATGATTTTTATTTATGTATTACAATGACACCCTTGCATTATCACTTTAATTTGGATTGTATTTTGGCATCTTTTATTTAATTCAAAAATTACCATGTTGTAGAGCATAATATTCTCTATTTGCTGGCTATTTATTTATAATTTTGTGACTACTGGGTAATTAAATTTAAATTATTTTGTCAAAAAAATTGCATATATTATCAATTCATGGTCTGAAATTCATATTTAATTAAAACTTGCTCCAAATATTATGCAGAAATCAGAGATGATGCTTCTAGTTGTGCTTTAATTATTAACCAAATTTTATCGAAAATGGATGTGTCTTGTGCACAAAATAATTGTTGAGCGATTTCTATAATTAATTTTTAATTAAATACATTAATAATATCTTTGCAAAATTTCAATTCTCATGGATTTCTTACTAAAAGATATTTTTGAGATAAATCGATTTCTATATCTCTGACCACCATCTTATTTTTGTGTGGGGGACCCGACGCGACGGAGCGACCACTTAGATAGCCGATCAACTCAATAAGCCAACTGAAAGATTCACATTATAATTTAGATCAAGTCAAGTCATGATAAAGCATAGAGTCTTGTATTTTTCTTGCATTCATTTAAGATTTTGTAATAATTGCACATTTCTAGTTGATTCTGTTTGGTATCTCGCACGTGTACACAAATATGGACTTTTTGTGGTGTATCGAGGCCTGTTTCACTCTCCGGTAAGGATGGGGCTCGACTTGAGTGCTCGTAGGTTAGACCTACACATGTGTCTCTTAGAGCTTTTTATAGCTTTTATCTACTTGTCCTCGTAAAATCTTGGACCATACATTCACATTTAATAATATGCACCTTAGATCGTTCTACTTAGTCCAAAGTGGAATTAATTCTTTCTCGCTAATTAGAACTATTTGTTACGTGCGATTTCATCGTCTGCATTTCATTTAAGTATAAAAAATTTCAAATTATGTTTTGCATCATGTATGTAGAACACTAGGATTACTGTAAGTCTTCTAAACTGGGCATGCATCATTGATTTATTCAATCGCATCGGCTTTTCTCGACTCCCTTCCCATTTGTTTTGCACGTTAGGATTAACATGAATTAGTATTAGATGATAGGTGTGCTGTGTTTGGTGGATTTAATTAAGTGATAATCTGAATTAAAATCGGGGCTGCTAATACAAATTTGACCAAAACATTGACTAAAACTAACCTTGCTTGCGGGAGAGGAACCCCATCATTATACACATTTTATGTTGATTTATTGAAAGGTGAGGATGTATCCCTAAGATAGTGACAAAATCCCACATCTAAATCGTGCGTAAATAAACTTATTTCTTGTTTTGTCACTTAACTAAAACTAAAAAGATAAACGGTCAGACCTTTGCGACCGTCATTGTGTTAAGTTGGTGAAACTAGGGTTTGCTTTTGTGTTTGCCTTGTATTTTTCCATGTGTGTATCCTTCTGTGTAATTGCACTTTTTCGATCGCCATACACTTACATTCCTCACTCAAAGATGTCAGGATATTGGTCTCCATTCCCTGACCTATTTGGTCACTCCTCCTCGACCATATACTGTTCATCTTCACCTTCTCCTTTTTTCATGTATCCTCCACCATCAGCGGGAGACCCTTACCCAGGGTTGGTTCCATCTTGACCTGATTATGAAGTTAGACCTTAGACTAACTTCCACACTTCTTCGCATTTCTCACTTACCCAACCTTCTTACACCCCGGATCCACTTTCACCCTAGGTTGGTTCACCTTGTAGTTGAACGCATACTGGAATCAAGGAATTATTTGAAGAGTACACTATTGCCGAGAAAGAGAAATGGTAGTATTATTTACCCCCACATACCTCTTCCTCACCTCAAGTTGGGATGGGACAATAATTCACAAATAAGAATCTTGAATTAACCATAGGGTATAACATGGTTGACCGAACAAACCGAATGGAGAGGCCTATACCATATGATCTTCCTGACCTGATTGACCCCAGTAATCAAGCCCACATTGACCATCCTTCATATCACACATTCAGAGAGCCTACACATGCATGACCTTGGAATAATGAGCTAGACTTACGAGACCCATGTCGATTGAATCCATTATTCGAGGCTCCAACCAATATCTACCATTTGGATGGTCCATACTTGACCCAACATTACATGCTAGAGTTTAGGTATTTTGAGTATGTGACATCAAGATCTCAGTAGTATCCTCTGAGGGAACAAACAACTTCCTTGATTTGTTATGAGGAATATTTGGAGGATACCATTTCTTGGATTATGAAGAGATATGAATTAATTGAGGATAAATATAAAAATGTCATCGATAGACTATATTCATTTTATTCCAGCTTACGTATGGAAGTGGTGAATGAAATAAGTGGATTCAATGTTGAAAATAATCTAGAGAACACAAGGAAACATGCACACTTTGTACAACTAGAGTCCGTTCTACCTCCCTCTTCTACTAACCACTTACCTTCCAATCTAGAGTCTCTACATCCTCCCACTCCTCCTTCACCTATTAAAAAAAAACCGAAAATCCCAAAAAGATCAAAAAAATTGAAAAACCAAGAAATCTTATAAAAATAGAAAATAAAAAAGATATAAAACTTGGATCCTGCCCTAAGGGAAGAACTCGATGAAGAATTTTTTTAAGCTTGCCTTAATATAGGCCATATATAAATTCCCCAACTACAAATGATTTGTGAGAAGTGAATTGATGCCTAAGAGGTTGGGAAATAAGAGGACAAGGACTGAGAAACATCTAGTGTCTATGGCCACTCCTTGGTGATGGGAAAAAAGACTAAGAGACACATAGTGAAGATGTTGCCTAGGGCTGAATGTTAAATAAAAAATACTACCTTCACCCAAACTAGAATCGATGATGACTCATCAATAGATATCCTCTCGACTTCTGTGTTTGATAAGCTCAACCTCAGGCCAATCATAAAGTTGAGAGATCGTTCAACTGGCTGATCGATCTATAAAACGATCGAGAGGAAACATTTCAGTCGTCATTACTTTCCAAGGTGATATACTCCAAGTAGCCTTCACGATCATTGACATTGAGCATCAAGGACAAATTACCCAATCTCTGATAATTCTCGGGAAGTCATTCTTAGCCTTGACAAAGGTGATTATAGATTGCAAGACTCAAGAGATCAATTTTATCGCATTGGAAGCACTTTGACCTCACCCATTCTTTGACACACGATGCTCTAAGGTAACCCACAAGGCTGCTCATAGTCGTGACCATCGAGAGGTAGATGAGTCCCAACTCTTTACTACACCTGAGATACTGATAGTCGAGCTGAGCATTAGATCAAAGACTCCCCACACATCCACAACTCCTGTTGCTTGCATCACTACTAATGCCAAGCCAACATAGACCACTAGCACCTATTCCAGATGTGTACTGACCCTTCAAGAATATTACAATCTATATGGTGATTCATCTGATAAGGAACCCAAATCAGCACTGCACCCCATTCTAGACCTTCGAAGAAGATAATTAGGACTGAATTAGCCCCACTCAAAAACATAATTGCTCCTTCCTCTAGTCAATTATCCAGTAAGAGGAAGTCAAGAGTTGATCCCTCGAGGTGTTACCCCAAACCCCTCAAGGCGCGTCACTTTCCTCTCCCTCTCAATGCTTCAGGTTCTAGAAAACTAATTAAGAAAGTTTCCTTCAACATATCGGAGAAGGAATTTTCGAAGGAGTCCTCGTCGGGTCCAGATGAGGTGGTTTATATGAGTGAGCTCAGTTCAGTTGTTCTTAAGCCATATCTGAGCAAGCAACCGTGTGTCGACCCTCATTAGACGATCCTTTCACCTCACTATTATTCATCCGAGGATGATTCTGACAGTGACACTTATGTATATTACCCACCTCCTTGCTCCTGCAAGAAGGTTCGTCACAAACCTTATTGATCCTTGTCTATTATCACTCCTCCTTATATAGATTTTCTTTCTTTTATTTCCCTCCCTCCTTGGTGATTTGTATCATTCGCTCCATATCATTTCATTTTATGACTATACTTAGGATGACTAGATCCTAAGTATAAGGGGGAGAGTGGCTCGAGTATCTTCTTCTCTTCTTCACCATTTTCTGTATATTCTCCAGATCTCATCGGTTCTCATACTTACTCCTATCCTAGACTTAGGTTGACCAAACCCTAAGTATAGGAGAATCGATGAATGTACTCTCTATATACCTATCCATTTCTCCTCTTGATATCGTTTGCCCCATTTTTGCTCTTCTTCTATACATAGGCTGACCAGAGCCTAAGTATAGGGGAGAAGATTAACTTCTATACATTTTGTTATTTTAAATCTCCTACGCTTAGCACGAGCTATGTCCTTTCCTCACATCTCGTTCTTTGAGGATATAACACATGCTAAGTATAGGGGGCGTGTAAATATTATATATATACTTTATCCATTGCTCGTACTTTCATGCATTTTTATATGTATTATGTAATAATTACAGGGTGTGTAAAATTGGTAAAAAAACTTTTTGTAAAATACATGTATATTTGTATAAAATGTATATTGTATACAAGTTGTAAAATTTGTATAAATTTGGAAAATTCCTGTAAATAATCCTTTTGTAAACTTTTTTCTTAACTAGGAGGTATACCGAAAAATGTTAAAAACTTCAGAAAAAGAGAAAAAAGGAAGACTTCTTATTTACTCTTACATATCATCCTTGCATTCATAAGAAGTGTCTTGCACTTCACTCATCTGCATTGCATTTCATCTGCATTTCATTTGCATATCGTGCATATGCAAAGTAGAAAGTTAGTGGATTCTGCCAAGTTATAAATAGAAGTCGAGGATGGATTTGATTTGACCTTAATATACTTACTTTTGGAGGAACCTTATAGGATATGGAGTTATGATTTTTCATATCGAGTTACTTAATACTTTAAGTATGCAAGTCTATGTTCACATGTCATCTTGATAGGTCAAAATAGAATATTTCATACACACGTATGATTCTTTTAGATAGTGACCTAACTTGGACAAGCACAATGCACGTAGCTCTTCATTGATGAGGTGATGAGGAGATAGAATCCTTTGTCTTGGATTAGCACTGGCGGAAGCATCTGTCCTCCTCGTGAGGGTAGTGCATCTCAACCTATTCTAGTGGTGTCGACGTCTAATGACGGGATGTTGTGGGTTGCAATAAAGCTTCAAAAGAGGAATAGTCTATTGGCTCAAAAAGAAAATCTCCTTATGTACATGATGCACTTTTGTGTGTGTGTGTGTGTGTGTGTATATAACTCCAAAAAATTAGATGGGCAAAAAGTTAAAATAATCCCATCAGGGAAGGAAAAAGTGAACAAGCAATGCACATGCTTCAAAGTCTCATACCAAAGAACCTACAATTGGATACTTTGATACACTGGTCAAACTCCAAGGATATGTGACTACACTGATCACAATCCATTCTCTTCTCTACCGTCTCTTCTTGAGCTGGTTGCACTTGAGCTTAGAAGGAAATACACTACTCCTCGAGGAAAGAGTTGCTAGAACGGGGAATCAGAGTTACTTTGTTAGAGGAGGCCGTTTCTTTGTCATTTCTGATGTGGAGAGCTATATTTCAATTACATAGTACAAGTAAGATTCATAGTCAGTAGAATTTGCGTATGAGGATTTGCTCTGACATGACTGATGAGGCGACATGAATAGAGACTTGTGGAACGTAAAGGCTGTTAGGTCTTAAATTCAATTCCCAATAAGGTTCTGCCATATTATTAATCCAAAGGTAGAGTCGAGCTCCATTTTCACCTTTTGTTCATGGCATTGGTATGGAACGTAAATCATTTCACTTTTGCATTCCATTTTAGTTGCTCAAGGATGTGTAAGGCTTAAGTATAAGGAGTTGATGAATTTGTGATTCAACGCTCTAAAAGTCAAAAATAGAGATTCATTCATGAGAATTTAGTTGAATTTCTCCATTTATTTTGCATTATTCTCATTCATGCATTTAAAATTAATGTCTGCATTTTAGCATGCATATTTGTGTCAAATAGGAAGCCAAATTCACTTGTAAATATCACATGTATATTCACGATATTTCCCTTACTTTTATCTATTTTTTTACTAACTAAGAATTGAATAAAATCTACTCTATAGTGTACATATTATTAACACTAATAAAGGAAAAATAACAAAAAATACTAACTTGTAAAATTGACTAATGAAACCCAAACTCTACTTTGAGACTAAGAGCCTTAAAATGTGGATATCTCTCTCATATAGTTTCCTACGGACCTACTTACTTTTCAATTCATGTACGTTCAATTACCTTCAAAATAAGACTAAATTCAAAAGAATCAAAGTTCATATGTGAAACGTGAGTTTTGGGCCCCTTTGTATATTATACATTTGTCTCTTTATTTATTTATCTATTTTATCTTAAAATTTTCTTAATTATAAAAAATTCAAACAATTAGATTAAATTATAAATATTTATTTCCCATTTCCTCTGCTTTTATTTGATTTTTATCTTATTTTTAAAATACCAAAAAATGTGAAAGACAAAAAATCAATATTTTATACATGTAAGATGCCATCAAAAAAATATTTTTTTGTAGAAATGATTTATGTTGGTTTTTAGTCATTCATGAAAGATGTAGATATCATCGAGAAGAGAAACTTTTATGTTGACCACTCCTTAATTTGACCCCTTTTGTTACATTTTTTAATTTTTTCATTACATTTAATTTTTGATTTTTCTAGGAGTGACACACGACAACTCTTATTTTTAGTTGCCACCTGTCAGACTCATTTTTATTTTATTATATTTTACTTATTTTAATATTGATTACTAGGGAAATCATGGGTCGTACGAATTCACAAGGCGAAACCGCAGTCGGTGTGTTGACCGCTCAATAATCCCTAATTAATCAACAATTAACCCACAATCAAATGATTCAAACAATGAAAATCGATGTGAAGTTAAATTTATTTTTAACTCTACAAACATGGGGTATAGGTATAAGTATGTAGAGAGTTCGAACACAGGGAGCAAGGCAGGATAGATCAGCAAGTGTGTGTGTGTGTGTGTGTGTGTGTGTGTGTGTGTGAATGTGATGTATTGTCTACACTATGCAATGCTAATGTTTTTGTGGGTTCTCAGTTTTTATATTATTTTATTTTATTTTTGATTTTAGTATTGTATTTTGGCTTTCTTTTTACTGATTTTGTATTTTCTTTTTATATTTTATAATTTTATATTTTCTTTTTCAATAATACGATATATATACAATACAAGGAAAGGAGGTGATAAGATATTTATAAAAATAGGTAAAAATGCTCAAAAATTAGGGAATAAAATATTTTTGGTATTTTTATATTTTTTTACTGTTTTTGTGATTTTTGGGAGTTTTTCAAAATCTTTTTGGTATTTTTAAAAGTTAAAATACAAGAAAACAGTGGACTAGGTTGCTGGCCGAACTCAAAATGAAGATGAAAAATACTAAACCGTACCCAAAATTCCTCAAATTAATTTTACAATATAGACAATAAGATAAGGAAGACACAACAACTGAGTTTATATTTTTAGGAGTTATCTATGATTTTCTAGATTTTTTGAAGTTTTTAAGTGTTTTCTAATTTTTAAGGTTTTTACTTTGAATTTTTTAGTGGTTTTTGGACCACACTAGTAGATGATGAAACACACAAAATATAATCTTTTTGGAATTTTTCAAAACGTTTTTATAATTTTTATGGGTTTTCTAATGCAAAAAGTTAGAAAAATGCATGTTTTTGGTTTTTAACAAATATGAAAATGCAACAAAAATGCAATGGAAAAATATAACGTTAATCTACAAGTTAACAGGAGCCTATGTAATTTTTTAGGTAATTTTTGGTATTACTATGATGTGTGAAATAAATAAGACAAGCACACAAAGATAAACAGCCAAGCAGGGGTATATATGCAAATATCAAAACATCCAGGGACATGCATGCAATTCTCCAACAAAATATTATACTGAATATTCACTTTAATGGGCCAAATACAAGTTTTAAAAGCCGCAAGGGTACAAGTGCATAATACCCAACCCTACGCGTTACTGGCACACGCCTGGAAAAACCTAGAAGGAATTTCCAAAAATCCCAGGGGCTTCAGTGCAAATATTCCAAAATATATTACACTGCATGTGAAAGTTTATGGACTAAAACTAAATAACAAAATGGCCTTGGGGTCTCTTTGCATAATGCCCTTCACCTTACGCGCACAAGCACACGAGATGACGTGGTGAGGACCTAAATGCAAATATAGAAAGTTCAGGGGTCTAAGTATAACTATTACAAAATATTTTAAACTACCCCTAAAAGTTTATAGACTAACTATTAAATACAAAAATGCGCGAGGTAGAGTTTGCAAAATACCCCACTCGGCGCGATCCGACGGCTGATGTGATTCCACTTGCCACGTGTCGACGATCTGACGGCCTATGACGCTTCACGTTGGACGGCGAAGATTAGATCCTCGGGTAAAGATCTGACGGTGGAGATCGGGTGCGATCCAACGGCAGATGTGCGAACTGGGGCTCCGCCTCGATCCAATGGCGTTGAGGCCCAGAGCAAGAACCGCGGAAGAACTCCGGCGAGCCGAGGTTTGCCGAGGTCTAGCTCCGTCCTCGGCAGGCTTCTGAGCTTCAAAATGAGGCTGGAGGTTCCTCTGGTCTTCCTCTATCTCCTGAGGGCTTCAAAATACCTCGGCGGTGGACGAGGATCGCGGAAGAGGTCGGCGGAGCTGGAGGGCTCAACCGAGCTCCGGAGAGACTCAAAAGTGCACCCATACACGAGTCAAAGAGCGCTGACCTGCAAAACAAAGTGAGAGGGTCCAGGGCAAGTTGCCTGGACCCCACGAAGGAGAAAAGGTGGCACGAAGCGGTGGTTAGAATATCGGCCGGAGGTGCGCTTCGGCGAGGGGGTCTGATGGGATGATTTGATCGATGGCTGCGAAGATTTCGTGAGGCAAAATGATCCTTGAACAAAGGTGAGTAAAATGCAGATGCAATGAAAGTGAAAGGGGACTGCCTCGACGGTGATGACCGGAGGGAAGTACCTCGACACCGACGGTGGTAGCGAAGGTGATCGGAAGCACCTCAGGTGCTGCACGACCGACCTGATGAGCTCAAGAGGATGCTGTCACCTTCCTCGAGCTGATGGACACAAGCACGGTGGCTAACCTATGGAGGAAGACGTTCAAAAATTGAATCGAAGGTCGGGGGTTGCATATATGGGGTTTGGCTTGATGACTGAGGCGCTCCAAAGACCGAGGGATTGGCAGCGATGCAGTGGTCCATGGATCGAAATATCATCTGGGCGAGGGTCCCCATTGATCGAGGAACAAAAGTCGCAGAGGGCACGACATGAAAGGGTGCAAGGAGCGCCCTAAAAAATTTGTCGAAATCGAGGTCAACCGGCGCTCTGACAGGCACACATGGGGGAAAAACGCCTAGTTGACCGAGGTCGTGGACCAACCAGGAAAAACCCCTGGAAATGATTTTATAAATTCAATAAAAATAGAAAATGGACGAATTAAATTTTGGTTATTAAATGAAAAATGTTTATTATTTTATTTAGTATTTTATTCCGATTTTTAATTATTTTTGTGCGGTATATTTTTGCAAGTTCACTATTATGGCCTATATAGGTATATTACCTGTATATTTTCTTATTTTATTTTTATTTTGTGTTTTTAATTTCTTTATTTTTGTTTATTATTTTATTAAATTATAAAATACTCTTGTACATTTAGTTATATTTTTATTTTATTTTTCTGATGTATTTTGCATACTTAATAAAATATAAGTTTAGTTTATACAGGTATGTATATAGGTATGATACATATGTATTATATACACGTGTATTTTATTTTGAGTTTTACTTGGGTTTTTCTTCTGATTTTAATATACAAATATGTTATAAATAATATTTACAAAATTATAAGAATATAAAATTATAAAAATAATGAATAAAGAATAAAATGAATATTTTAATCTGTACAAGTATACTACAAGGGTCCAAAACTCAACTTTCAAACCGTAACTCCGAAAAATACGAAACCACCTCCATTAAATAGATTATTTTATGTTATATACAATTAAAGATGAGTTTGGTATATTTCGAGTTTTTATTTGCAAGATACATGTCTGGGAAGTTGGAGTTCTGGAATCTTATTCAGACCATAACTTTTTATCTGTACATTATTTTTTAGTGAAAACAATTTTGTATTTTGATTTATTTAATTATCTACAACTTTCATGTACAAAGTTTCTTTATTTGATGTATAAAAAGTGGAACAAAAAATAAGTCCCAAAATGAATAAAGAATAAATAAATATAAAGGTATTTTGACCCTTATCTCCCCCTACTTTATTCCTTGTCGACCTATTCATCAAGATGCCTAGGTCTCGGGGTTTCGGGTCATAAAATATTTACAATATTTTATTCTTTTTCTTTTCTTTTATTTATTCTATAATTTTGGCTTTAATTACAATATTTTAAACATTAATTACGTTTACATGCATGAATGCTAAAATAATGGATTTAATGCTATTTACACGCATTTGCTAGGGTTTTTGATGCCAAAATGATAAAATAAAGATGATGAAATGTGACTTCATCATCCCCCTATATTTTACCTTTCCTAGTCACTAGCAAACACTTATGCAATAAGTGCAGAAAGAGAAGGAAAGAAAAGAAAAAGAAGAACTTGGATTAAATTTAATTATCAAACTTGTCTTCACAAAATCAAAGTTTGGAGCTTAAGTCGAACCTTTGGAATTTTAGTGCAGGCGGAACCTTAATGAGAACCGAACTTGAAATCCAACCGTCCCTGAGAAATCCCAAAACTCTGTTCAAGTTTCCTGAATAGCCAGGTCAGAAATATTTCAACTCATACGCAAACCCTTACGACTATGAATACGACTCATACAGTGTAAGTGATGGTGGCTCTCCCCAACGAAAATGACAAAGAGACTGACTTCTTCAATATGACAACCCAATGATTCCCCAATCCAACAACTCATCCCTCAAGGAGCAGGGTATTCCCTTCTAAGTTCAAGTGGCAACCAGCTCAAGAGGAGGGAGTAAAGAGAAGAATGGACGGTAGCCAGTGTAGCTACCTATCCTAGGATGCAAGACCAATGCAGTCAAGTCATCCAGCTGCAGGCTCACATGATTTGACTTTGAAGCTCAAGCTTGCTTATTTGACTTTACAACATATGTACATCCGACACGCATTTTTTTGTACAGGCCTGTCCACTTTTTTTGGAGTTTTTGCTTTTGCATTTTTTTGAATACTATATACAACAACATTTACAAAAGGAGTTTTTCCTCTTGAGACAGTAGACTATCCCTCTATTGAAGCTTTATCGCAACCCCCGATCTCCTATCCTCGAAACTCATCATTACTGGACGGGTTGGGGCGCACTTCCCTCCCTAGAGGAGGACAAATGTTTCCACCTGTGTGCGTCTCATACCGGCAAATCCAACCCCCTCACCACTCCAACTGAGTTGAGCCATGTGAAAGGTGCATGTGTCCAAGTTAGGTCATTATCAACAAGAGTCGTGTGTGTGCTCCGAAATACTCTACTTAGGCAGTCAAGAATCCATTGAACCAAGTCCCATGATCCTCAAAGAATTAAGTCACCTAGACCTGAAGTACCTCAATCCCGGCTCCTATAAGGTTCCTATTATTAGGTAGATTTAAGGTCCAACCAAGCTCCAATCTTCGGATTTTACTTAGACTCATTCAACTATCAAACTCAATCCGAAAAATGCTCATGCTATGCAATGCGGTGCAGAAAATATTTTTGTGATGCAATTTTCAAAGATTTTGAACTTTTTATGGGTTTTTGAAAAGATGATGATGATGCATATGCATTTTTTTTATTTTTCAAAAGATTTTTCAAATGTTTTTGGATTTTAATTTTGCAAATGTTTTTGGGATTTTTGAAAACAAAAAAGATTTTGGCTAAAAACTAGGTTAAAGTATTTACACGGGAGTGCTTCTTATATATAGAAGAAGTGGATTTTAAGAATCTACAAGAGTAAGTGGTCAATTTTAGAAATATATATAGTGAATTTTAGGTGTGATTTACGTATTCCTCAAACTTATTTGACACAGGTTTTTCAAACAATCTTGAAAACTATAGTCCAAAATAATTTTTACACACAGTTTTTACAAACATGTACACACATTTGAAAATCATTTTGCAAAGGTTTTTTAAACAGTATATAGAGATTTTTCAAATATTTTTCCAACCATTTTTCAAACCATTTGCAAATCATTTTTCAAAAATTTTATTTCACACAAAGAAAATAAACTTTACAATCAAAATGTTTTACAAAGGTTGAAAACATGTAGCAAAATGTTTTACAAATAGTTTTCAAAAGTTTTTTCACAAAGTTTTTCAAACTATTTTTCAAACATTTTTCAAAAAAAACATTTTCACCTTATTTATTAATCAGTATATAATAGAAGAATTCGTGGAATAATCACATCTTTTAATGAATTTTACAAGTATAAATAGCCATATTTATTAGAAAATACGAAAGTACAAGTTATGGCTAATGTATATACACAGTATATACGACCCCCCTATACTTAGCTTGAGCTATGTCCTCATAGATCGGAGAGAAAAGAGAAGACATGACTTGTACTAAGTATAGAAAAGTCTAAAGAATAAACAATGAGATGAATGAAAGAATGAGAAGTTGACCGTCCCCCCTATACTTAGGATCAAATAATCCTAAGTATAGCAGACTGTACACAAAGTAGGGAGGGTCAAGGGTGGGAATGAACTGATCGTCCTTGGATTGTCTCCCCCTATACTTAGGGTAAGATATCCCTAAGTATAGACAAGAAGAGGAGACGATGGATAGGATCAAAGAATAGAACAACTTGGGATGCACACCTCCCCTATACTTAGGACAATGTACATCCTAAGTATGGAAAACTGTCTACAAGGGGCGACACCTTTCTGATAGATACAGAAGATAAAAGAGGAAAAGAAGAAAAGAAGAAAAGAAGAGAGGATATCAACAGATGGAAGAAGAGATCGTGAGGAATGTACACGTCACTCCCCCTATACATAGGGTAAAAGAAGCCCTAAGTATAGGCAACAACAGGAGTAATGAAACGGAACGATGAATGAACACTCGGTTTGTCCACCCCCCTATACTTAGGACAAAGTACGTCCTAAGCAAGGCAAACACGAGAATAGGTGGACGAGCAATACGGGAGAGAGAACAAAGGTACACAAGGGAATATACAACAGAGATGGATATACAGATGATCAAGAAGGTAGAAAGCAAACCTTCTTGCGAGACTGCTGAGGGATAGATCTAGTGTGGTGCAAGTCGACATCGGGGTCTACAATGGACGGAAGCCGATCAGGGTCGCAGGGTGAAGGCCCTCAGTGGAATCAAATTGGAAAGGGACGAACTGGTCAATGGAAGTAGTATGGCTAGGTTCGCCCTTGGTTGTCCTATGGTGTGAAGGCGCAGACGGGTGAGTGGAAGAAGTACGGTCAGGTCTGGCCGTGGAAGTCTCGCCGATATCGAAGTCGAATGGAAGAAAGTCATCATCATCGACAGAGGTGTAATCGGAGTCGTCCTACGAGGGATCGTCCATGTCAAAATCAAAAGGAACGAAATCATTGGTGGAAGTATACGAACTCAGATAATCCTCAAGAATCTCACCTGGGTCATCTGTTTCCTCAAGAGGCCAAAAATTTTGAAGATTCGCATCATAACCGACCTCAATCATCTTTACTTGTGAGTGACCAGGAACGGACTTATCAGTGGAAGTAGTCAAACCAGGCCCGTCCTATGTAGTCTTGGTATCTTTCCTCCGCTCAAATGGATCAATCATGTAAATACTTTGGATTTCATCAACACATTGCCACACACCAGGAGGAGGAACTGCGAGGTCTATGCTTTCCGATTTCCTCCCCTTTCGGGGGATTCGTCGGGTCTCATCAGGTTTCGCTAAGCAAACATATCTAATAGCATCAGATCGATCACATGCCTCGGAGTCAGCTAGAATTGGTGAAGGTGCATCAGGTGCAGGTCTCTGGTCGACTGTGGGTGTGGTGATTAACACTTCGCTCTCGTCAACAGGACGGAAGCGAATCTCTCCTGATATGTAGTCAATAACGAACCTCACAGAGGCGAGGAATGGTCGTCTCAGGATGATTGGAGAGGGCTTCCCTGTGGAGGTCTCCATGGGAAACACGACAAAATCAACATGATGGTTCGTGCCCTGAATCGAAATGACGGCATTTTCAAGGATACCCTTCGGCCTCTTGATAGATCCATCAGCAAACTGAACGATCATCCTCGTTTTCTTGAGAGGCCCTAAGTGAAGAGACTATACCAGCGAGAAGGGTAATATACTAATAGAAGCACCGTCGTCTAGGAGAGTGTGATCACATGTATGGTCAGAGATGGTGCAAGTGATGAAAGGGGTAGCTGCTTTCTTCTTTTTAGGAATGGGACGGTGTGTGATGGCGTGGGCAGTGGCCACGGTCAGAATGTGATGCTCAGATCTGCTCCTCCGCTTTCTCTTCTTGGGAAGAGGAGCAGATAAATCAGTCATCGCCTGCTAAAGTGGGGCACATATAATCTCATGAATAGTAGCCACCACTTCGGGTTCAGATAGCATTTTTTTGAATTTTTGGACTTCTTCCATACAAGGGAGGAAGTCAGAATCAGCATATACACGAGGCATGCCAAGAGCAGTCTGTACAGTGGCATCCTCGGGGGCAAAGGTGGGACAATGTGTGAAAGGTTGTGTGGGTAAATGATCTGGCAGATGTCCTCTCTCCTCACAATATGAATCATCCAAGTGTCTCCCGAACTCTTTTTGTGTTTTTAAATTTTTCTCATTTTTTGTATTTTTGGCGATTGCAATCTCCCATGATCTCCCACAAGGAATTCCATATCCGCGACGAATGGAGCGTCAATCTCTTTCCTCCTCAAGATAGCCATATCATCATTCATCAAATCAAGACGATCTATCATTCGGTTCAATATATCACTCATAGAGATCAAGGGAGGTGACTCCAACAGGTCAGACTCGGGTGGATGTGAAAGTGGAGGTGGATAATATGCAGGTGGTGGTGGAGGTGGGTAGAAGTCCGAGGACTGATACTGTGGCTGAGGCGGATATGTACAGAAATCAGAAAAAGTAGGAGGAAGATCCTCCTGATAAAAGGGAGGTAGATCGGCTGGAGGGTACGAGGAATCCGCAAAATTAGGATAAAAATCACTCAAGGGGTCCATCTCAAAACAAGAGAAAATGATCGGGAGAGCACGAAGGTCAAGTCAAGAGAAGTGAGAAAAAGGCGTAGATGCGCAGAGACGATCTGGGATACACACAAGCAAACACAATCAACTCACAAAACAAACCCTCAATTCACCAACTCAACTCGGTAGAGACCGAAAATTCAGTCTTTATCTTATCTATTTTAGAGTTAGGTGAGAAGTCAAGAAGATTCACAAACACTTAGGGGCTCAATGGGATTTGGGCACTAATCCTTAGTGTGTGCGCGAGCAAGTAAAAGCGAAGACAATGAGGGGATTACTCGCCCCAATAAAGATTTTTCTTTTTAATCGATTTTAGGGTCAAGTAATATTAACACTCCCAATTTTATTGATTATCACCTTTTTTTGGATTTTTAATAAAAATGCACGATCCTAACGAGGATCCAATTCCTGTAAGCTCCCAGGTTGGCAAAATCAGAGGGAGAGTCAGAAAAGCAATGCAAGCAACAAACAATGATGAATGCTAAAGAGTAAATGCTCACCTTGCCTCCAGTACTCTACATGCAAGGATGCTCAGCAGAATTGAAACCTAACTATATGCACATGCAAGCCGATGAAATCACCCTAAGTTTCAGAAAATGCTATTATCGTGAAGAACCACACGTCGGTCACCGATCCTCAATCCAAGAGTCAAGTCTAGGCTCACCCCTCCTCTTCTCGACACATCGAGTTTAGGAGTAGCACTTGACAGGGTGGGCTCGTGGCGTGGAGGCTCGAAGATGATGAAACGACTGTTTTAAAAATTTGACAAAGTCCAAACGAGTCTATAGGTACATGCAAGTATATTAGGTGTTTGGCCTTAATCTATCGCAAGCAATCCTAAAACTAGGGGCTCAATCACACAAAATAAGGAAAACAAAATCGAGAAAACAAAGGAAAAAAAATGCGATGGAAAGCCGACAAAACAACAGTGAGCCCCCAAGTGTACAAACACTTGGAAATTGGGACCGAAAGTCCAAAGTCCTATTACCTGTATTATTACAATAAAGGAGTCTCTCTCTCACTAAAAATTACACTAATAAATGTAATGAATAAATAGACTAGAATCGTCTTCAAAATCCTCTCCTAGCCCGCCTTCGTGCTAAGTCAAATCGCCTCACGTGGGTGCGTAGGTGCTCCTGGAAAAGAGCTCCTCCCTTGATCTGCGTTCCTCGTAAGAAGTCAAACAAGAGAGGGGTTAGACAATTCAAACAAGAAATATCAAAAATACCGAAAATGATAAAAGCTGCAAAAGTAGACAATCAATCACAAACACAAGCAAAAAGTTGAACTATGAGCTGTTGCTCCCAGGCAACGGCGTCATTTGATTACTAGGGAAAGCAAGGGTCGTACTGTTTCACAAGGCGAAACCGCAGTCGGTGTGTTGACCGCTCAATAATCCCTAATTAATCAATAATTAACCCACAATCAAATGATTCAAACAATGAAAATCGATGTGAAGTTAAAATTTATTTTTAACTCTACAAACAAGGTGTATAGGTGTAAGTATATAGAGAGTTTGAACACATGGAGCAAGGCAGGATAGATCAGCAAGTGTGTGTGTGTGTGTGTGTGTGTGTTAATGTGATGTATTGTCTACACTATGCAATGCCAATGTTTTTTGTGGGTTCTTAGTTTTTATATTTTTTTATTTTATTTTTGATTTTTAGTTTTGTATTTTGGTTTTCTTTTTACTGATTTTGTATTTTCTTTTTATATTTTATAATTTTATATTTTCTTTTTCAATAATAGGATATATATACAATACAAGGAAAGGAGGTGATAAGATATTTATAAAAATAGGTAAAAATGCTAAAAAACCAGGGAATAAAATATTTTTCTTCTTTTTATAACTTTTTACTATTTTTGTGATTTCTGAGAGTTTTTCAAAATCTTTTTGGTATTTTTCAAAGTTAAAATACAAGAAAACAGTGGACTAGGTTGCTGGTCGAATTCAAAATGAGGATGAAAAATACTAAACCGTACCCAAAATTCCTCAAATTAATTTTAAAATATAGACAATAAAATAAGGATGACAAGCAATTGAGTTTATATTTTTAGGAGTTTTCTATGATTTTCTATATTTTTTTGAAGTTTTTAAGTGTTTTCTAATTTTTAAGGTTTTTACTTTGAAATTTTTGTGGTTTTTGGATTGAGAGTAGTAGATGATGAAACACACAAAATATAATCTTTTTGGAATTTTTCAAAACATTTTTATAATTTTTATGGGTTTTGTAATGCAAACAGTAAGAAAAATGCATGTTTTTGGTTTTTAATAAATATGAAAATGCAACAAAAATGCAACACAAAAATATAGCATGAATCTACAAGTTAACAGGAGCCTATATGATTTTTTTTGGTAATTTTTGGAATTACTATGATGAGTGAAATAAATAAGACAAGCACACAAAAATAAACAGCCTAGCAGGGGTATATATGCAAATATCAAAACATCCAGGGACACGTATGCAATTTTCCAACAAAATATTATACTGAATATTCACTTTAATGGGCCAAATACAAATTTTAAAAGCCGCAAGGGTACAAGCGCAAAATACCCAACCCTACGCGTGACTGGCACGCGTCTGGAAGGACCTAGAAGGAATTTCCAAAAATCCCAGGCGCTTCAGTGCAAATATTCCAAAAGATATTATACTGCATGTGAAGTTTATGGACTAAAACTAAATAACAAAATGGCCGAGGGTCTCTTTGCAAAATACCCTTCACCTCATGCGCACATGCACGTGAGGTGACATGGCGAGGACCTAAATGCAAATATGGAAAGTTCAGGGGTCTAAGTATAATTATTACAAAACATTTTAAACTACCTCTGAAAGTTTATAGACTAACTATTAAATACAAAAATGCGCGGGGTAGAGTTTGCAAAATACCCCACTCGGCGCAATCCGACGGCTGATGTGATTCCACTTGCCACGTGTCGACGATCTGACGGCCGATGATGCTTCGCATTGGACGGCAAAGATTAGATCCTCAGGTGAAGATCTGACGGTGGAGATCGGGCGCGACCCAATGGCGGTTGTGCGAACTGGGGCTCTGCCTCGATCCAACGACGCTGAACCCCAGAGCAAGAACCGCGAAAGAACTTCGGCGAGCCAAGGTTCGCCGAGGTCCCGCTCCGTCCTCGGCAGGCTTCTGAGCTTCAAAATGAGGCTGGAGGTTCCTCTGATCTTCCTCTATTTGCTGAGGGCTTCAAAATACTCGGCGGTGGCCGAGGCTCGCGGAAGAGGGCGGCGGAGCTGGAGGGCTCAATCGAGCTCCGGCGAGACTCAAAGGTGCATCCAGGCACGAGTCAAAGAGTGCTGACCTGCAAAACAAAGTGAGAGGGTCCAGGGCAAGTTGCCTGGACCCCGCAGAGGCGAAAAGGTGGCGCGAAGTGGTGGTTAGGATCTCGGCCAGAGGTGCGCTCCGGCGAGGGGGTCTGATGGGATGATTTGATCGATGGCTGCGAAGATTTCTTGAGGCGAAATGATCCTAGAACTAAGGCGAGTAAAATGCGGACGTAATGAAAGTGAAAGGGGACTGCCTTGACGGTGATGACCGGAGGGAAGTACCTCGACGCCGGCGGTGGTAGCGGAGGTGATTGGAAGCGCCTCCGGTGCTGCACGACCGGCCTAATGAGCTCAAGAGGATGCTGTAACCTTCCTCGAGCTGATGGACACAAGCACGGTGGCTCACCTATGGAGGGAGACGTTCAAAAATCGAATCGAAGGTTGGAGGTTGCATATATGGGGTTTGACCAGACGACTGAGGCGCTCCAAAGACCGAGGGATTGGCAGCGATGCAGTGGTCCATTGATCGAAATATCATCTGGGCGAGGGTCCCCATTGATCGAGGAGCAAAAGTCGCAGAGGGCACGACATGAAAGGGTGCAAGGAGAGCCCTCAAAAATTTGTCGAAATCGAGGTCAACCGGCGCTCTTACAAGCGCACATGGGGGAAAAACGCCTAGTTGACCGGGGTCAACTAGGGTCTGCACCTGGTTGGTCCACGTGGACCAACCAGGAAAAACCCATGGAAATGATTTTGTAAATTCAATAAAAATAGAAAATGGATGAATTAAATTTTGCTTATTAAATGAAAAATGTTTATTATTTTATGTAGTATTTTATTCCGATTTTTAATTATTTTTATGAGGTATAATTTTGCAAGTTCACTTTTATGGCCTATATAGGTATATTACATGTATACTTTCTTATTTTATTTTTATTTTGTGTTTTTAATTTCTTTATTTTTGTTTATTATTTTATGAAATTATAAAATACTTTTATACATTTAGTTATATTTTTATTTTATTTTTCTGATGTATTTTGCGTACTTAATAAAACATAGGTTTAGTTTATACAGGTATGTATATAGGTATGATACCTGTGTATTATATACACATGTATTTTATTTTGAGTTTTACATGGGTTTTTCTTCTGATTTTAATATACAAATATATTATAAATAATATTTACAAAATTATAAGAATATAAAATTATAAAAACAATGAATAAAAGATAAAATGAATATTTTAATTTGTACAAGTATACTACAAGGGTCCAAAACTCAACTTTCAAACCGTAAAGCCGAAAAATATGAAACCACCTCCATTAAATAGATTAGTTTATGCTATATACAATTAAAGTGAGTTTGGAATATTTAGAGTTTTTATTTGCAAGATACAGGTATCGAAAGTTGGAGTTCTAGAATCTTATTCAGACCATAACTTTTTATTTGTACATTATTTTTTTGTGAAAACAATTTTGTATTTTTATTTATTTAATTATCTACAACTTCCATACAAAGTTTCTTTATTTGATGTATAAAAAGTGGAACCAGAAATAGGTCCCAAAATGAATAAAGAATAAATAAATATAAAGGTTTTTTGACCCTTATCTCCCCCTACTTTATTCCTTGTCGACCTATTCATCAAGATGCCTAGGTCTCGGGGTTTCAGGTCATAAAATATTTACAATATTTTATTCTTTTTCTTTTCTTTTATTTATTCTATAATTTTGGCTTTAATTACATTATTTTGTACACTAATTACATGTACACGCATGAATGCTAAGGTGATGGATTTAATGCTATTTACACGCATTTGCTAGGGTTTTTGATGCCAAAATGATAGAATAAATATGATAAAATGTGGCTTCATTAATTATCGTTACTTTTTATTTATTATTTTAAATAATATTTTATATTTGTTATTTATTTATGTATTTTTTTATTAATTTTTTATTTGTAATTTTTATTTTCAATTACATATTTATATTTATTATTTTATTTTATTTTTTCCATTTTTACTTTAATTTTTATTATTTTCTTCCACAAACTCCCATTCTCCCCTCATTTCCACCACTCTTCCATCCTCCACCCCACTTCTTTTCTAACTTCCTCCTCCTCTTTATTCCCTTCTCCTCCCTTCATTCTCTTTTATCCGTTGCGAGAGAAGCGAGGTCGAGCCCCTTTAACCTCTAGGTGATAACTGTAGGAGATGAGTTGAGTGATGATAGCCTCCAGGCGAGATCTGCGGCACCACCGTTGCCGTGTCACAAGTTTCTGTTGGAAATGCGAGCCCACGGCAAGCCATTATGCAATAAATGTTATTGCAATTCACTCCTTAATTTGAAATGAAGAGTAAATAACTTGCATAATAGGTCCCTTAGTACAATTAGGGTTATGTACCATGGCCATCTTGATGATCATACAGCTGTTGATTCAACTATTGAATCATAGAGGCTGGTGCTTGAATGAATATCTAAAGAGTTAGATTGAGGACTCATCAAGCACCGTCAGATGATTGTTAAGAGATGATCTCCAGCCTGAGTAGGAGATGGCAATCCTTATCTCTGAAGGCTGATATCTGACCGACCTCTTGATGCAGGTCCTCTGCATAGGAATAGAGATTCGGAGGTGTCAGATTAGTTAGGTCTAAGAGTTGACTTAACGAGATCGAGATAACCAAAGTCCTATATCGTATGCTGTCATGATATAGGCACGCATCCTCTGACCGGAGACAGATGTGTTGCTATATGTCTAAGTATGTACATTTGGCAGACCAATAGGTTGATGACCTAATCAAGGTCTATACACCGACGCGCTGGTGTGCATATAAGGGCATATGAGTAATACGATCTCTCAAAGGGATCATACAGGTTCAGTTACTGAACCGGAAGACATGAGCTCACTCATGAGATATTGGGAAGAATCAAATTCCGTGCGCACGGTCGTCTCGCTTTGGAAGCTTGACTGAATTTGTAGGTTTGATATATACTTTTGGAAAGTATATGATCAAGACCTAGGTATGATATATGCTTTTGAAAAGTATATGATCGATACCGACTCCCAATGATCGAATGAGAAACTTACTGATAAAACCATGAAGTAGACAGTATAAAGTTGATCGAATACTTCGGGTTTAGTCTGAGTCTTCCAGTATGCAGGATGTACAGGTATTGGGAATACCTAAGGGTGATGTGATCATAAACGATTGTATAACCATGATGCTTCCATTCCTAGGGAGTGATGAAATGGGTCTGGATTTTAGTGACTCCTCTCAGTAGAGAAGTGATCTGATCTTGGTCCAAGTATTGGACATTGATCTGAATGTGATTCAGATACAATGAGAAGATTAGATTTACGGTCTTGATTTAATCAAGCATCTATGGGAGGCTCGCGATCTGGATTTGAGATACGATCTCAATATCCATGTCACTATATGTGGAATAATACAATCGCCCTGTCCTTATCTCCAAGTATCTGCGGAGAAAGCGCATTATCCTTGAAAGAGTTCATGGATAATTCTATTGTTGATATATGTATCCGAGCATTGAGAATATGGATAATTAAATGTGATTTAATTATCATGATTAATATGAATTTGATTCATATTATAAAGAGAGCTATCTTAGATAATTAGATTATCAAAGATGTAAGTAATATGAATATGATTCATATTATTTGGACACAAGAGAATAGAGATCCAAAATGATTAAATGTGATTTAATCATCATGGATATGAATAATGTGGATAGCAATATCCACATTAATCAAATATATTATAAATGTGATTTATAATATATAAGAGAGAGATGTTTGTAATTTACATTTGTTAATTAAATGTTAATGTGAATTGGATTCACATTGGACATTAAATTGAAAATGTAATTTACATTTTGTTTTGGGTTGTGAATGTGATTCACAAATTTTTCAATGGCATGATTGCAATGTTCACAAAATAAATTGGATTTATTTTTTGTGAAATAATTTGCAACAAAAGTTGTTGCAAATATTGGAGATTACATAAAAAGTGAAATAGCCACCTTCCTAATGGAGGAGGGTGGACGGCCACCACTCCCATTAGGAAAGGGAGGCCGTCCCCCCTCTCCACATGGAAGGAGGCTTTCTCTCCTTTCATTATCTCAATGTATTGATGATTTAATTTTGTAATTAAATTGTGTTGATTTATCAACATATATTTAATTTAAATTAAATTAATTGTTGTTGTGTTTTTAGCAACAAATCGTGACCATTGAAAGAAACACAAATTAATGTGGACCATTTGATTTGTGTTGACACATGGATTG
The DNA here is from genome assembly GCA_037367405.1 of Ottelia alismoides. Taxonomy (NCBI): domain Eukaryota; kingdom Viridiplantae; phylum Streptophyta; class Magnoliopsida; order Alismatales; family Hydrocharitaceae; genus Ottelia; species Ottelia alismoides. Next base: position 619,923 of record JAZKJV010011386.1, on the reverse strand, counting down.
AGATCCATGGATCCCAAAACCCTATAAAAGGAGAGGCACCCCATTGCTCTTCTTGACACATAAGTTGAGGCAACAAATCTCTCTCTCTCTCTCATTCTCTCTACACGTCCTCTCTCTTTCTCTCTCATGTGGCCGTCCACCATGGATGCCCTAGAGAGGTTCTCCATCGCCGCGGCATCGTCGTTATGCTGCCCGATGGTTTGCTCATGGATCTCCATCTCCTTCGGTGCGCCCCGCTCGTGAAGAAGACATCGGATCTCGTGTGTCGAGATCAGGAGATCCGCCGCTTGGATCATCAACATGGATTGCGAGAAGCACGCGGTTCATCCCCGCGCTCGCAAGCGTCTCCTCCGTCGAATCGGACTTGAGACAGGAGGTCTCTTTGTTTAGAGACTCGATCGCAACCACGCTTCAAGAGGTAAACCTAATACTTGGTTGTGGTTTAGACGAAACGATCCGAGAAGTGTTCTTGGTTCATGTGATTTCGTCACATGAAAAATTTTTAATTTCCGCTGCATAGAACAACTAGTACGACTAGTCGTTCTTCGTCGTATTCGATACGACGATCACGCTTCCGTGATGCGCTTGAGGATATAACCATATCCTTCAAGTGGTATCAGAGCCATAGGTCGGTGTTTTTGGATACGATCCATAAACCGAGGACGACTTGGGTTCATTAGGGTTTGCGAAAGTTTTCTTGCATTTCATTTTCCCATCTCTGTTTTGATATTATTTTAGGCACTGTTTAAATTGTTTAAACACTAAAATAATATCTGGATTTTATTCCCCATTAAATAAGGAAACCGTAGGATCTGAGTTTGCGTGATTTCGATTCCGTTTGCTCTAGATATGCTCATTTTAGTTAACATGTATCCACTGTTTCGGGGACTGCGGATCATGACGTAATTAAGATGTTAATTGCGGATTTGATACGCCTTGAAATGCGTGCAAATCACTTGAGTTCTGTTGTAAATCAAGTTAGAAAACTTTAGAAATTTAATTTGCTTAATTTGGATTTAAATTGATTGAGATATGATATTTTTAGTAAGTGAGGGTCACTGCTGAAAATACTTTCCTAATCAAGAACCTACTGATTGTCATTTAATTAATTAGTGAAATTAAATTGTTTAATTTCCTGGAATAATTATGCATAAATATTTGTGAAATATTTAATGATAATTATGTCCTTAAATGACTTTGCCCTAACCAACAAATGATTAGATGTGATCTAGATCAAGATTGGTTACATAATCTACATGATCAACACTCCAACAAACATGGTGCTTGAATAGGACTTGGGATTTGTTTAGCAAATCTCATTATAATGTTAATCAAAAATGTTTTGATTATTACTATATGGTACAATTTCGGTTGAAGAACCGATGATCATCTCAAGTACAAATTAATCAATTTGGCATTATCCTTTCCCGAGGCGGATATGGTGCCTAGTCGGAGAGCATTGGGGTTGCGGGTTGCAACGTATGTGGTCCGTCCCACTCTCTTCGGTACTGGCCATGACAGCGGGTAGGGCCGGGATAATGTCCGAGGGATTAAGATGTATTTTTCTAATTATTAAAATTCGAAATAATATGTATTTGAGATAATACCATTATTCAAGTAACTATTAAAATGTTTGTTGGATATTAATTGGATCATTAATTTAATATGATTAGATTAATTGGAATCCAATTAAGATTGAAATACTCTAATATTATTAGAGTTAATAATTCCCTTGGAAGAATTAATTATGTGAATGTGATTCATGATAATTAATTAAAATTTGAATATGAGGTGGAGGATCACATAAGTGACATCCATGGTCTCCCGTCAAGGCGAAGGGTTCCGTCGCCAGGGATTGTATGTGGGAGACGCCTGTCCGAAGTGACAGCTCCTGTATGCAAGCGCATCTGGATCAGACTCTTTGCTTCTCGAAAGAGTAAGGCCGTATACGTAGTGACCCCAATATCGGATCCTCATATTATTGGGGCGATATTGGATTGCGTATAGCGAGTACTATTCCTGTTGACGGTTGGTTCAATTCACGACGGGTCCACATCGCCTTAGGGGTGGTGGGCTCGGGTGTTAAAGACCGAATTGGGAGATGCAAGTTGGACTTGCAAAGCGGAATGTGTTCCCGCTTCTTTTTATCCGAGTTGCAGATTCTCATATTATTGGGATGTAACAAAGATAAGGAAGGAGATCCCAGATCTTGTTGAGATATAATGGTAAGTATATCTCGTACATTGAAAGTGATTAAGGGAATGAACTTTCAGTGTTGACAAGACAAGACAACTTTGATATAAAAAAAATCCTAAATCAAAGTAAAATATATATATTTATATATTTATGCAAATTTCTTATTTCAGATAATCCTTCATTAAAACCCACTCAATGATATACTCAATAATAACCAGTAAAATATCATGGATTGGACTCATGATCCAGATATTGTACTTGCAATTGGACACATAATGTATGTGGTTGCAATGTGCAAGTTTCCTCATAATATTGAGGAATGACAATTAAATAGATAATAGGACTACAACCCTAGGGTTTGTTTGTCTCTATAGTCTTGATCTCTCATCGGATGTACTTTGGAAGTGACATGTCGATGATGATCGTAATTGTCAAATAATCCTTATAAAATTAATGAAGATATTCTGGCATACATATGTGCTCTTGACATTTAACATGAATGAGATGGTTCACTGCATCATGCAGAATGGTGGCTCTATAAGAGATGATGTATTCAAATTGTTTGAGTACCTACCTGAACCTATGTTTTAAGAGTTTAGATGGATGTAGATGATGAGTGTCATCATTCTACTATCTATACTCTGGTCATTCATGAAGCTTCATAATATTCATATTGTATGAATTTAATGAAGCATGTATAAATGTTGAAATGCTCTTACATAAGAGATCCTTAGTCTTAAGCAATGGTTGCTTATAGATAAAGGGAGCGCAGTGGAAGCATGGGTTGGACCCGAGTAAGAAGTATGGTCAAAGAGTTGACTATACATCTATGACTTCCATATGTCATCCGAAGAGTTGGATGAATGCCAATACTGCAATAAGTTGATGTGTTGATAGTATGACTATCAAGTCTATCTAGAATCCTTAGAGAAGGACTCGGATGGAGCATCAGATTAATCTACATAAATCATTGATAAGATAAAGTCAAATAATTGTATCTCAATCTTCTGATGACATTTGCAATAGGTTGCATATGTTTTAGAAGACTGGAAAAATTGATCTTAAAGTTTTATAGTTATCCACATGGATATTGATGCAATTGTTGCAACAATCTCTGTTGGATTGATAGACTTGTTAATTTCAGTGGGAGAGTCCTTAGTCTTAGAGAATGTCTCTATGACCTAGATATAAGAATACACTCATTGTTTGTTTCTAAATGTTGGAAATAAACATGAATTCTGAGGTAGAACTATCATAAAAAGTTATGATGGAGATATTTCAGATAGTAATCTAAATTCTAGTGGACTCCACTAAATTAGAAAATTAATGAATGGTTCATTAACATTTCTAAATACTGAAATTAAACCTTAAGATCAATAGGAGGATGAAGATCATATCAAGCCTTGGACATTTGTCTATTGATTTGATCAATAGACTAGTAAGAGATGAAACTTTAGAATGTCTAAAATTTCAAAACTTACATACTTATGAATATGGTATTCAAAGAAAAATGTCCAATACACCCTTCTTAGAGAAAGGTGTAAGATGTCAAGGTATTCAGGATCTCATACATATTGATGTATGTAGATCATCTATATCATAGTAAACATTATGGATATGTGATATCTGTTGATGATTATGTATGATATGAGATTTCTTCTCTTCACCTAAGAAACCTTTGAAATGTTCAAAGATTTCATTATTTTTGGTTTAAAACCAAAGTTTGAAGGAAGATAAAATGAATTTGATCTAATCTAGGTAGCAAGTACCTGCTAGATAAATTCAAAGAATACCTTATAGAGATATGAATATCATTTCTATCTCAATCCTCCTAACACACCTTAACTCAATAGAGTTATAGGCAGATACAATTGGATCATGTGTGACATGATCTTATCAATGATGAATTTTAGCATAATTATCCCTTAGTTTCCAGGTATATATGTATAGCAGAGACTACAATGTATATCCTTAATAAGGTTCCATGCAAGATGGAATCTAGCACTTGAGAGTGTTGCTTCATTAGGAAAATAAAGGATGGTATTGGATACCTACTTTATGATCTTGAGATTCTTGAAATATCTCATCTCGTAGAATGTGATTCTCGGAGGTTGAGACTCTTGAGAATCAAGATAAAAATGAAGTGTAGGAACTCATTTAATCTTGAAAAGATAATGAGGCTCCTAAAATTGGAAACTAAAAGGATAATTGAAGATGAAACACTAGAACCTCTTCAAATAAGTTTGAGGATGGATTCCATGTGTCAGAGAAATCTGACAATGATCGAACTTCATGTGATGAAGCTTCTGAAGATCATAGCATGGATAGATGGATGTTAGCAATAAAAGTCTAATGTAGACTTCATGTACAAGTGTTGTATATGGACCCTCGAGGATCCACCTATATGGGTAAGACCCGTAAAGGTGTAAATGGATCTTCAAGAGAAAGGGAACCTGATGAGAAGGTACACACCTTCAAAGCACGGTTCGTAGCCATGAGCCACACACCGGAAGAGAAGACATTGCTTGCAATGAGACTTGATCTTCGGTGACCATGCTTAAAATCATCAGAATGTTGCTAACCGTAGCTACACAACTCGACTATTGCATCTTCAAGATGTAAGTCAATATTGCATTCCTCTACGAATACCTCTTTGAGGATATTCACATGAAGTAGCCCCAGGGCTTCATGGTTGAGGAAAGCAAGGTGTGCAAGATAAGGAATCCATCTAAGGACTCAAATAAGCATCTTTGAGATGGACCATAAGATTTGATGAAATTATAAATGTTATGATTTCAAATGAAATCTTGATGAGCCATGCGAAGCTTAGTGGGAGTGCCTATGTGTTCATTGTGCTAAATGTAGATGATATCCCGATCATTTAAAATGATATAAGGATAATAATAAGTGTTTTATAATCTGGTTATTCCATATCTTGAAATATGATTTCAAAGATACCTCTTAGATCTTAGTTCTGAAGTTGTTCAGAAGCCAAGAGAAGAGGATAATTGGACTGTCACATTTGTAGTATACCTTGGACATATTCTATTCATAGAAATTCCAAGAAAGGCTTCTAACCCTTAAGATATGGTACTGACCTAACTTAAGGGATAGCACCTCAAAGAGTTGAGGAAGTAAATGCTACAACTACTTGCACTTGTGCATTAGTTACGAGAAGCTGAGTGTATGCTAGAGTGTACAAATACCAGATGTCTGTCATGCAGTGGGAGTAGTAAATTGTTACTAATCCTACTGTAGAGATAAAACACTTGATTGCGGTAATAACAAAATCTTCATAGATGAGGAGATTTTTGAGATAGTAATCTCAAAGTCTTATCTTCAAAAGTTTAAGACCATGTAGATAGTGATCTATAAAGGTCTAAACTTTAGATACCTTAGGAGATAGAGATCTCCGAGAATGAAGGTATTCTAATAAGGATTATGGGGATACTGGTTATGATGTCAGGGACAATGTAACCAACTAGATTGAGTATTGGTTGCATGAGATGCAACATTCGCATTAGATGCAAGCACTGTTACTGGGGATATGCAAGTGCCGTAAAAGGACTTGGCATAGTCTCGCGGGAACAGAGTGACTGATCAGCTTACCTAGCTATTTTCTAAATAGCCTATGATTGTCACATGAGTGCGGGTTTAAATGATTAGCCCATTAATGGCTCTTTGGGCTAGTGGGAGATTGTTGGAAATGCGAGCCCACGACAAGCCATTATGCAATAAATGTTATTGCAATTCACTCCTTAATTTGAAATGAAGAATACATAATTTGCATAATAGGTCCCTTAGTACAATTAGGGTTATGTACCATGGCCATCTTGATGATCATACAGCTGTTGATTCAACTATTGAATCATAGAGGCTGGTGCTTGAATGAATATCTAAAGAGTTAGATTGAGGACTCATCAAGCACCGTCAGATGATTGTTAAGAGATGATCTCCAGCCTGAGTAGGAAATGGCAATCCTTATCTCTGAAGGCTGATATCTGACCGACCTCTTGATGCAGGTCCTCTGCATAGGAATAGAGATTCAGAGGTATCAGATTAGTTAGGTCAAAGAGTTGACTTAACGAGATCGAGATAACCAAAGTCCTATATCGTATGCTGTCATGATATAGGCACGCATCCTCTGACCGGAGACAGATGTGTTGCTATATGTCTAAGTATGTACATTTGGCAGACCAATAGGTTGATGACCTGATCAAGGTCTATACACCAGCGCGCTTGTGTGCATATAAGGGCATATGAGTAATACGATCTCTCAAAGGGATCATACAGGTTCAGTTACTGAACCGGAAGACATGAGCTCACTCATGAGATATTGGGAAGAATCAAATTCCGTGCGCACGATCGTCTCGCTTTGGAAGCTTGACTGAATTTGTAGGTTTGATATATACTTTTGGAAAGTATATGATCAAGACCTAGGTATGATATATGCTTTTGAAAAGTATATGATCGATACCGACTCCCAATGATCGAATGAGAAACTTACTGATAAAACCATGAAGTAGACAGTATAAAGTTGATCGAATACTTCGGGTTTAGTCTGAGTCTTCCAGTATGCAGGATGTACAGGTATTGGGAATACCTAAGGGTGATGTGATCATAAACGATTGTATAACCATGATGCTTCCATTCCTAGGGAGTGATGAAACGGGTCTGGATTTTAGTGACTCCTCTCAGTAGAGAAGTGATCTGATCTTGGTCCAAGTATTAGACATTGATCTGAATGTGATTCAGATACAATGAGAAGATTAGATTTACGGTCTTGATTTAATCAAGCATCTATGGGAGGCTCACGATCTGGATTTGAGATACGATCTCAATATCCATGTCACTATACGTGGAACAATACAATCGCCCTGTCCTTATCTCCAAGTATCTGCGGAGAAAGCGCATTATCCTTGAAAGAGTTCATGGATAATTCTATTGTTGATATATGTATCCGAGCATTGAGAATATGGATAATTAAATGTGATTTAATTATCATGATTAATATGAATTTGATTCATATTATAAAGAGAGCTATCTTAGATAATTAGATTATCAAAGATGTAAGTAATATGAATATGATTCATATTATTTGGACACAAGAGAATAGAGATCCAAAATGATTAAATGTGATTTAATCATCATGGATATGAATAATGTGGATAGCAATATCCACATTAATCAAATATATTATAAATGTGATTTATAATATATAAGAGAGAGATGTTTGTAATTTACATTTGTTAATTAAATGTTAATGTGAATTGGATTCACATTGGACATTAAATTGAAAATGTAATTTACATTTTGTTTTGGGTTGTGCATGTGATTCACAAATTTTTCAATGGCATGATTGCAATGTTCACAAAATAAATTGGATTTATTTTTTGTGAAATAATTTGCAACAAAAGTTGTTGCAAATAATGGAGATTAAAAGGTGAAATAGCCACCTTCCTAATGGAGGAGGGTGGACGGCCACCACTCCCATTAGGAAAGGGAGGCCGTCCCCCCTCTCCACATGGAAGGAGGCTTTCTCTCCTTTCATTATCTCCATGTATTGATGATTTAATTTTGTAATTAAATTGTGTTGATTTATCAACATATATTTAATTTAAATTAAATTAATTGTTGTTGTGTTTTTAGCAACAAATCGTGACCATTGAAAGAAACACAAATTAATGTGGACCATTTGATTTGTGTTGACACATGGATTGAGATCCATGGATCCCAAAACCCTATAAAAGGAGAGGCACCCCATTGCTCTTCTTGACACATAAGTTGAGGCAACAAATCTCTCTCTCTCTCATTCTCTCTACACGTCCTCTCTCTTTCTCTCTCATGTGGCCGTCCACCATGGATGCCCTAGAGAGGTTCTCCATCGCCGCGACATCGTCGTTATGCTGCCCGATGGTTTGCTCATGGATCTCCATCTCCTTCGGTGCGCCCCGCTCGTGAAGAAGACATCGGATCTCGTGTGTCGAGATCAGGAGATCCGCCGCTTGGATCATCAACTTGGATTGCGAGAAGCACGCGGTTCATCCCCGCGCTCGCAAGCGTCTCCTCCGTCGAATCGGACTTGAGACAGGAGGTCTCTTTGTTTAGAGACTCGATCGCAACCACGCTTCAAGAGGTAAACCTAATACTTGGTTGTGGTTTAGACGAAACGATCCGAGAAGTGTTCTTGGATCATGTGATTTCGTCACATGAAAAATTTTTAATTTCCTCTGCATAGAACAACTAGTACGAGTAGTCGTTCTTCGTCGTATTCGATACGACGATCACGCTTCCGTGATGCGCTTGAGGATCTAACCATATCCTTCAGTTTCCAATCAGGCTCGCTTCAAAAGACTCTGTCATCAATCTCGAGGCCATGATAGGAGTGCAGCATAGGTGCTCCACAATAGTGACAAATCCATATGCAAGTTACCATTTTTCTTTCTTCCTTTTTTAATTTATCTAACACTCATTGTATTTATTGTTGTTATTCATTCATCTCTCACACATCACGACATCACCACTAAATTAGCACCACTTCCTCTTTATTTTTTTCTCCTGCAATGAAAAAAATATGATAAAAAAATCCAAAAATGGGGAAAAAATAAAACACTCTAGCAACACTCATCCCCTTCACCACATCTAAACAGTAGTCATCCGCCTTCCCACCGCCCTCACGTATGCCCCTCCACAACCCACTCCCCATTCTCTAGCCGTGGCCGTACGCGCACCTCCAGCCCAAGGTCTCCCTCTTGCCCGCGACCGCCCCCTCCCTCCCCTGCCATTCTGCCTATTCGTGATCGTACACGTGCCTCAAACCGCAAGTTTTTCTCCTGCCCATGATCGCACTGCCCTTCCCTACTGCTTCACCGCACCTACCGGGATGCGCCACTTCCCCCACGCGTGGCCACTTGTCCCATCCTCTGCTTGAGACTACCGCATCTCGTGGAGTGTGGGTTCCTAAATTGGAACCCACGAGATGTGTGGAGAAGAAGAAATCCCAAATTCTTTTGGGAAAATTACAGCATATCCCCTAGAGGTATAAGATATTAAAGAAGTTCCCTTAGACACAACTTGTTGATTTTTTTCTGTATTGCAAAGACATCCTTGCATTACCACTTTAATTTGAATCGTATTTTTGCATCTTTTATTTAGTTCAAAAATATTGTACCTTAGAGCATGATATTCTCTATCTGTTGGTTATTTATTTGTAATTTTGTGAGTATTGGGTGATTAAATTATTTTTTTGGAAAAAATGGTTATATTACCCAATTCATGGCCTAAAATTCATATATAATTAAAATTTGCTCCAAAAATTGTGCAAAAATCAGAGATGATGCTTTTAGTTGTGCTTTAATTACTATCCAAATTTCATAAAAATGGATGTGTCTTGGGTATAAAATAAATTTTTGAGTGATTTCTATAATTAAATTTTTATTAAATCCACAAATAATATTTTTGTTAAATTTCAGGTCTCCGAGATTGCTCATTAAAATATACTTTTGAGAAAAATTGATTTCTGGATAAATTGATTTGGTGGATTTATCAGAAATTAAATAATTCTTTTTCTATTAAAAAATATTAAAAATAATATATTGTATGAAAATTCCAAAAATAGTGTTGCTTCATTTTATCATGTTTGACTTTCTTGAAAAAATTCATTAATTTTACATTCTTTTTACACAACATTACATAAAAATCCTAAAAAGTTTGCATTTTTCATTGTTGCATTTTAAAATTCTAAAAACATTACATTCTATATTTATAGTTAGATTAGGTTTCTAGGAAAAAATAATTTTCTAATTCAACTACATATTTGCATTTGCATTTGTCATGCTTAAAAATACAAACATAAATGTCTTGGAAGCCTAGATCTAATTCATGTAAGTTGAGCCGATGTTGTTTCTTTTCCTCCCTGTATTCGACCCCAGACTTTCCCGGGATGTAAATTAAAGATGAGACACTCCTCATGGAGATCCCTCTCTCAGTTCTATATAATTTCCTAAGTGTCGTGCTACAATGAGTACAAATTAATACAAGCATTTAACGAGATTATCATATATTCGAGCAGATGGTTGATAGTAGCCAAACACAGACAGCTAGTAGGGCATACACTGAGTCCCCAGTTGCATTCATATCAAAATGTGGAAATATTGTGGACGATCTCGTAGAGGACCTGGTCCCCTCCATGGGGATTATTGCAAATAAGTTGAAAATGATCGAGCGGATCGATAAGAGGATGAACGAGCTAGAGAGTTTAACCAAGCTTCTGAAGCAGGTGGATGAATTATTAGAGAAGGAATCCAACATTAAGACACCTCACGTCTACACCTATTGCTCATGTTTTCCATGTACACCGTGTACAAGTGCACTCGATGTTAGGGCAATATTAACCATGGGTAGAAGATCACTCTTTTACCAATTTTTCCAGCAATAGGCACCACAAATTAAGATAGTACAGGGGGGCCTCCCATAGTGTGGGAGGTAAACGATGTATACACCCAAGATCCTACTCGACAAGAAAGTACATGAGATCGATAGTCTAACCATCTTCCTTCGACCTTCCACAACACCACATATACCTCTACACCACATCCCCCATAACACAACCCTAGTCCTCATCATTCTAAGTAGAGTCAACATAAGCAACAACAATACAACTGCTAGGACCAATACCAATCAAGCTAGTAGGGCTCAAATTAATAGCATCACTCCCAGTACCTGCAGCAACATCAACAATACCAGGGATATCAGGGCAACTCCTCACAATATCGTTCTTCTCAACAAGACATCTTTTCCTCATCACCCACCAACTTTTAGCGCTAGATTCTTAATGAGTTTCATTCCTATCGGAACAAGATTCAAGACACACGGGTAGACATCAACTGCTTCTCCCAATGGCAAGATGAGAAACTGCTCCACATACCTCCATTCCCGCCCAAGTTTAGGCTAATACCAATAACCTGAACAAGTCTCATTTGCAGCAACACATGGGTCAAATATACTACTCATGCACTCTTAGATCTGAGCATGAGATTCTTTTGTGCGATAATGCTTATCATATGTGACTCAGGAGCAGAAGGACCGTAGTTGTACCTGACCAAGCAAGCGATACGCAGAGGGTCACCTCTGGAGCTCGACCTGAGGAGTCTCAAAGGATGAGGAGGAGAGGCATCACATTCAGCAGACCTCTTAGCAGTAGATGGGGTTACCTACTCAGGAGACAGTGAGGAGTAGGAAGACACGAGTAACACAACAACTTGGAGACACTTTGGAGTCTACGGAGTACCTTGCACCTCCAATTGTAGAGAATACACAAGTAACATCTATTCCGCTATCTATAGTAGTCAACTTTATTTCTCATTTCAAGTTGTATAAAAACAATTCATCTTTGAAGAATTCTCTTTCTCATGATGCAATGAATGATGTTTGTGATTCAGATTCTTCTTCTATTTCACTTGCCTCTATCCCTTTCCCCCGTGCTCTTATAGCTAGAAAGTGCATAAAATAGATTTAACAGGATGAACCAGACATGCCACGATTTTGTAAGGAAAACATCATGGTTAATGTGCCATTTGATGATTATGTGGCTAATAATCCGGCATTTTAGAAGTACCTAAAGGTGAGATGCACACCTACTAGGGTTTGCCAGAAGAAACCCGATCAATATGTGAAGACTCATGTCTTATCAGTAGACACTACTATTATCTCAAGAATCTGAAATTACAAAGGAAGAAGAGAGACGCGAGTGCTCACCATGTAAAGAGTCATATCAATGACATTATATTTGCACTCACTCTCCTAGATAATAATTCTTCTATCAACCTTTTGCCCTTAGCACTTTATGAGAAATTGGAGCTAGGACCACTTGCAATTTTTAGACATACCAATGAAGAGATCTAAGGTAGAAGTGAAGAATGTAGTTATATGTATTGAGAGAAAAGACTACAAGGTGGACAACACGGTCCTTGACATGAAAATCCCCAATCATTGGAGAGAATCTTAGATCATTCATGGGTGGTCATTCCTAAGGACTGTCGGTGCATCATTCTATTATCAGACATGAATGATGAAGTTCTATTCTCTAGGCGGAGAAGTGAACTTAGAGATGAAGAAAACAAAGTGGTAGGGACCTGATTTATATACTACCACGAAGTACTCATTTTCAAGGGCAGATTGCAAGATGATCAACACAATTGAGATTTGAAGACATACCCAATCAGGGCAGAGCGAAATCCTCTGATTTGGAGAGGATTTGGTGCATGATGTAGTATGCCAAGTGTTTCTAGATATCTTAAGAGATGCATCCCCCTATTCCCTTGATGACTCAGAGATACCTTTGGATCTATTATTCTACCTCCTTTGGAATGGTCAATGGGCCTATATTATAAGTCGGGCATGGCTTTGTCCTAACTATTGTGTCTCTTTGGCAATCCGACTCCCTTTACAACATAGTTGATGAAAAGTGCCACAAAGATGGACCCACCTTTATGTAACACACAAATGATTTCAGATGTGACTCAACCGGACTTAATAGATGATACATCACTACTAGATTTGAAGCCACTCCCTCCTACACTGAAGTATGTCTTTCTTGCGGGGCCCAAAGAGAGATATCCTGTGATCATTAATGCTTACTTTACCTTGGAGTAGGAGTCTAGGCTTTTAGATGTCTTAGAGCAGAACTACATAGCGATTGGCTATACAGTGTTGGATCTCGTGGAGACTAACCTCGCTCTCTACTCACATAATATATATGTTGAGTATAATGTGAGACATTCTTGTGAGTTCCAGAGGAGACTTAACCCTAATATGCAGGAAGTAGTTAAGAACGAGATTGGGAAGTGGGGTAAAACAAGATTTATATACCCCATTTCATATTCCAAGTTGGTGTCTCCACTCCATGTTTTCCAAAAAATACAGGAATTCATATGATCTCCAATGACGAAGGGGAAGAGATCACGACATGAGTACCCACGTCGTGGCCCGTTTGTGTCAACTAGAAGCGCCTGAATGCCGTGACCAAGAAAGACCACTCTCTCTTGCCATATAATAATATGATTTTTGAGAGACTAATAGGGAAAGTGTTCTTCTGTTTTCTTAATGGGTACTCATGCTACAATCAGGTAGCCATCACTCTTAAGGATCATAAAAAGATCACATTCACATGTCAATTTAGCACTTACGCATTAAGGCACATGCCATTCATGCTTTGCAATGCCCCGGGCACATTTCAGCGATGCATGCTCGTCGTATTTGCCGAGATGGTGGAAGATTTTCTAGATGTTTTCATGGATCACTTCTCGATCTTGGGTGATTCCTTTTATACATGTTTAACACACTTGGATCAAGTCCTCAAAAGATGCAGAGAGGTAAATCTGGTACACTCCTAGGAGAAAATCCATTTCATGGTAATAAAGTTTATTGAGTTGGAGCACGCCATCTCTAAAAAGAGAATGAAGTTTGACCCTGCCAGGTGGATGTGATCACGAAACGTGATCCACTAACCAACGTAAAGTTAGTAAAGTCTTTCTTAGTCATATTGGACTCTATAGGAGATTAATTAAGGATTTTTCAAATATTGCCCGCCATGTGACCGAGTTCTTAGGAAAAGACACAGAGTTCATTTTAGATCCTAAGTGTCTGGATGCCATTGAGCTCCTGAAAAGCAAGATTTATGACTCACCGATCTTACAAGCACCTGACTGGTCTCTTCACTTTGAGATCATGACTGACGCTTCAGATTTTGTTGTAGGAGTTATGTTAGGACAGAGGCAATATGTGATTCTGTATGATATACACTACGCAAGCATTGTTTTAGATCATGCATAACAGCATTATACAAGGACTAAAAAGGAAATGCTTGCGGTAGTATGGGACCTCGAGAAATTTAGATTATATATTTTGGGTTCCAGGGTGATAATTTTTACATATTATACAGCCATTCAATACTTAATGGAAAAGAAGGAGCATCTTCTTAGGCGGATTTTACTACTCCAGGAGTTCGATTTGGAGATTAATTATAAACCTAGTGTGAAGAATGCAATGACCGATTATTTATACCGAATTGAGTTGAAGAATTCCCCTGTATTTAAGCATATCGAAGAGACCTCCCCAAATGAGTTTATCTATGATATTGACTCACTCCCGTGGTACTGGAACATGGGGAACTTCCTTATCTCCAAGCATGCTTCCTTGTCTCCAAGCAAGTTCCTCATGGTTGGACTAGGAGCAGCATTGACTGACTGAAGTTGGATTCGAGGAGGTACCACAGGGAGGATATATTCCATTTCTTTGAAGGGTCAGATTGTCTTTATAGAAGATGTATTCCTCAGGAGGAATATTAAAGTGTCCTCACATATTGTCATTCACTTGAGTCTAGAGGACATAATTCAGGAAAGAGAACTATACACAAGGTAATTTAATGTGGATTTTATTGGACGACGTTATTTAGAGATGCCATTGATTATGTACGGTCGTACCGGATCTATCAGAGAATGGGAGGGACAATTAGATACAAAGAGGAGATGTCCATGTAACCGATGATTTTCTATGATGGTTTTGATGCATGGGGCATAGATTTTATGGGTCCCTTTCTTAATAGCATAGAACATGAGTGCATTTTGCCAGAAGTGATTATTTATCTAGATGGGTGGAGGCTGTCCCAACCTGAACTGCATGCAGCAATACTTTCTCTAACTTTCTGAAAAACCATATCATTGCTAGGTTGGAGTGCCAAAAGTCTTGATTTCTGATTGGGGTAGCCACTTTGTGAATCGATATATTAGATCATTAGCTAAGGACTATGGGTTTGAGTATAGTGTAACTACTCCTTACCACCCTCAGTCGAACGACATGGCATGGGTTTCAAATCAAGAGGTGGAAAATATTCTTTCGAAGTTGGTTTGTCTCGATAGTAAGAACTGGTCCCAGCTCTTGGAGCAAGTTCTATGGACCTATAGGATAACCTACAAGACCCAACTCGCTACTTCACCTTTTCGAATGATCTATGGAAAGCCATGACATTTGCCCATGAGTTAATTCACAAAACAGAATGGGAAATGAAGAAAGTGAAAAGGAGTTGTCACATAGGGAAACTTTGCAGAGACTTGAACATGAACAAGCTCTTGGAATTCAGAAACCATACATATGACAACATCCTGATGTATAAGATTAAGGTTAGGAAATGTCATGATAGACACCTTATGTGCAAAAACTTTGTCCCTAGACAAAAGTTATGGTTGTTCAATGCCAAGTTAAAGGTGTTCCATGGGAATCTGAAATTCAAATGGACGAGTCCCTATGTTGTTAAGAAAGTACACGTCAATGGAAGTGTAGAGATAACTGATCTCGTAGATGGTGCACATTCCTTTCGGGTTAGTGGACAATTTGTTGAAGCACTTTGTAAATTCTAAAGAGCAGTTAGTACAAGTTGAGGTCATCAACTTCATGCAGAGCAAGTACAATGCAAATACGTCTGACCACTCTTCATGAAGATGCATCATCCAGATTCAACAAGAAGAAGATTCACTCATTCTTTCCAACTTATACACATGTGATTGGTTCATTCTCTTAGAGCCTAGGTTCCCTCTCTTGTTGATTATCACTCTTACTTATGCTATTTAAACCCTAAGTATACAGGTAATTCCTACTATTTTCTGTACATCCTAGTCATCCTCCTTTTTCCTTCTTCACTCATTGATCCCTCTCTTGGTCCTCTTTTTATACTTAGGTTATTTTTAACCTAAGTATAGGAGAGCGCCTTGAGATGATTCCCATATATTCCTTTCAATTAAGCATTAACTATAGCTTCATATCACTTAGTGCTATGAGAACATAACACAAGCTAAGTATAGGGGGTATACCGTATATATTTTATATATACATTATCCATAGCTCATATTTTGAAAATTTTCAAACTTTTTGGGGTTAGGCATAATTACCTTTGAACTGATTTGTATAAAAATCATTGTAAAATGATTTGAAAAATTTTCCGACTATGTGCTATTATTTGGAAAAATGTTTGACATTATTTTGAAAAACGAGAATTTTACTTATTTTGAAAATATATTGAAAAGTTATTTTGAAAATCTATATATTATATGACATGGTTTGAAAAATCTTTTCAAATTGATGGTGTAAATGAGACTAACTTGGATTTGTAAATAATTCTAACCTTATTAAGAAAACACTACAAAATCTTTTTCTAATAAAGATTGGATTCTTGTTCATTCTAGCAAAAAAAACTTGCATTTCTGTCTTATGCATTGCATTACGTTTGTGCATTTCATAAACATATCACACATATACAAGTGGAAAGACAACAAGTTCTGAAACAAACATATCACACATATACAAGTGGAAAGTCAGCGAGTTCTGAATCGAGTTATGAGTTTAAACTGAGAATGAACTTGACCTAGTTTTTATCTATTTAAATTTCGGAGGAACTTTATCGAGAATTAGGTTTTTAGAAACTTCATGTCATAGAATTAATTCTCCAAGTTTACAAGACAATGTCTAGAGTTTGACTCTTAGTGTTAACCTGGTCGCCTCATTCTCAGTAGACTCTTGGATAAGAAATTAGTCTGTACTCTACACCGCACACTTGGCTCAACTTGGACAAGGTGTTCAAGTCCGTGTAACTTTTTCTTTGGTAGCGTAGACATCTAAAAGACAGAGTACCAGGTCTTTCTAAGACCCAAAGCATGGGCAGAACAAAAGATTCTATATCTTTGAGGCATAAAATATCAATGTAGAGCAACCACAATTCCTACAAAAAAGAATACAATACCAAAAAGAACAATATTTGATCACAATATTCCAAGCTTCAGATACACTATAGATCTGGTGGATACTTGGCTACACTGGCCAAGATTCACAAGAGAGTTGACTACTGGTCAGCCCACTTCTTTTCCCCTTCTTCCAGTCTTATCCCCCCACTTGTTGTGAAATAGCATGTTTCAGAACTTAGAAGGAAATACCTGACTCCCCAAAGACGAGTTATTAAAGAAGGAGATTTCATGGTAGTTCGACATCTTGGATAGGAAGAGCTAACACCCTTTACACTCCAGAGATAGTTATTCAATGTTCATGTAGGATGCTTTGGGAGGGGGTTGATCTAAGTTGACTTCTGAGTTGGGTCTAGATGATGATATGGACAACTTGAGACTGTTGTTCACAAAGACCTAATTCTCATAAGGAATACCATCACATTATTAATCCAAAGGTTGAATCGAGCTCCATTTTTACCTTTTGTTCATGACCTTGGTATGAACCCGATATTATTTCACTTATGCATTTCATTTTAGGTGCTCGAGGACAAGCTAGGTTTAAGTATATGGGGTTGATGAATATATGATTCATCAATCTAAAAAATGAAAATAGAGTAATGTTCTTAAGTGTTTCCTTGCATTTAATCATTTAAATTGCATTTCTATCATTCATACATATGTATTTAATATTCATATTTTAGCATGCATAATTACATTTAATAAGAAGCTCAAAAATCTTGTAAATTATCACCTATATAATTTCATAATTTCTCTGGTTTATATTATTTTTTCTATTAAAAAATAAAATAAAATCAACTTAATGATGTACATATTAGTAACATTAATAAAAGAAAAATACCAAAAAATAATAACTTATATATTTGCCAATAATTCCCAAACCCTACTTCTGAGACCAAAAGTCAAAAATGCCAATCTCTCTCTCTCTCATACAATATCCTATGAACCCCTACTCACTTTTGAATTAATATACATTCAATTATCTACAAAGAATAAGACCAAACTCAAATGAGTCAGAGTTCAATTGTTAAAAATGGGTTTTGGGACCCCTTGTATGTTGTACATATTGCTGATTTTAACCCTATTATTTTTTTTTGTAAAAAATAACTCCTTTTGATTGATTTATTTTTCATATATTTTCTTTGATTTAATATTTAATAAAATGTGCAAAAATCCAAATCTAATTGAAGAAGAAATCAAAAAAATAAATCATTACGAGTCTGTACAGAGTATGTAAATAAGTTTCTCTTATTTTATAATTGCAATTTCTTAATTATTTAAAATCAGAAAGAAAATAGATTAATGTGTATATATTTATTTTATATTTCATAGGATTTTTTACTAATTTTAAAGTCACAAATAATATGAAATACAAAGCTACATGTATTTTATATTTATAGAGTACAAACAAAAATATGTTTTGTACATATGATTTCTTTTTATTTCGGTCGTTTCAAGAAAGTTGTATATCTCATCAAGACGAACAACTTTCATAAAGACCACTTTTTGATTTGATCTTGTTTTCTATATTTTATTGAATTTTCTTTTAATTTCTTCCTAAATTATCTTGGAGTGGCACATGGCAACTCCTGGAGCTGCCACGTGCCACTCCCTTTACCCCTTTTCTTTCTTTTTTATTTTTTATTACCATGAGGCATCTTGTGCACCTTTCGATCCTGGGCCCATCCAACAACCCAGGACCCTCCCCCTTCCGCTGCATCTTGTGACTCCTCCTTCGCTCATGACCATTCCACCTCCCTCCGCCAACGACTGTAACATCCTCGAACCATGCTTCCTTTTTGAACATTACACTTCGAGATCCTCCTTCAACTATGACCCACCAACCCAGTTCTTCCTCATCCACCGATCCTCCACCATCAAGAGAGAGGGAGTTGAGATGTATCCAGTGATAGCAGTGATCCCCTTCAGTGAGATCCAAAGGTCCTTCACCCCTCTACTACTGCACCTTTACACGACTAAGCTTGTCGTAGCACCGTCAACTCGAGCAATGATCAGAGAGAGTCTCCTCCGAGTATGTTCTACACCAGGCGAACGACCTCCACCAGTCCTAGGTAGCTTCCATTCCTTCCTCTCCTCTTCTTTTTCCTCTTTCTTTTTCTTTCTTCTTCTTTCTCTGTTCTCCTCCTCCTCTTGTTCTTCCTCTTCTCCTTCGATCTCTTTGACAACTCGACTCTTCATCCACTAGCTGCTCTATCACTTTACTCTCCTTGATAATTAGTGACTCGGCCACCGCCGCCATTGACTTTCTCCCTACGTCATCCATCGCCTGATCTCCCACTATACGATAAACATTGGATGGCCACGACTTTTACGTCACCTAGCCCAAAGCTCCTCCCAAGCCTACAAATTTAGGTGGACCTGAAGTTGAGATCCGCACACTCGTAGAGCTTCAAAGCCTGCACCTCTGCTTCGAGGTTTGGATGGACTGATGAATCTCCATTTCATCACCTTTGTTCTATCATTTTGGCCTAAAAAACCCTAGCTAATGCATATAAATAACATTTTTTGTACCTATTATCATACATTATTTAGTCCAATTATTGTATATAAAATATTGTTTTTAATGCCAAAACTATAGAATAAAGGAAATAAAAGAAAAAGAATAAAATACCAAAGGTATTTTATGACCCTAAACCCTAAGACCAAGTCAATAATTGATTTGGACAACAAGGAATAAGGTAGTGGAGATAAGGGCCAAATACACAATAAAATTCCAATCTTTTATTCACCAATAAAGCATTTTTGGGACCCATTTTATTTTCTGTTATTCATTCATCAAATCAATAAACTTTTTACATGAAAATTGTTGATAGTAATGTATAGAAAAATACAAAATTAAGTTTGCACAAAAGTAATATACAATGTACAAGTTATACTCAAAATAATAATCAAAATTTCCAAGATCCCTATCCCCTAA